>OX235275.1:54236873-54616301 GCA_944472155.2 Trichobilharzia szidati | reverse complement strand
GCCTCGTTCAAAAAGGCGTATGAACCGAACTCCGGTCACCGGCTGCCAATGGATAGTGGACTCCCTACTCCACTCCTACTGCCTTGTAGGTCACACTCGGTTGTGTAAAGTCTAGAGCTGCACTCTCAAACAAATGGCCGAGCGATTCTGGGGACATCACTCGTACCAAATTCCCATGAAACTTCATGAACTCTCTTACAAACTCATCGCCGCGCCTGGGCAGCGATGATTCGAGATGTTCATGAAGCCGGCTCATCCTCCCGTAGGAGATAGCCGAAGTAAAGTAAGTAAGTATTGCTAACCTCACCATATACCAACCTTTCCTCCTCACCAGGCTTACCAGTGCCTAAACGAGATTTAGGAACGAGTGTATTGGACAGGAATTGAACCTGAACCTCTCCCCGAATACATGTGGTTGGCGAGCCTTCTACCAGTGAACCTCATGATGAATTCCTCCAAACCAATACTTGATAACTGATCTGCTGCTCACTAGCGACTGGTCCTATTCAGGTAGGTAGTCACCTGGGGTTCTAGTAGGAAGTTGTGACCAGTAGGGTACAGTATGTTGAAGGTGAGAGCAGTAACTCATTGAAGAAGACATTGAGAAGTGGCCACGCTATGTCATGAATTGGCAGAAGTTGCAATTCATTGGTCGGCTCTCCATTGGATCGGGTCCCAACGGCTGAATGGTCTTTGAGCTCAACTTTTACCCTAAAAGTCCTGGCTTCGAATCCCCGACTGGTGAATACCACTGAAGAGTCCCAAACTAGGACGACGACAGAAACAGCTAACTGTCCAATGTTTCTCTAACTAATGAAACACACTGTTCTCACTCAGACTCCTTGCTAAATAAACGGGCATAGATAACTCATTACAAGAACATACCTCATGAATAATAACAGCATCAAAAGGCAACCTACCTATATCTGTTAAATTATCATCTTGTTGACTTTGTGAAATTGTGTATTGTTGAAGAAGAACAGTCCATTGAGAAAGATACTTCGATTCACTGGCTGATAGACTAACTTCGATGTTTTCTTGAAATGTGGTGGGTGGGGGGTGGGGGAGAAAACAAGCTGAAGATTAAGACTTTTTAAACAAGAACTTCACATGGAACAACAAGCGGATGAATACTAATCATTCTCTGGACTAAATAATCAACACTTACATTCATCACATTTAATTTATGATGCAGGATACAGTGAAAAATAATATATATATATATACATATATATATATAAAACAAAGTACCATAAGCATAATAGATCACTTTTTCTTGAAAAAAGGAGTAGGGTGCTCTAGTAATCTAACAGTTTGTCCAGAATGTGCTTTTTAGTATGTCGTTAAAGGCTTTGGTCACTTTCATGCTGCTGGCTACCCCTTTTCGAGTATTAGCGGACATTCAGTCGGCTGTGTACCATTCATAAACGACTGGTTCAGGCCTCATAGAATTGCCTCTCTAAGTAGGTTAGTTTCAAATTGATCAACGCTGACTAACACAGTCTTCACGGCCATTTGTGTCTAGAACGAAAGAATTTGTCCATGCATTTAATGACTTTATATGGTCCATTATATGGGGGTTTTAGCGGGGGACGTACTTAGTGATGACGAAGAAATACATGTGAAGACAATTATAGAAATAGCGAGGGCAAAAACGTCCATGGACTACGGGTCGGATGGAAGCAGGCTTAACTGAACGCATCGTGTCTGTGAGCCTGCTGACGTACGAGACGAGATCTACAGCTAGTGGAGAACTGGAGGGTGAAATAAACCCAAATGGCAATTGTAGTGTTGTTCCATATACCAGTTTAGCAGTAGTACAGCCAGCATCAGTTTTCAATACGTCTCGCATGCTGAGAAGGACTAAGGGTGGTGATTCAGGTCAATATGCAGCGTTTGCGGCTGATAATCCAGACTCCAACTGTTGGTGAAAACGTTCTATCATACCAAATGCTTGGGGATGGTAAGCTGTTTAGAGTCAAACCTAAGAATAGGCAGCCTTCGAATAGCCACCCGCGATCGGTTGTAATAGGGGATGGGAACCCAAAATTTGCAATCCATCTTTCCACGAAAATGTATGCGACTGTTTCAGCAGATACACGTCCCTGAGGGGTACTACCTCAACGAAGGTTAAAAAACGAGTATATCTATGAGATTATGGAAAGGGTCCAACCAGATCTATGTGAACGTGGTCAGAGCGAGCATCTAGGGTATGAAAAGTGCCAAAAGCGATATTAGTATGTTTTATTACTTTGCACTTTTGGTAAGCTTAACGCGTACAAGCCCAATACAGTACTTCCTTATCTATACCACGCCAAAGAAATCGACTTCTTGAAAAGATGTTGAAGAGCAATGGTTAACCTCAAAGATTCATTAAAACAAGTACGGAAGATCTGAAGTCTCAAATGTCAAACAAATCACAGCGGAGAAAAAGCCAATCAACATCCGACTTGATTATAAAGGTGAAAATATTGCAGCAATGGTCAACAAAAGACTGAGTACGTCACTAGCCAGAGCCTATCCTGCAGCTAGCTAAGCTGGTTCCCGTCTATCGAATAACTTGCTCTCCTTTGGTGCAATCAAAAATCGATAGATATCCTTCTCATGTTAACTCTAACTGTATATACAAATTTACATGTATCTGCGGGAGCAGTTACATTGGAAGGACAGAAAGAAGAAGGGCATATCTACGATTTTCTGAACATGTATCAAAAAGCCTATGTCTAAAGGGAACAAATACTTTAAACAGTGCCATCACCATGCATCTCTTTGACACGGGTCATGAAGTGGACATTGCAAGATCGTTCAAAATTATCAATAAGCAAAAGAGTTCAATTCTCCTCAAGTTTGCTGAAGTCATCTCCATCAAGCGCCTGAAACCTGATTTATGCGTTCAGAAAGAAGCGGTTATCAGTCTTTCCTTGTCCTGTTGCCAGGTAACGGGATATTTTCATCCTCTCTTTCATCTAATTACGTAACGCAGAAAGTTTCGATTGTGCATGATCATTACTGTTCGGAGTAGTGTTTAATATATATATATATATGCATACATTTATTGATTTTTGTTTCAAAATGAACTCTCTGCGGGTAAGTGTGTTAAAATAGTTTCTGTAGATATATTTAATAGTGACTTTGGCCCGTAAGCAGCTGATGAGAAGCCAAAGAAATAAATGATGGTACCATTTTATTCTGTTAAAACTGTAGTTCTTGCTTTATTCAAATCGACTTGTATTGAGCATAACGGTATTTCGGATTCCTCAGTGAGATAAGGCGATAACTTTTAAGTATGATAGGACGAGGAGTACTTGTAGAAATGTCACAGAGGATAGTAGCCTTACTTAGACCCGACAGTTTCTCGTGTAATTCCAGAGTAAATGTCGACAACTCATTTACAAGTTCGGTCTCCTCTTTTTCAAGACGAGTCAATTTTACAAGGTCTATGTCATTTATTTAAACGAAGGAACAGATGCCAATCACTTACTGACAGAACAATATTTTCTTGATATGAGGGTAAGATTAAGACTTCAGATATGAACTTCAAATGGTATGGTATGAAAAGAAACAGTAAGTCGATGAATACTAATCATTCCGTGAACAATGCAATCATCACTTACGTTCATCACATGGTAATAATTCATTTGCAGTTGGCATTTTTGGAAAATTTTCAGACTTATCAAATTTTGAGATTCGACGCATTTCTTCTTCAGTCCACATAGCTTCAAGACCAGGATTTATAGAAGGATTAACTATGTAGAGAAAGTGGATGTGAAAAAAACCCAGTAAATCAGTGAGAAAATGGATGATGTAATATGACTTTTAATGCTTATAATACAATATTCAAAAGTAAGTTAGTATGCATAAGTAAGAGGTGGATACATTTGTGAATAAAGTTAAGTGAAATAACTAACTTATTGATCCCTTGATTTGCCACCTTACTCCACCTCTGGCTTAGTAGACGTGATTTCCAGCTGGCTGTCGAACAAAAGGGAGTGTGTACTGCTCAGCAGTCACTTCTCTCCATCTTCCTTTATGGCTGCGAGTGGGACATGACCACTGAAAGTTGAAGACATGAAAAGTCCCGCTAGCTTTTTTTGATCATAGGTGGCTGCATTCTATCTCCATTGTTAGGTGGTGGTATAATACGGTAAGTAAAATTGAGTTTAGGAATCGGTCGACTGTTAGGTAAGAAGGCAAAATTAGTCGATGAGGTTGTCAAGTTTCACCGATTAAAGTGACTAGGACATGTGTTGTACATGCCTAGCCATCGATCGCCGTTCTCGACGGGCAATATTCACTGACTGACAGAGGACCAGGTTGGAAAAGAGCTAGCATGTGGTGGTCAAACCAAAACATGGCTTCATCAGTCAATGAAATCCACAACAGTTAGTTTAAGCTAGCCAGAGAGCCACGTAGGGAGTTGTAGACTTCCTGCCTACCTGGTTGGGGTCCTCGGGATGGCAAAAAGCCAATGGCTGGCGCAGATGCATTTACTCTTTGTGATTCATCATATCCAATAAAATTCTGTTGTTCTTCCATATTACTATTCTTTTTGCCTCACTCACGCCTCTGTTTATTATCTTTCTCTCTTTTGAATCTCTCTTTACCTAATCTCTTCTCTTGCTTTGTGTGCTACATGGATGGAGTGTGGCAACTCGAACTGGTGCACATCTATGCAAAGTTCTAATATTGAAACCAGTCAGTCAGTGATTTGTGTCAATAGGTGCTTAGAGTATTGTAAATAATTCATACTTCTGTAGGTATCATTGGGCATACGATGATAGACTAAATAAGAGTGCACAAAGCATACTACTGGTCAAGTTAGGTGGTGCAAATTAAAAGCATCATTAAACGATCACCTTACACCTTTTTTTACCCAGTACAAATGATTAGTACTTTAAAACACCTACAGTTGTTAATTAGGTTTTGCGTCGGTGATCCAATAACGGAATGACAGTTAGTTACGCCAAAAGTCCGAGTTCGATCTCCAGCTGACACACTCCTAATCCTCGCCTAGTCTGGTAGCCGGTAGTGAACCCCATTAAGAGGGGGACTTAGATGGTGGGCTCGGTAGCAACACCATCGTTACTGAAACTTCAAATCTGAATGCTTGAAGCCCTATGTTTCACACCTGATATGCAAAGGGATAAAAGAAAAATCATGCCCTCTCACCACCCTATTATTCATTATTCCCTCGATGCTGAGTGGAACGTAGGGCTTTTCAACAGCCCATCTATCTCATCCTGTTTTTTGTAATCGTCTTTAGCTAGTTCCTTTGAGTGTCCGTAAGCTCTCATCTCCTGCTTACGCAGTCTCCTTCGTGTCACTCTTGGGTGCCAGACTCATCGTTTCTCATACGGGTTCCACTCGAACAATGGTCTAGAGCGCGATATCACTCAACGGTCTACTTTAGGTTACGACACTATGCTCCTTTGACCTTTTAGCAACTACTTGGTCCGGTATTCAGTGGTCTGTTAGTTTGTAAAACAGCGCTACCCTCAACCAAGACACCAGGACGAAATCTACATTGAAAATAATCGAAATCCCTACAAAAACTCATAATCTAAATATGTATTTATTAGACAACATGACCCCTGGAATGATAAAAGCATAAAGTTAGATCTGTGCGTGGGCGATGAGGTACGATTTATCCGTATACAACAGCCAATAAAGCAACTAGGTTAACTATTATTAATCTTCCATGACTATTGCTCCTCTTTGTTTTTGTACTCCTGTGTTGCAACATACCAGGTTTAATCAAGTAATGAACGGTAGTAGTGTATGGAAGTTTAAGAGATTAGCAACCGAAAAATGTGATCACTCAGTAGAGTGACAGATTTTATGTGTTCTGAAAGGAACACTATTTAATACAATTGAGTAGTTACTCACTACTTTCAGTTTACAAAGTTCACTGTGCAATAATACTGATCGTATAGAGTTTGAGTAGTAACTTAGAGGGCCACTGTCTCGAATCCTACGTTTCCGTTTCAGTTTTAGTTATGACCCGTTGCACAGTCAGATGCATTTCAACTTTAACTTCACTGGTCAGTTGTGACTTACTTTTCATCTTAAATTATCTCTTTTCATTAAGTCATGGGTCGGAGCCAACCCGCCCCTGGTCCTTTTCGACCTACCCAGATCCTGACAGCCGGGAGTAGTATTACTACCTACAATAAATGAGGTGTGGCTAATTATCTACCGCACATAAAGGTAGGTGATTGTTAAGTCATATTTCCCTTCACAGTTATTTATGCTTCAGTTCCAGTTTGCAGAACAATCTATGAAGTAAACACATTTCCACTTCTTCTGCGACCGATAGTCCAAACAGACGAGCTAATCAACAAATTTTGCATGGGTCTAAAATGCTACACTTAAAATAAGCATCTTATGGACAAAGAAATGAAAGCAAAAAATATCAGTAGTGAAAAATAAGAGGGAAAGCTAAAAATAATTGTGTGAAATAAACTTTTAAAAATAAATAACAATCTCATAAAGTTTCAGAAGAAGAAAAAATAATAACTCAAGACATACTTCCAAGCTCTCGACGATTCAGAATATCCCATGCAGATATATCAACTTCCAATTCCATACTAGTGTATTTAGGAGCACATTTTGGTTGTAATAAATGTTCTCTAATGATGAAAAATAATAAACAGAATAATTATTTCTCTAGAAGAAGAAAAAACTCATTTAGTATTCCTAACTTTAGTATTATTGTCAAAAAGCTTTTGTATATTTATGTAGCATCAAACGTGAACAATGAGATTAAACTATCAAATGAGATGTGGTTCATCGTCTTTAAGGATGTGCCTAGTCATCGCCTTCCTCGACAATGGGCAATGTTAGCTGACATAGGGTCAGGCTGGAAAAGAGCTAGTGGCAGTCAAACCAAAACATGGCACCAGTCAATGAAATCCCCAACAGTTAGTTTAAGCCGCGTAGGAAGGTGTAGACTTCCTGGTTGGAGTCCTCGGGACGGTAAAAACCAATGGTTGGAAACAATTGGTGATATGGCTCAAAATCGTTCTCAATGGCGCAGGTGCATCCATACCTTGTGACTTATGATTTCCAATGAAACTATATTGTTCTTTGTTACTACTACTCCTTTGTCTCTCACCTCTGTTTACTGTCTATATTATCCATTTCTTCTACTTTCTTCTCTTGCTTTGTGTCCTACATGGGGTGTGGCGACTTGAGCTGCCGCACATCGGTGCAAAGTTCTATGTCGAATACAGACAGACAGAAGGATGCGGTTTCGAGACGTTCAATCAAGGTTTTAAGTCCCTCCCGACCAATCTCACACACACTGAGCAATTGGGAAGAATCGATAAGCTCTCATCCACAAAAGGTGACTATTAGCCTGGCATAAGGAAAGTCTGTTCCCGATAACTGAACTTCAATAAACAGGTCATGAAAACTTAACCAACTTCATCAATTCTGAACAGTATACCTACTTTCGAAAAACACTCCTGTTATGAAGCTAAACTATAGTTTATGAAAGGTACTATTTCATGGGATCAAACAGTCACCAGTTATTGTAAAACATAATTACTCGCTGAGTATTGCATGGTACATATGGATTAAACCAAAACAGTGCTGTAAAATAAATGAATTACAACGTATTAAAATTATCCCATCTGCAAAGAAGATCGTCATATTATTCAATGGAAAATTTTCTAAGTGTCTTTTATTTCACAGGTCATCAAGGTTAAGTAGTCTTAATGTATACTATTGCTTGTGGAGATTATGAATGATAAAAAAATATTGGTTGTCATATAACTAAGTTTGATTGGAATGGCTTCATTACTCCATCCGACTAACATTTCTACAAAAGTAGGACAATATCACAGATGAAATTCCACATTTATTTTTAATGAGAATCTCTTAAGGGACTAACACACTCCAAAGACGTCAACATTTAAATCATATGAATAACTAAACAAGAAAGCACAAATACACTAACTTACGAGTTGAGTTTTGAAGGACTCCACATATTTTCTGAATTTTTCAGCAATGATGGGAAATTTATATAATCAGATGCTAGAAACAGTTAAACAGTAGATTTGAAAAACTTACTACGAAATTTAAAATATCCTGCATATAGCAAATTCATGCCGTACAGATTATAATCCACACAAAACTATATCTGAAGTAATATACATAAAAGATTAACATACCTGTAGCAAGTATGGGATATGCGTTTCATAAGTTTGAAATACACGATTTAACACAGCACCACTTTGTAATATTTCAGAACAGACAGTCACTATAGCAGGATCCACAAGGTACAACTTGATAAAGGGTCTTTCTGTATCATGATATCCATATATAGAACTATACTGGTGAAAGTAAAATAACATAACTTACAGACCAGACACCACTGAAGCATCGAAAATGTACATATCTTTCATATTATAGTTGTTCAGCTTGGTACGAATAGATTTTTCAAGACTGAAGACAAACGACCGAACAAAGTCACCGCCACCCAACTCATAAGTTGGCAGGTCAACGTAAAAATACGGCAAAACTCCATGTACATTACAACAGATTTTCTGACCTTGAAGGGGTTATAGGATACATTGTTTCATTTACCTGTAGAAGCTGTACCATACACTCGAATAACTGGCATACGGCTTGAAAATCTTCCTGAGAAACTTGAATAATTCATATCTAGCAAATCTATCGGTGGAGAGAGGTAGTAATCCAAGTGAAAGATCTTTATTGTCAGGCATCCTGATGACATGAATCAAAGTAACCACTACGAACGACCTAAGTCAGTACTCTATTTTCGGTGGATTCAAACACTCAAACACAGAAGTCTCACATTTATCGATAGAGAGTAGACGGCTTGAAGCCTGTGTTAATCCTTTTCTGATAAATTTCTATACTCGTCTAAACCCTTCTTGAATGACTCTATTAGGGGCACTGACGCCAGTTCTTCTGGCAGTCGGTTCCAGGAATTTATCCAGTATCGCTTTTTACGGTAGACGTCAAATGTCACGTCCTAGAACAGCTGTTAAAATTTCACTTGGAAATTTTATTTTGTCAATAATTTTTAATAAAATTGTGTTATATGTTATCTGGATTGATGGGAATTCCCATTTTCTGGCCAGTTATTTTGGTGTCCGCGTCATGTAATCTGACTGCGACACCCCCTAGCATATCGGTTGCAACGATCAGTAATTCAGGCGAAATGTAGCAAAATATCGCTATAATGAGAAAGACGGGATAGTTGAAAGGTAATGTCATCTACACAAATAGTCTAATTTATTTAGATGCTGCACCTTTCGGCATGGTATCATTAAATTGAGACTTCACGTCTCAGGATATTAATTCAGCCTATTTTCGTGTGAAGAGTCCTTTTTGACAAAAGGATTCTATCAGCACTTGGAAATCACCTGTAAATGCTAACAGAACCTTATTAATAATCACTTTATTCCACAACAATAACAATTTACAGCATGGAATTTTCAGCGTTTCATTTTACATATTGCATTGGTTTAGCTCTTTTTATAATTATATAAATGTAAGAAATGTTAAAAATATTGATAATTAATAGGAAAAAATAAAAACCCCAACAAAATCACACCATTTCTAGGTCACAGTGAATAATAAATAAATAATATAACAAATCACACATGCAACAATATGTATCACTACATTTTATAGTTTAGTTAATAATTCAAAAGTTGTAAAAGTTCTTTTCTGATATTCGTCTCTTCACACAATACTCGTGCCAAATATGGTACGGTCGAATTTTTATATTTTGTAGTACGAGCATAAGTGTTTATGAAATTTCTTCTGGTCTTACCCGAAGAGATACAAGGAAACAAATGTGAACAAAGAGGATGTTCACTATCTGACAAAATAACTTTAGCTAAGTGTTTACAAGAATTCATATGCCTACTGACAGCAGTGTCGGTTAGTTGAGTCAAAGGGATAGCACTGACCCTACTTGCAGCCTTCAATGTTCTTCGTAGTATTATATAGTCTTTCTTGAGTAGTCCAGGGAAGAATAATGGAGAACAATAAAGAATGATGGGCATGTAGCGGTAAATAATTCCCCAAAATTATTAACCACAGCAATCATCACTCAACATTGGATGCTGACCATCACTGTTTAAGTCGACTTGTTTAGCTGAAGGCTTACGGTCAAGCATCCCCGCCATTTGGTGCTCCGTCGTGTCACGTGCGTGCACGATTACTAGCTAGCTAAGCATTCATTCCTACCCGCGATTTGGTCCCAAAATATATATCGTATTTGGACGACAAAATCTGGTCTTTTGCTTTACCATTTGGTACTCGAAGAACGAACACTATAGTGGTTGTTGGTATAAGATCTTGCGTTAGTATAATCCGTACAACTCGCGAACGTTCAATACCCAACCGCGAACTACATCTTCACACGCAGATAAACCCGGTGAGTTCGTTCCTTTTTGTGTTTATTCTTGTACTATATTGTTATCGGCATACTTTTCGTCATGAGTGATCCTAGCCCCAAGGTTATTCAGATTCGCTCAACCGCCAAAACAATTCAGCTAGTACCATTTTGGCCAGATAATGCTGAAACGTGGTTTCAGATTGCTGAGTCCGATTTTTGTGAACATGGCGTAACTGATCAACGTTCACAGTTCCTTGCAGTTATTCACGCCCTACCGCGGGAATTCAGCAAGTGCGTAACTCTGCAGATGTCGGTAAGTAACTCGTACGAGTTTCTCAAAGCATCCATCCTCAAGAGAAACGTTCTCACAGATCGACAACGTCTGGATGAGTTATTTCGTAACATCGAGTTAGGGGGCCAGCCAGCCGTGAGCATGCTGGCAAGAATGAAAGAGATCATTGGCTAAAGTCAGTTCGATGAAGGACTGTTTAGAGAACTATTTTTATCCAAACTGCCACAGTCAGTTCAGACTGTACTTGTGACACTTCAGGGTGTTCTCATAGATGATTTAGCTGTCTCTGCAGATAGAATTCTAGAGATAACGAAACGGCCAGTCACCGAAGTATACTCTGTTACCGAACAGACTTCGAAGAAGGATTCTGCAATGATAGAGTTAATCAACTCCGTCCAGCAGATGCTTAGGTCAAACAAGCCTAGCAATTCCTCAAACCGTCGTTCTAGATCCCCTCAACGGCAAAACGCACGTGGACGATCTAAGTCCAACACACGTTCTGTCAAAAATCCTGACTGGTGTTGGTATCACAACACCTATGGCAAGGAAGCGAAATGTTGTCGAAAACCTTGTGATTTCGGCAAAGCCTCCAAGTCTGTGGGAAACTATCCCGCCGGCACGCGTTAGCGGCAACCGTCGCCGGTGGCACTAGCCGCTTACTTTACATCCACGATGTAATTAGCCAGACTAGATATCTAGTCGACACAGGCGCCGAAGTCAGCGTCCTTCCTGCTACAGCAGCAGATCGACAGAAGGATCCTAACTTCAACCTACAGGCTGCAAATGGAAAACCAATTGCAACCTATGGTCGGAAATACGTCTATCTGAACGTAGGTTTACGCAAACCTATTCAGTGGATTTTCCTAATCGCTGACGTCACAATGCCCATCATTGGCACGGACCTACTTAATCATCATGATTTGCTCGTAGACGTCCGCCGTAAACGATTAATTGACAACACTACTAGTTTGTCTATCAAAGGCATAACTTACGTAGGCCCCAGCTTGTCAATCGTTAAGATGAAAGCAATCCTCGATCCAACTTTTCAACCGATTGTTGATAAATATCCGGAACTGAATTGCCCATCTAACGACCTCCCGTGCATAACCAGCAATGTTATGCACCACATCATAACCTCAGGACAGCCCGTGACATCTGAAGCACGACGACTGGCCCCTGACAAACTGAGAATTGCCAGAAACGAATTCGATCATATGCTCACCCTTGGCATCATTCGCCCATCGAATAGTCCATGGGCATCCCCGTTGCATATGGTACCGAAAAAGGATAGCAACGATTGGCGACCCACTGGTGATTACCGGCGAGTGAACGCCAAAACAACCCCTGATTGCTACCCTTTGCCTCACATACACGACTTGACGGCATCGCTATCTGGAGCATCTATATTCTCCAAAATCGACTTGGTTAAAGCATATAACCAAATCCCGATGGCAACGGAAGATATTCCGAAAACGGCTATCATCACGCCTTTCGGACTTTTTGAATTCCTACGTATGCCATTCGGCCTCCGGAATGCGGCACAAACATTCCAACGCTTCATCAACGAAGTATTTCGCGGTCTCGACGTTGTATACGCATACTTAGACGACTGCCTCATTGCCAGTCCAGATAAGGAAACTCACCTTAGACACTTGGACTTGGCATTTGAAAGGTTACGCCAACATGGTGTTACCATCAATATACAGAAGTGTCAGATAGGTGTTGACTCACTCGATTTTCTGGGTCACACTATTGACTGTCAGGGCATACGCCCACTGGCTACCAAAGTCGAAGCAATACTGAACTTTCCGGAGCCAAAGACAGTAAAATGCCTTCGCACTTTTAACGGCTTGGTAAGTTATTACCGACGTTTTATTCCTAATTGTGCTTCGCTAATTCAGCCATTAACCGATCTCCTTCGAGGGAACAACAAGGCTATCGAACTCGACACGTCTGCTCGACATGCTTTTACTCAGGTAAAGAAAGCTATTGCAGATGCCACCCTTCTTATGTATCAGGATCCAACGGCACCGTTGAGTATCTCGGTTGATGCATCAGACACTGCAATCGGCGCAGTTCTGCAACAACTAGTTAACAACGAGTGGCAACCACTCGCCTTTTTCTCGAGGCGCCTTCAAGTAGCTGAAACGAAGTACAGCACATTCGGAAGGGAACTTCTAGCTATGTACTGTGCTATACGTCATTTTCGACATTCAGTTGAGGGTCGTGAATTCATCATTTTCACTGACCACAAACCTCTGACGTACTCTCTGAACTCAACTTCAGATAAGTATTTACCAAGGGAATCGCGACAACTAGATTACGTTTCACAGTTTTCATCAGATATTCGCCATGTTTCCGGAGTGAACAACACTGTGGCAGATGCCTTGTCACGTATTTGTTCTTTCACCGAAATCGACGGCATAGACCTTGTAAAACTGGCTCGTCTTCAAAAAGAAGATATTGAACTTCAGCGTGAGTTGT
The DNA here is from genome assembly GCA_944472155.2 of Trichobilharzia szidati. Lineage (NCBI taxonomy): Eukaryota > Metazoa > Platyhelminthes > Trematoda > Strigeidida > Schistosomatidae > Trichobilharzia > Trichobilharzia szidati. The sequence goes on along the minus strand of OX235275.1, from coordinate 54,603,147 downwards.
CGAAAACAACTCTACAACTAGCCAAGAAACCCTTAGGTATAGGAAAGGATACTATTCTGTGTGACATTTCCACTAGTACTCCTCGCCCCATCGTGCCTAAAAGTTATCGCCGTAACGTCTTCAATACGTTGCATGGCTTATCCCATCCAGGTATTCGAACTACCGTCAAGCTCGTAACTAGTCGGTTTTGTTGGCCTGGTATTAACAAAGAAGTAAGGGAATGGGCACAGACGTGTTTAGCTTGTCAAAAGTGCAAGGTAATACGACACACTAAAAGCCCCCTTGGCACTTTTCTTATCCCTGATGCCCGTTTCGAACACGTCCATATAGATTTAGTTGGCCCCCTTCCAGAATCTCATGGATACACCTATATGTTAACCTGCATCGATCGCTTCACACGATGGCCTGAAGCAGTACCCATCAAGGATATATCTGCTGAAACTGTCGCACGCGTCTTTGTAGAGAGATGGATCGCAAACTTTGGATGCCCATCTTCCATAACAACTGATCGTGGGCGGCAATTCGAAAGCGGTTTATTCTTCGCTTTGACTAAAATCCTTGGTTGCATGCGTTTTCGAACGACAGCCTACCATCCTCAAGCTAATGGTATGGTAGAACGTCTACACAGACAGTTGAAAGCTGGTTTATCAGCTGCAAATAACACCCACTGGACTGAATCCCTTCCGTTAGTTCTCCTAGGGATACGAAACGCCTTAAAAACCGATGCTGGTTGTACTACCTCTGAGCTAGTATATGGCACAACACTACGACTGCCAGGTGAGTTTGTTTCTCCCTCGAGCTTCCCACCAGTAGTAGATCACTCCTCATACGTCAGCAGGCTTACAAACGCTATGCGTTCAGTTAAACCTGCTCCCCTCCGACCACAGTCCATTGATGTTTTCGTTCACCCTTGTTTAAAAACTTCTTCACATGTATTTGTTCGTCGCGACTCGGTACGTCGTCCTCTAGAACCCCCATATGACGGACCATATAAAGTGATTAAACGTACTGATAAATTCTTCGTTTTAGACAAAAGAGGCCGCGAAGACACCGTCTGTATCGACCGTCTGAAACCAGCTTACTTGGAAGGTAATCCCATTAGCCTGGAGCTAAACGTACCCGATAATTCACAAGTAATTGAATCTACTTCAGTCTTCGAAGAACTCCCTAGCACGGCGAAAGCCACCGAACCTTCGGTCGATCACTCTAAAAAAACGCGTTCTGGACGTCACGTTAGATTTCCAGAATACCTTCACACCTATCTCACATAACTGAGTGACACATCAATTTTTTTTATGTTGCGTCATTTAACACAAGTAAATGATATTTTTCCTATAACCGCACATAAAATTATATAAGATGTATATATTTTTTCCCGATATTTTGAACTTTACATTATTTTACTGTATAGTAGATGCATGTCATTTTTTTTGGTAAAAAAACGCTTATTTGGTACATTTTTCTTGACAAGGTTCTCAGCATTCTTGTTTTCTTTTCCAGGTGCAACGGGCACTGGACAGGAAACAAACGAAGCACGGGATCCAACGAACAACACTGAGGAAGCTATGTACAGACACCCTATTAGCATAGGCAGACAGACCAGCAGGTTCTCGATCAAGCCGCTCGGAAGATTTTTTTCACCCATCAGGGAACCATCGAGATTTTTTTACTTCCGGCTGGTCATGTCTTAGGGTCCTCACAAACCCACTAGGGGGGGAGTGAGCTGTAGCGGTAAATAATTCCCCAAAATTATTAACCACAGCAATCATCACTCAACATTGGATGCTGACCATCACTGTTTAAGTCGACTTGTTTAGCTGAAGGCTTACGGTCAAGCATCCCCGCCATTTGGTGCTCCGTCGTGTCACGTGCGTGCACGATTACTAGCTAGCTAAGCATTCATTCCTACCCGCGATTTGGTCCCAAAATATATATCGTATTTGGACGACAAAATCTGGTCTTTTGCTTTACCATTTGGTACTCGAAGAACGAACACTATAGTGGTTGTTGGTATAAGATCTTGCGTTAGTATAATCCGTACAACTCGCGAACGTCGATACCTTCAATCTCTAAAGGCAAAACACATGAATTAATAAATTGTATGAGAAGAGATTGGGTTATACCTGAGTGCCTCAGCTTCTTTATGTAATAAGTCAGACGGAAAACTTTCTTAGAAACTATAAGAATATGAGACGACCAGCAAAGGTTTGAAGAGAAACCAATGCCAAGATAAGAAACACATGACTTACTCTCTATCATGGTACCATCAATATTACAACAATCATGAGATTGGACCAATCCATGCATATCTTTTTCACTTCTCAAGCTGAAATCAACAGTATTACATTTAATTGGATTTAGTTTAAGACCATTTGAGCCAGACCAATCCTTAACTTCAGCTAGGAAGCCATTCATATGGGAACAATCCGATGTGGAAACTACAGGGACAGAAACGGTCAGATCATCAGCATACTTAATGAAGTTAACTTTGGGTGGGTTCGGAAGGTTATGCAAAAAGAAAGAGAAAAGAAATGGAGAAAGTACTGCACCTTGAGGCACACCACTTTCAGTTAGCTGAGAAGTGGAGCGCTTTCCAGCCAAAACAGTATGCTGTTTCCTATCCTTAAAATAAGAAGACAGCCATCTAGTTGCCCAGGTCTCTGTCTGTGCTGAAATCATCTTTCCTAATAAAAGTGTCCTAGGAACAGAGTCGAAAGCTGCAGTATAGTCTAAAAAAGTTGTTCGAACGAACTTAGCACCCTTATCAAGGCAGGAAACAATATTGTGGTGTAGTACAACGGCTGCATCTAATGTACTTCTTCCACACTTGTAAGCAAACTGCTTGGGGTCACTAAAAGCTTTTAAAGAAGGTTTAAGAATGCTCAAAAGAAGTTTCTCCATAGTTTTCAAAAAAGGAGATGTTATAGCGACCGGTATAAACTTTATATCTGCTCCAGAAGATGATTTCTGTACAGGTACAACCTGGATTTCTTTCCAGTCAGCAGGTACCGTTTCCTTGTTGAATGATGCATTAAAGATTTTAGTAAGAGGATGACACAAGATGTCTGCACACTTTTGAAGAAGAATGCCTGGTACACCATCTGGACCAAGGCTGTGTGTTGGATTTAAAGACTTCAAACATAATAGTACATCCTCTTCTTTAAAACCCGGAAAATGACCATTATCTTGACTAGGTACATCAGGTACAGGCATATTAATTTGTTTCATGATGAATGATTTGTTTAAAGCATTAACATCAGAATAAGCATCAACAGACATTTGTTTTTTACTTGTAAGTTTATTGAAAAGTTTCCAAATGTTTGAAGGATTTTTACATGATAAAAATTTTTCATTATATAGTCTGTTCAATCTTTCTATTTCAATTTTTATAAGGGTGTTTATTTTACGGTGCAGCCAAGTCTCTTGTACTGCTAAAACGCCAGCATTTCGATAAACATTAGAATACATTAGGGATTGAAGATAATCCATTTTGTTGGACAGGGATCTACAATTAGTGCTAACGAGTTCAGGAACAGTCATTTGATTAATTTGTGTACGTTTCAGTGCACACTGCCATCCACAGTGATGCTTTTTTCTCAATTTTTGTGGATGACACAACGCAGTGGGTTGTATCGATTTTAAAAATGCGCGATTATAAATAATACGATTAGGACACATTACTCATAAATTAAAACAAAATTAAAAGAGCAAACCAAAGCAATTTTGCAAAATGTTGTAAGGTGGAATTTTTGGTAGCCCTTTGTTCAAGCAGGCCGCCAATATGGAATAGAAGTAAACATGTAGATGTGTCTCACCTTATGTGTATCTGGACAGGAATTATCGTAAGTTGAGAGGTTATTTCTAAGTGGATTTCATGTAAATTTGCACTGTTTGGTGTAGCGTAATATGAGTTATGTGGACTCAATGTATAAAAAATATCTCAACTTTATTATTATTGTGCCATTGTCTGCTTAGCTGACTGCTTGGCTAGCAAATGTAGGTGGTTGTCATGATGATTGCAAATGCAGTGGAGAAGGCAATCACTCGTTTAAATTTCCTCACTGTATCACTTAGTGCATTAATTCAGTGTATAGTATTATTATACACATGGATTTTGTCAATTATGAGAACTGAATCTAGTCAGCTCTATTACTATCAATCTACTGTCTGTTATGCCATTCTCACTGGCACTGTAAACTTAATGCTGCAATGTTTTTGATCACCAATAGTGGTGATGAATTTTTCCTGAATTTTCCATTGACATGAAGCAGTACAGATGCCGCATCACGAGTGAAAGTTTAGGTTGCATTATATGTCATTGTTATCCTCATCAACACAACAGGTCTGCGTATCTTACAATATCTTAAGTGTTGCTCTATGCTGCTAACACTATGCATAGCTGTTTAGAGTTGAAGCATGTTCAGCTTATATTTGATGGCTACAGATTCCTTAATGTGAGAATGTAATTTCTGAAGAATTCATAAAAGTATGCTCATTAGACATTACTGAGATTATGGATCAATTTCTAAGTTACACATTTGCAATACTTCATTTAATGTAAGCGTAGTTAGTGTTAGGTTGATCTGCAAGTAAGGTTGATGAGAGAAAGACGCCTCAACAGTATGGATGCTTCAGATATTGTCTTGAAGTTTGCGTATAATCCTCTAATGCCGGGAAACAACAGAGGTCTATTTATGAAAACGGCGTCAATATAAAAACCAGCTGTGGACTACAAATACTTTCATTTGCATGATATATTACTTAGTATTAACAGAATCAGTGTATTCATAGTGTATGCTTATATGTAGAATAATCTTTTACAACTTTATGTTGTGCTGGTGCTTACATGCGCTTTATATTTTTCAGGTATACGGAGGTTGTCGAATGTGAAATCAGCGGAAATATCATTTGGTCAAACTAACGTTAATACACTTCATCGAGATTTTCTTTTGTAAATTATTGAAATGTTTAATATACTCTTCAATTTTACTTCATCTAGACTTTTTCAGTGCATCGCTATACTGTGCTTTTGTAAAAAGTGAATTCGGATCAATGCATGTTAAGCTTAGTTAGTAGTATGGAGATTTACTTTAGTATTATGAGACTGTTACTTTAGCCTTTCGTAAGATTTCGTGTCTGTTTCGATACAGTAGCACATTGTAAAAACTAAGTAGGATTTAGCAAGTTGAATAACAATTCTGTACTGTTCGATACGCTAAAATCGCCTTATCTAGCCAGTTGCAACTCTGTACACTGTTAAACGCCAAGTATGAAGTACGAGTAAATGCAATAACTTAGGCTTGATAGCTACTTCACTAATCTGTTAATATGCAGTGACATCATCAAATAGACTGTTGACTTGACAGTGAGCAAAGAAATAATTTTCATCTATTTCTAATATGCCGTTGAATCATGTGATGTTATCTAATATCCACCATTTCTACGATCGATAACTGCCAAGGTTTCTGGTGTCACAAGTATTAATAAGAGTTGCTTCCTTGGTTTCAATACAAATGACGTTCTAAAATATCGCTAGTCGTTGAACCCTTCTTGTAGCCTAGTTCCAGACTGTTTGCCTAGCCTTATTCTTAAAAAATGTGCAGATATCCTCTTACATATTTAATGAATCTTTTTCCAGAAATGTTTGCCAGTCGTTTGGAATGATATTAAAATTGTACCTGTACCTAAGTCGTCTAATGGAAGATGCTTTAAATTTAGACCTATTGCTTTTACCTCCCCTTTTCTAAAAGCTATGGGAAAGTTACTCTTACTTAATCTTCAACCTTCACTTAAAGCCTTTAACGATCTCAAATAATTCGCCTATAAACACGGTAGAAGTACTTTACATGCAGCTGCAGTCTTGCATCACAACATTTCCTCCATTATAGTCGTCCACTGCCAATTGTATTTGGTTTGACGAACTTAATGTACATATGCATACGAAATGAAATATGTCAAGTGCGCGGACTAACTATTTCAGTGTCTTTTAATTCGCATCTACACTGTACAAAGATGAACAGCTCCCTATCAGGAGTCACAAAATGCTTTTAAACTAAATCCTTCGAAATATCAGACTGTTAATTTCAGTTTCCGATGTAAGAGAAAGTCAGGCGAAGCTGTTAATTCCTATGACCGTTGTGAAATTGACGACAGTGACATAGAAAACAAGTCTGACGTTAAGTATCTCGGACTAATTCATCACAAAGCGTCTTAGCCTTAAGTGTATGCCACATGCATGCATAATGTTTATGAGCTAGGTATGCAAATCAAGGTAAACGCCAGTACGGTAAACTCATTATATGTCAGAACTATGATTAGACCAGCTTTACAACGTCTAATATATTTAGACACAATAAACATACACTGCTTACTTCTATGACGCATTATCTAAAGCTACCTTAAAGTAGTTCCCCCTGAAGGTAATCTCCTGTTGCTACTACCTAAGTGAGCAACTCAACGTTATCTTTGAATTACAAAGTAAAAGCGGACATTCTGAGAGCTTTCTGGGTAAAAAGATCGTCTCCTAGTCGAAAAAATAAACATATCCTAATTGCAAATATGATAATCTCTTCACGAAAGCGTTTAGAGGTATTTATCCTATCGCCTTAAATGACCCACTATTTGCTGTCACCTAAAAAGTAAAAATAAATTTACCGAAGGCATTGTGCTTATGGTTTCTAGAGACATCATAATGCACCATGAGGCAAAAGCTTTGTCTATAGGGTTATAGCAATTAGATGCGCGATATAAATCCGAAACACAACGACTACGATTCTCAATCACAGAACATTCTACTTTGCTACCTAATCGTCTCAATAGATGCTTCGCCAAGAAACAGAAGACAATTGGCTCAAGGAAAATTTATTTAAAGTTTTCTTAAAAATCATGGGCAACCGTGTTTATAGCCACGGAGAAATCACAAGCATCCGAAAAATAGGAATTTCATTATTTGAACTGAAACAAGCAATTTGTAACCAGCCATTTTCCCCCGAATAATCAGCTTGTTGTAACTTCGAAAAAACCACCGATTGTAGACCGAAATCTGAAAGGTTATTCTTGCTAGTTAAATTCTTACCGAACACTCACCAGATCATCGTATGTTATCCGCTTTTCAAATCGTTTTGAAACAAACTGAATGGTTGTTAACACCGCGTTTACTACAGGCAGTCCTAGTTCGTGCGTTTGGATCTAGTACATTAGGCATTAACAATCATTTAGGGATTTCCTATTGCTTCCTAATTTTGCTTCCAAAAGTACACACAAACACCACACATTCATACTTCACAAGTGGCTCATCCTTGCTTGATTTTGATTCTCTCACAATATACCTGATTTTTTAGCTGACAACAGACCCCTTGTTGAAAAGCTTCAAAGCTTTTTAAACTTCAAACCAGGTTCTAAATTATCTAGGTTTAATTATTTCTTCGAAAACTTTGCTAATCTCAACCCTGATCGTGCTCTCTTCACCAGACTCACTCGTAGATTGTTGCATGCTGTAAACATGAATGTGAAAGATATTTTTTTCCAGATTCCTACATATTAAGTAACCAATTGAGCCAGCAACAATAACGGCAACCAAAAATGAACTGGAAACAATGGTTTCTGCCTCCCAAACATGTTCATATGCATAATTTCCAAAACTTCTACACAGTACTAATTCATTAATAGCTGAACAACAACTAAAACACTGAAACCATGCATGAATACAACGTATGAAACAATAACAATGAAACGAATGCACTGACCTGGTGGTAAAAACTTTCGAAACAAACGAAATAACTGATTTTAACTGAAACGGAAACAATAATGAAGTGAAACGCAACATTTATGAACAATGTGCATCAAGATTAGTTGTGAATAACTGCTGGATAAACGGAAAAACCAATGTTGTAAACGAACAGCTACGGAACTTCAATCCAACATGGCCGACTAACATGGACGAAAACGACCTTGGAGCGTCTCACTCCATCAATGACCTTGTACGTGACGTTTAATTTCTGCCCTTTTTACCGGCTAGTATAAACCAGTTTTGTTTCTCCGTGCTCACTTCTTGAATGTGAGGTGAATTTTCCTGGTCTTCGGCAAACTTCTGCGTAGTTCATCTCACCACTCGACTGTCATAGCTTTGGTTAACTCAAAAAGGAGTGGTTCAAGGATTAATTATGTGCAGCTTGTGGTATGCGGTATGTTCATACCGTGTTGCTACCGTTAATGGAGTTGATCCTTTACCAGCTAGTCATCCGGTGAGGTTGGAAAATTAAAATGACAATAATAGCAGCTATAATTAGTGTAGGTTATGTAGACTAAAAAAGAAAAGAAAGAACGTAAAAACAGACAGCTAATGAAATTGTAGCAGTAGTTAATACTATAGAATTATTGGCCACAGCATTCATCACTAAACATTGGATGCTGACCGTCACTGTTTTAGTCGATTTGTTTAGCTGAGGGCTTACGATCAAGCATCTACGCCATATCGAAAGCCGACGTGTTACGTTCATTCATGATCCCTAGCTAGATAAGTAATCATCTCGCACTCCGATAAGCCCCCGAAACATGATTCATAATTTGGCCGATCAATTCCAGTGTTTTGCCTTGACTCTGGTCTACGCCGGACGAATACTATAGAAGTTGTGGGTATTATATCTTGCGTTAATATACTTCGTACTATCCGTGAACGTTAACACCCTCAGCCCCCAAAAAATCGAAATTGATGTATTTGTACATATATAAATATATACATTTCCGTTATAATAATAGTGTAAAGAACGTAATAGTTGCGTTAATCAGGAGAGTAAGACTGGAGAGAATGTGAACATGTAAAAAGATGACTTTAGGTATCTACTCACTAGTTGTGTATGAAATTTTAAAGGGGTAGGACGTATCGACACAGTACCCGGTTTCGCTGCATGAATACCCGGCCTTCGGTCACAGAGACCAGAAGACGGTGCTGTAGCTGCATCTACCGGCAGGGAGTTCCAGAGACGGTGAACTCCTGGTGAAAAGAAATGGGCGCTCATTCGAATCTTCGCCCACTGATGAGCTATCCTCCTTGGATTCCCACGAGGAAGCCCATTCGTCCTCAATGACAGAACACCTTTGCTTGGATGATTCTTATCATTTGTAATCCTATGGGCATAAATCTTTCCCCCCCTAAGCCAACGGTAGTTAAGTGTGAGGAGTTTTAATTTCTTCCGCTCTTCATCATATGGTTTGTTTCTGAAACTCATCACCCCTTTCGTCGCCCGTCTTTTAACTCCCTCCAAAAAGCTAGCGTCTATTCTAGACAGTGGGGATGCGACGATATCGAACACTTCAATGTGTGTTCTTAGTCGTGTTTTGTATAACCTTAGAAAGAGCTCAGGAGTCAGTGCACCTAACAGTCTGAGATGTTCCGACTTGGTGGGAAGGAGAAGAGAAAATAGATCAGGTCTGTGATCATAGTTTGGTCATGCCCAGAATCACGTGTTGTCTTCATTTGTACTCTTTCTAGAGTACGTGAGTCCCCCTTATACAGGGACTGGTTACCGAGATGCAATCTTCCAATCTTCACCTCACCTAATGAGTGGCTTCACTGAATATTCCCGCTAGTTCTAACATCTCAGTCTGTTGTTTTGATTGTTTGGTGACAAATTATACCTTTCACATGCTTTTTAAATAAAATCATACATTAAGGGATTCTTTCTTAAGTACATATTATCTGTGTCATTATATTCTTGAACCGCGTTACACTTCCTACACTTTTATCAAAAGATGCTGGAAAGACAGTATATCCAGATTCAATGGCATGGTGGCTTCCTATATAGACTGGTTACACGTTTTCGTCAGTTAGTCTGTCACTAAAATTTACGTGTTTTTTCTCAAGTTTTGCATATTGAAACGTATCGAGGGCAATTTCTGTCAGTGAATGCTACTACAAGTATAATTTTAGTCTGAAGTTCAGAGCTATTAAGTTGACAGTTAACGATCATGGTGAAACTGCAATCATGCTAGGCTAACATAGTAGACTGTTCATGGCACAAAATGAATTGCAGTCTGATTACTCTTTAATCATTGGGACAGTGTAAGTAATGGTTCCTATTAGTCAAGGTTACTCGGGATATACTAGGAACAACTAACCTTTTGTTGACAAAACGTAATAAATGAGACAGATAACAATTGACCGAATTCTGCTTTAAACCTTCAAACTAAGGCTTGCGAATGGAAATTAAGTGTAACGGCAATTTAGGCATATATGTTTATTTTAAGAGTGCATACGGAAACAATAAGATAGTGCTAACATTTTCACAAAAATAACAGATTTACAGGGAACGTCATATTCCTAATATTGTCTGCCGTTCATTTAATGGTCAACTGTCCTACTTTTCGGTGAATTGTATTTCCTGCAGTGCAGTATCATGAATCCGTAGGTTCAGGTTGACAAGGTGACTTGTAACCGTTCACAAGCATTCCGAAACATGTTGCTTGGTTGCGGCGCTAAGAGCATGGCAAGTGGAATTCCGTCTTCGACTTTATATTGACATATTCACCCCTCACTATTTCTCAGAATATCTAAGAGTAACATTTGAGAAAAGGGAATGTACCACAATTTGGGTAAAAATCCAACAGGTGTTCTACTACTTGTAACTTTCCAGCTATTACCAGTCAGTGACGAACAACCTAAAGGATTCCGGATGACCAAAAGGTGATTTCGCCCAGACGATGCTCCGATAGCAAAAGGTTACAGACAATGCGCTTCCGAGCATGTCTACGGGAAAGAAGATACTCACTACTTTACTGATTACGATTACAGACTTACTGACTTTTCAAATTATATGTTGTTGTGTAGATACGCTAACTTTCCGTCTTGTATTTAACGTGCCCTCGCTAAAGTTGCAAGTTGAGAGATCGGCTAGCCGTCGTACGCTCTGTTGGTGTAGACAAGTGATACTCGTGATCATCGAGTCCGTCCAATATCCAATATCCTGATTACGAGCTAGTATAAACCAGTGGTTTCTTTGACCTCGCTTCTTGATTGTAAGGTAGAGGTTCCAGATCTTAGGTGAACTTATGCGTAGTAAATCCCGCCACTCGACTGCTTTAGCTCTGGTAGACTCCGAGAGGAGTGGTGCGAGGATTGGTCAAGATGTGGTTTGTAGTGTGCAGTATGTTAGGACTCAGCTGCTGCCGTGAATGGAGTTTGACCTAACACCCGTTGGTCATTCGGTGTAGTCATAAAAGTAGAATAATAATAATGGGTTGTAGTGTAGATAATATAGGTTGAGATTAGTGAAATAATAAAGGTGAAATAATAAAGAAAGAAAGAAAAGATAGAGTAGTCGGTACAGTGGGAGAAGACAGGACGGGTCGTGGGGATCTGGCTTGTATGCTTATCCATTGACAATGTGGTTTCAAATTTTAAGAAGGTACGCCATTGAGACACAAACCATGCATTTCTGCATGATTGTCCAGCTTCCGCTTAAAAGTCTCCACAGATGGAGCTGTAGTTACGGCCGCCGGTAAAGCGTTCCAGAGACGGCAAACTCGAAGCGAGAAGAAATGTGAACGCACTCGAGTCCTTGGTCTCTGGTGTGCTGTCCATAGAGGGTTACCTCGTGGAAGCCTATAATCACTTAATGGCAGGATGCTTTTATTAGGGTGGGCCTGGTCATTTAACATCTTATAGACGGTGATGAGGTCTCCCCTGTGACTACTGTAACTAAGTGTGAAAAGACTTAATTTCTTCAGTCTTTCCTCATATGATTTGTTGCGGAGGCCAATCACCCATTTTGTCGCTCGTCTCTGGGCACTTTCTAGAATGTTAGCATCCCTTTTGAGTAGCGGAGGAGCAATGATATTATGCACCTCAAGGAGTGGCCTCACGTATGTCGTATACAACGTTAAGAATGGTTCGAGAGTAAGAGCTCCCGGCTGCCTATGCATAAGGTGTAAAGTTGCGTAAGCTTTGGCGACGTCCCTCGTGTAATTTCCACTGGTGTCTAGCTTTTCTGTTAAAATAAGACCTAGGTCACGTTCTGATGGCACACAACTCACGTTCTAGCCACTAAGGGTGTGATTTACACTCTGTGACCTGCCGGAATGAAGTTGCACTACTTTGCACTTCTTTAGGTTGAAAGGCATTCCGTTAGCCAGAGCCCAGTCTCCCAGAGTTTGCAGGTCAGCCTGCAATCTGTCGGAGTCTTCCGGTGAGTTTATTGCTCTCCAAATCTTTACGTCGTCAGCGTAAAGAAGCGCAGAGCAGTTCAGTTGACAGGGCAGGTCGTTGATAAAAATCAAAAACATCAACGGCACTAAGGTAGAACCCTGAGGAACCCCTGACGCCGAGGTGTGCCAGGATGATCGGATGCGGTTGACTTTGGTGCAGAATTCTCTCTCGCCTAAGTAATCTTTCAGCCATGCGAGAAGTGTTCCAGAAACACCCGCTTTGCTTATTTTGTGAAGGAGCAGACTATGGTGAACTGTGTCGAATGCTTTCGCAAAGTCGAGAAAGATCACATGGACTGGTACCTTTACATCCCAGGATAGTGTCCAATCGTTCCAAGCTAGAAGAAGTTTCGTCACACAGGATCTTTCCCTCCTGAAACCGTGCTGTGCTTCATGGAGTAGGTTAGTCCCGTCGAAGTATTTTCTCATGTGGTCGTCAATGAGACTTTCTAATATCTTCGATATCACTGGGAGTAGCGCAACTGGTCTGTAACTGGTCGCGTTCTGCCGGTCACCACTCTTGAAGATAGGGGATAGGATGGCTCGTTTCCATTCACATGGAAGTTTCCCTACATCAAAGGAGTGATGAAACAGATCACTTAGGAGTTGGCAGAGACTTTCTGAACACTGCTTCAGGACGGATGGTCTTATGGCATCGCAACCTGCAGACTTTAACGAAGCCAACTTTCCCTATTTTACGAGTACCATAGCCGGGGTAATTTGAAATGTACCCAGCAGGTTTTCGCGCGTTGGTCTTGCATTGTAATCTTGATGTTTTGTGGGAGTAAAATCCTCGTTACTGTTCAGTTGCCTGTGTAAGGCTAGACTGAATGTCTGCCATTTCAAGACTAGTAAGAGATTTCCCATCAGAACCCACTAGATTGCAAGCTCCCTGATTGGTCGGTTTTCTTTCAGACATAAACCTGTATAGGCTTTTGGGGTTCACGAGAAGCTTATTGGCGAGGTTTCTCTGAAATGTCCTTCTATCACTCCGGACTCGTATGTTACATCGATTCCTGTGTTCGAGGTACACTTCATGTTCGGGTTGACTCTTCGATACTCGCCACGCAAACCAGGCTTTTCGCTTCGCCCGTAGAAGGCGTTGTGTCCCCCTTTTTAGCCATGAACGTTGCTTCATAGCTTTTGGTGTGACTAAAGGAACAGTGTCTGAGACCGCCTGGTGAATGATCTCCTTTGCCACTCCCCAGTGTTCTTCTATTGTAAGCTCTGTCCAATTTTTCGGCCAATTTGCTTCAGACAAAAGTCTTCGCATTTCGGTGTAATTGGCTTTGTTATAACACAGATAGGGCTGTGTATTGTCCCACTGTAAACGCTCGCGGAGGACTATGTCGAATGTTATGACCGCGTGGTCACTACTACCTATGGGAGTCGTGATCTGAACGTTTTCCACTAGTAGCTGGCCACTAGCGAGCACATAATCCAGTCTAGAAGACCTCCCATCTGGGCCCCATCTAGTATCCATTCTGACATTTTCAGTGAATCCGGCCTCCGTGATGGTATGCAGCAGATTTCGATCAAATCTGTCCTGGGCACATCCCGTCATCAAGTTAAGAGATGGGGCATTGAGGTCTCCAGCTATGACAATTTGATCATAACCCATGTCTTGTGTCGCTGAAATTGCATTCAGCAGTACCTGGTTGTGGTCTGCTCCACATGAAGGTGATCTATAAAAGCTGCCCACTAGATATTTACAGTACCCAACGGTGAAATGGCACCATATGGAGTCAGGGAGCTCAATGAGGGGAGGGTCGATTGCATGAACACATCTGAGCTGTTTGTCGACGTATATGGCGACCCCACCTAGTTCTTTCAGATCCCTATCTCGCCTGACTAGGACCATATCATTTATACTGACTTCGCTGTCTGCCACCGTAGGGGTTAGCCAGGTTTCCGTCAATATTATGATTTTGGAGTTCAGCTGTGATTGTAGGTATCTAAGTTCGGCTATTTTGCCTCTTATACCTCTCACATTACTGTACAGGCAACTGGTAGTCAGTCTCACCACGTCCCCGTATTGGGGGGTGGTTAACGTGATGTGGGCTGTCGGTTGAGGAGTTATCCTACGAACTAGTTGGCCGATTCCCCGGGAACCGGCCTGTTGGAGTTTTTTTCTTCTGATTCAATCGGAGCACTTGGATGACACTGGCTATCGTCGTCCGTGCTACACCGCTGTATTGTGACTAGGGGTTGGGGATGTTCTATGACAACGTTTTGTTCTCTCCTTTGGGTACGAGGCCGGCTCTCGCAGCGGCGAATGTGTCTGCTGACCTTTTCCTTGGTCTTGTGCCATCTCTGGAGAGCAGCAGTCAGGTGGTCTCGGGAGCTGAACTTAACAGCTAACAGACGTGGCATGTTAATTGACATAAGGTGAGTGGGTCGAGGCAGTCTATAAATACAGACAGCCCCTGAACTTCCCAGAGCCATCTGGGATGACAACCATCTCCATTGCTGTACATCGTGACAGTGCTTCTCACAAGCGTTCCCAGCTACCAGTTCGGGAATGCCGTGAACAACCATGGAGGCAGAAGGAATAAGCTCTAGCGACTCCCTCACCATCTGTCTTTCCTTCCATGGCCTATCTGGCCTAACACGTATATCGCAGGTCCTCCCTATAGGAAGGACTTGGGAAGTCAATAAAACTTTTTTGGCATCCTCGGTAGAGCCCAGTGTTACCCTCAGTGGGGATGGTTTGCCTTGAGGAGCAGCGGTGCCCCTATACAATCTGCATAGTTTTACTGGTTGGATGTCCAGACCCAGTGTGCTACATAAGTTGGACCACTGTTCCTGGTCAAACAGGGCCCTGTTTTCCAGCAGACTACTGCTACAGTCTGGTACATCATAGAGGTTAACGCAGTTTGATCTACTCACCGTGGATTTAGGTTTGGTCCTCACACATTTGTCATCCCCCTTAAGACCGTTTTGTTTCGTCTGGTGCAACTGGGTATTATTGTGTGTCGCAGTGCTGTGGCCACTTACTGGTGGATGGTAAGGGTCTTTTCCCAGCGACAGATACCCTTGGTGCTTCAGCCTCTGTGTCTGGGGCAGATATGGCAGGAATTGCAAGTATAACCGGTGTGGATTTTGGTATCCCCGATTTACGTGCAATTGTGCTGTTTTCTGAGTTGGTGGGAGTAAAACGTTTCACGTTTTTCCCTGATACCTCTATGCCATCTTTAGCTTTCGAGGAACTACACGAGGCTGCATCAGGACGGCAACTTGGGTATATGTACCAGAACCATGGGCATGGGTTCTTACTCATAAAGTCGTATTATACTTTTGGTACCCCGGTGTCACATCTACAATGTACCCATTGCTTGCAAAAGTTGCATTCGAAAGCAGAGTCTACTTGTTCGACAACAGAATTGCAGACCTTGCAATCGTCTGCCTTCTTGAGGAAGGTTTTTGTCGTCTTGCGACGTCGTGAACGTTTCTTATTGGCCTTCCTGTTTGTTTCAGGGCCTACTGTGGATATGGGTGTTATACTATTCTCACTTTGTGCAGATTTACCACTCGGCTCTATTAACCTAGTCGTGTTAACGGCGATGGAGCCACATCCGCTTAGTTGACTTGTCACAGTTTCACTGTAGGACTGCGGCGACATGGGCAATCTGTCCACGCAGGGAATATTTACTCTGGTCTTCAAGACCGGTATGCAAGATTCCATCACCTTCACCTGTTTGCCTAATTTGGCTGAAGCCCTGGTGATTACGGTGTATGGTCTCCCATTACTTATCTTAGGGTGAGAATCTATAGTCATATTACTCCTAAATTAATACCGACGATTAAATAATAAGAGACAGTGGAGTTTTCTCCAATAGACTGACAGCAAAAGACAGTAGAAAGCACATAACAGAAAGATAAAGTATATAAGTAAAAGCTTTTGACTTTACCTGTAACTTTCGGGTTATTCGGCTTCACAACAATCACGTAACAGATCAAGAAGTCCTGTATATTTGAAAGAGTGAGGGGGATGTTGCTACAGAAGTAGCACCTGAAGCTTAGGCAGTAGTTCGAGACAGTGGGAAGTACCAAACACAGGCTCGGTGAAGAAGAAATGGTTGAATAAAATTCGCCGGATAGGAAGATCAGGTTTCCCAAACGAATTATTCACACAAGTGGATATTTCCTCTTAGAGAGGAAAATGCACGTCGTATTCAAGGAGCGCGCGCGTTACCAGTTTGGTGTCCCTATTTCAACTTGATGTTTCGCGGAATATAGTACGATCACAGTGTATTATCACAGTGTACGCTAGTAACAGTTCCTTCAACTTATTACATAATTACGTTCATTATATTTTGATTTTTTTACCACTCTCAACATTATAAATACTATGGCCTTTTTCCTAACATACTGATCTCGGCCTACTTAAGTGGTTTCCAAATGCCTGCTAGTGTAGTATCAAGCAGTTTATTCTTCCTCATGCATGTTGCTGTTCATTTAGTGTTCTCGTTGTTAAGTCAGCTGCCAAAGCTTCTCGAACACCCTCAAATATGCGATAAATAACTACTTGCTCTCCATGATGTTTGTAATTCAGTGTTGCCATCACACATTCCACACACTGCCATTCCCAAAAATCTATATTATTCATTGCCAAAATTCTGCCGGGAGAAAGCATATTCCTGTCGGGCTAATCCCATGTATGTATGTAATCCCATATTGTCTACACTTTATTGCTTCAACGGATATTTTGAAGTGGAAGTAAGAAAACAATGATTTTTGCAGAATGACATGTGGTACTGTCGTTTATTATGCCAGCTTCTCATTAGCTGCACGCAGCCTTAAAAGGAAATTAATCAATTTTGTAAGCTGAGCAATTTCAGCTTACTTGCGCGTGCTGTGACACAAAATTGGCTTACAGAAGATTCCCGAATTAACAAACAGTGCTCAAAAATTACACTTATGTAGACTATGCACAAAATGTTCAGGTTAATGCAAAAAAAGTTTGAATACGATTACAGGAGAGTTATACAGTTAAGGCAATAGATGGGCCAGATGACGAGTAACTAATCAGTTGGGCAGCGACGTGGTGAGCTCAACTCAAATCACAGAAACAAAAGATAGGCAAACTTACACTCTATAAAAGGGTGGAGAGGTTAAAACCAAAGACTACGTGATTAAATGAAGGAGAGAGTGAAGATATTTCGTTATCAGGGCAAGGAAAGGTTGCCGCCTCTTTCTGACCAAATAAATTCAGTTTCAGGCTTTCGATAGATGCTGCCTCGAAACACTTCAGGAGAATTCAGCTATATTATCAGTTGGTGATTTTTAAGGATTTCATAGTGCAACCCGTATCATGGCGACGCTTTACGAAGGCATTTTTAAGGCGTTTATCCCTTGAGACATAAGCTTTTCGGCACATGTTCAGGAAATCGGAAGTGTACCCTACTTTCAGTCCTCCCAATTTAACTGCTATGCATGTGAACACAGTTACACCTATGGTGTACTTTTCATAATTTTATTTTTGGATACAGTAGTACATCCACGCTTTCACGTTCTATGTACTAACGCTGTACACGATCGGAGAAGAACAAATTTGTATTAAGAATCAAAAGTGAGAAGCTGCATTGTTGACAAAATCAAATTTAAAAAAGCGTGAGGTGAACACAAAGGTGCACAGCCACGTAAAATATATATGTAACAAACGAAAGGCAGTGTTCAGTCATGCAATGACAAATATTCGACAAGCACCTGTAAAGTTAGTTTCTGTAAGCGTATGATATGCGTACATGAGTTAGTTTTATAAGCGTACATTCAGGCTGAATGAAGGGGCACTAGACATCTGCCATAAGAAGGGCATCCATCAACCTTTGATAGCACCAAAGGATATGTTGTTGGATGGGTGGCAACTAATTTAGCTGCAGGATAGGTTCTATCTAGTGAGATATTCAACCTCCTGTTGACGAACTCTGTAGTACAATCACCTTTAAAGTCAAGCTGAACGAAGGTAGGTTTCTTTTGCATTGTAATTTGTTTGGCAGTTGAGCCTTCACATCTTATGTACCCGTTAATGAATCCCTGAGGGTGACAGAGGTATTTTATTGCTTTTGGAAATCAGAAATTCTTCCATTATTTTCTGAGTGGAGTACATAGACCGTAAAGGCAGTCTTGAACAATTCCACATAATAGTTAATCGGGAGAAAACTGTTGAAATTCAAGTACCTGCAAAATTTACTATGCAATCTAGCATACAATTCTTGTAAAAGTTGAAAACATCCTCTACTGCAAGCCTCAAAATTACACAAGTAATTATGTCAGATCCTATATTATGCCCCAGTTTACATGTATATGTGCGTGCGTTACTGCGTACCTTGATATTATATTATTGTTCTCTTTGGTTCCAATTGAAAAATAGATCTCCAGTAACGCCTGCTTTGCTTTTGGTTTGGGCGGAACGAATACTATAGCGGTTGTGGGTATTAAATCTTACATTAGCATCCTTCGTACTATCGTGAACGTTAGTACCCTCAACCTCTAGACATTATTTGGCTGTGAAGCATCTTATGTAATGAGAAAAGTGTAAGCCATGACATTAATAACTTACTGCGAAACACTAAGTAAACTGCCCTTTTTTATTTTTTAAAGTAATACAATGTTTTTAATATTTCCGCTTAAATTAAAATTTTATACTCATATTTTTATGGAACAATATTATCAATTACCCTGTATAATTATTCCTCTCTATTAATATTCCTGATTATAGCTTGATTGCACACCGTATTTTGGGACAGCTATGGAATTTTCAGAACGCGACATCGGTAGCCCAGATTTAGCAGGCCAACCATTCATATCAGGTGTGCGTCGACCGAGGATCGAATCCCCAACCATGTGCATAGTCGGCAAACATCCTAACCGCTGTGCCACCAACTATGTGAACAGAATATTAGATGCGATGTTGTACTACATGCTGATAAGCCATTATTATTACCATTAGGTGGATACTAATCCTAGGCATTATTGGTTGACAGTAGGGCTATATATATCACATGAATTGCCAGAGTAAGTGTTGGTTTGTAGGGATTCGATTGGTTACATGCTTGACATCAGCTAGAGAACTGTTGGGAAACTACCACGGAGTACTGGACAACTGTTTCGTCAACCTAGTTTGGGACCCCTTATCAGTACTCACCCACCGCCAGGTTCGAACCCAGGACCCTACGGTTACAAGGAAAGCTCGTAGACGATTCAGTCACTGGGACCTCGGTCATAACATTCCAAATGGTGAAAACGAGTTTGGTCTCGTAACCTAAAGCTCCCAGGTGCGATCCCTAATAGATGATGTCACGGGTGTGTGCATAGTGTTCAAGACTCCTAAACCTAGACGGACACAGCGACTGGCTGCCCAGTGCTCCCTAGTTGTTTCAATGATCCCTCTAACTGATTTCGGTTCTTGACGATATCTAAGCTTATATACATATCTAATAAACTATATCCGAATATATATTCAAATAGTAATTATCCATTCAATGAATACTACTCGTTTTCCTCCATTTATTATTGTTATTATTATGATTATTATTAACAAAACACTAGTCATCAATCAATACAAGTAATGTACAACAATCATCTAAGATTTAAACTAATATAAAAGTATTAATAATAATAATAACAATAGTAATAATAATATTGACAGTAGTATATCACAAAATGATTGAATGAATAAATCAATAAATGAGTATCGTTCAGTAATAAGTTGGTTGTATATCCTTGAGTGATTTTCTTTCTTTCTCTTGTTGAGTTTTACTCTGTAGACTGATATCATTTTTCCATTTTCTAAGTTCAATTTCATCTAACCAATTACGTAGCTTTTCTTTTAATTCTAAAACATGAAGAGGAGAAAAAAAGAGAGGGGAAAATGAAAAGTCAACTGTGTTGTCCACTAGGTTAGTAGTGATATGTTTTCTTTTCTTTTGGGTGGGGTGAGGTGTGGGATTTGTACAAAGCAAGAAATACAGTTTTTGCAGAATAAAGTGGTACTATCTTCTATTTCGTTCCCTTCTCGTCAGCTGCGGGGAGCAGTTACATTGGAAGGATATAAAGAAGAAGGGTACATCTACGATTTTCTGAACATGTACCAAAAAGCTTATGTCTAAAGGGAACAAATGCTTTCAGTAGTGCCATCGCCAGGCATCTCCTTGACACGGGTCGGTCATGAGGTGGACGTTGAAAAGTCGTTCAAAATTATCACCAATAGGCAAAAGAGTTCAATTCTTCTCAAGTTTGCTGAAGCCATTTCTATCAAGCGCCTGAAACCTGATTTAGGCGTTCAGAAAGAAGCGGTTATCAGTTTTTCTTTGCCCTGACTGGTAACTGGATATTTTCACCTCTCCTTCATCTGATTACGTAATGTCGAAAGTTTCCATTGTGCATGATCATTATTGATCCGAATAGTGTTTAGTGTTACATATATATGTATATATTATTACTGTATGCATATATGATCGATTAATTTTTGTTTAAAAATGAACTCTGTGTGCAAGTATGTTAAAATTGTTTTTGTAGATATATTGAATAATGTCTTTGGCCTGTAAGCAGCTGACGAGAAGGCAACGAAATAAACAATGATGGTACCATTTTATTCTGCAAAACCACTGTAGTTCTTGCTTTGTTCAAATTCATTAAGGGGAATAAATGTGGAATTTTTGTGCCGAATTGCGTGATCACTGACGTGGACCTGATGTACAGCTAGCTATCGATCAAATGACGTATGTACTGTACAGCAGCAGTTTATTCTGTCCTCGTTTATCGTCGCTGTGAGACATCGTCATTGTGAAATTGGAAGGCATAAAAAGGCGGTTAGTTGTCATTGATCATAGGTGTCTCCGTTCTCTTTCCCTTTTTAGATGGTTTTCAGAACAGGATGAGTAATATTGAGGTTAGAGAGTGGAGTGTTAGGTAGGGAGAGAAAGTGGATCGATGGTGTAATGATGCGAAATCACTCGAGATGGTTAGAATATGTGTTACGTATGCCTATCCTAGCCATAACCTTCCTCGATTGGAAATGTTAGCTGACTGACATAGGGTGGATCACGTTGGAAAAGAGGTAGCTACTGGTGGACTTTTTGGTTGCGGTTTTTGGGATGGTGAGAATTGATGGATGGAGACAATTATATATAACAGCTAAATCATCATTCATCAGCATGGGGTCATTTTTGCGTTGTTGTCAAGTTGGCCAATTGGTGAAGATAACAAAACCAAGTGTAGATTGTTGGGTTTGATAACCGTATAAAATTATGACAGCAGCAAGTGTATGTCTGATGTTTTAAAGAAAACTCTGATGTCGAACTTATTGAGTACTGCTCTTCTGATATCGTCTGACGTCTCCGCTCTATATGGAATGAAAACTGTTGAGGCTCATGTTTTTGGAATACATTTTCAACCATACTTAATGTCTGTGTTGATTTTGTTGATGAAGTTCTTTGGGTAGTTGTTTTGCTTGAGATTGCTTATATTTTCCAAAAATGAATTGTGTATATCTCGTTTTAGCACTACAAAAGTATCATCAAGGTAGCCATATTTTAGGCGTAAGTATGCTTGGAAAAATATTATCCTCAAATCTGTTCATAAAAACATAAGTGACTTTTGAGGAAACTGGTGAACCCATAGCAACACCATCTGTCTATCTATAAAAATCCCTTTTTAATGTAAAATAATCACTTTCCAGACAGAACTTTCAGCTCTTAATTATTCCACTGGTGTCCAATGGACATCTTGCAATAGGGTTGTATCTGATTCTAATAAACTCAAAATGTTTTCTGATCTCTTCATCATTGATAATACATTTTAGTATTTGATTTTTTTTTTGCTTTGTAACGTTAGCATTTCATTTCCTCAGTGATTGATTGGTTGTGTTGGACTGAAATGATCGATGGTCTTTTCTGTTGACATGTCACGGTCCTAATACGAACACTTCCAACTTGTGTCTGAGGAGGATTAATATGAAGTTTTATTTTTGGTTGGTTGTGATTAGCGATGATGATGGATGACGCGACACACACACACACACACGTACACACATTCCGTTCATTATGAGACACTCGTACACCTACAATCCAAGTTTGAGTGGTAATAATGCTGTCCCCAATTGATTCTTCAACCTTATACCCATCGCTAGCTGGGCTCTTGCAGTCTAATGGATAATCCGTTGGCGTTTGTAACGGTGGATGCAGGGTTCACGTCTCTGTGTGTGTGGTGGTGGTTGGGGGGGGTGAGGGGAACACCATCACCACTTACTGTGAATACAGGTAAATCCAATAGAATGCAAATATCTATGGTCAAAGACAGCTAGTCTTTTCATATCTTCCAATTTTAATAGCAATGTCTCACAAACAGCCATAACGAAAGACAAAACGGAATACTGCACGATACATACTGAAACTGGAAACCAGCCCCTTTTCGTCCCAAATGATAAAATGTCCGTAGTAGAAGTTGTGACATATCAGCAGGTACTGGAGATTTCGGTCTAATATAATCAATCAACAGAAAATACAAAATTAATTTAAACTAATAATAACAATCATGCTTTTTAAAATTTGATTGTGTTCCCCTGAGCTAATTGATTTAATTGCAAGGCTTTCATTGCCTTTCTATCTAGACGACATCTTCAGAGCAAGCTTCGATATGAATTCTGTGCTTGTATCTCCTGACAACATTTGTTGTGCGTGATTGGTTGTTAATCTACATCTTCACAATGACCATTTTTATTGACTTTGAATTTGACCTTTCTTGTCATGAGATTTATTTTTTCAAGATTTTCAGGATTTCATCATGAGCTATAACATCGGTTAGACGACCATTGAAAAACCATCAGAGGAGTAATGGACAGCTGTTTCGTCAGCCTAGTTTGGAACTCTTCATCAGTACACACCCAACACAAGGGTTTCGAAATTAGAGCCACCTTCCGGTTACAAGCCGAGTTCGTAGACCATTCAGCCACTAGGACCAGATTCAATGGACAGTGCATGAATTCCAACATCTGCCAATTCACGATATAGCACGATCACTTAGCCAATGTCATCCATCCTTGGAGAGTATTTATCCTCATACCCGATCAGGTTTTCCACTGGTTCCCTAACCGATGTTACAGCTCATGATGAAATCCTGAAACGAAAAACTAAATCACATGACACGAAAGTTCAGAATTCTAAGTCAATAAAAATGGCCAATGTGAGGGTGTAAATTAACAACCAATCATGCACGACAAATTTTGTCAGGAGATACAATTATATCCTCATACATAGAGAATCCAAGTATCCACTTCATATTAAAGCTTGCTCTGAAGATGCTGTCTAGAAAGGCAATGAAAGCTCCGCAATGAAATCAGTTAGCTCAGGGTACACAATCAAATTTTTTAAAAAGCATGATTGTTATTATCAGTTTAAATTAGTTTTGTATTTTCTGTTGATTGATTACTTTAGACCGAAATCTCCAATACCTGCTGATATGACCACGGCTTCTACTACGGACATTTCATCATTTGGGATGAAAAAAGGCTGGCTTCAAGTCTCAGTACGTACCGTGCAGTACTCCGTCTCGTCCTTCTTTGTGGCTGGTTGTGAGACACTGCTATTAAAATTGGGAGATATATGAAAAGGCTAGCTAGCTGTCTTTGACCATAGATATTTGCATTCGATTGGATGCACCTGTATTCCCAGTAAGTGATGATGGTGTTCCCCTCACTCCCCCCGCCAACCACCACACACACAGAGACTCGAACCCTACATCTACCGTTACAAACGCCAATGGATTATCCACTAGATTGCAAGAGCCCAGCTAGCGATGGCTATAAGGTTGATGAGTTTTATTTGGGGACAGCATTATTACCACTGGCACTTGGAATGTAGGTGTACGAGTATTTCAAAATGAACGATATATGTGTGTATGTGTGTGTGTCACGGCATCCATCTTCATCGCTAGTCACAATCAACCAAAAAACAATAACTTCACATTAATCCTCCTCAGATACAAGGTGGAAGCGTTCGTATGACGACCGTGACGTGTCAACAGAGAAGACCATTGATCATTTCAGTCCAACACAATCAATCAATCATCGAGAAAATGAAATGCTAACGTAACAAAGCAAAAAAATGAAATACTAAAATGTATTATCAATGATGAAGAGATCAGAAAACACTTTGAGTTTACTAGAATCAGATACAACCTTATTGCAAAGATGTCCATTGGACACCAGTGAAATAATTAAGAGCTTAAAATTCTGTCTGGAAGGTAATTATTTTACATTCAAAGGGAATTTATATATAGACGGATAAATGGTCTTGCTATGAATTCACCAGTTTCCCCAACAATCGCTGATATTTTTGTGAATACATTCGAAGATAATCCACTTTCAAGCATACTCACGCTTAAAATATGGTTAAGATATGTAGATGATACTTTTGCAGTGCTAAAGTGAGATCTATACAGTTCATTCTTGAAGAATCTCCTAGAATCTAGTTTACTTCGGAAGCAGAATCAGACATTGGTGAACTCCCATTTCTAAACTGCCTACTTGAGAGGGTGGAAAACGGACATTTTAGTATATCTATATTCAGGAAGAAAGCCTACTCCAATAAATATTTAGACTTCGGATCATCACACCCCATCAGTGCGAAGGTATCAGTTGTTTCAAGTCTTCTTAGACGAGCGCGGTTTTTGACGTTAAAGAATGAGAAGGAAAAAGAAGAGGAAATATCAAACATTACTGAATGAAACTCTCAAGCAAAACAACTACCCAAGTAACTTTATCAACAAAATCAACACTGACATTAAGTATGGTCGAAAACGTATTCCGAAGGCATGGGCCTCAACAGTTGTCATTCCATACAGAGCAGAGACGTTAGACGACATCAGAAGAGTACTCAATAAGCACAACACCAGAGTTTTCTTGAAAAAACCAAACACACTACAAAGTAACCTTGTCCATGTAAAATACCAAATCCCTAAAGATTCTCTATCTGATTGTGTCTACAAAATAAAATGTTTGGAATGTGATGCGATATACTACATCGGACAAAAATCGTCGCACAGAAATCAAAATCAGAAGAAATGAACAACCTAGAGTATATGTTCAACCAAAACCACCAAGAAATCCAGTTAGTGAACTAGAAAAGCTTGAAAAACCATCAGCCAGCCATCAGGTCACAAAATTGATTTTTTACAATACTGAAATAATCCAGAAAAAGCATTTCAGAAATCACAAAGAACATCTAATATCATCAGAAGGCCTTCATATCATCAAATGGAATCCAAATTGTCTGAATAAGAATGATGGACTATAAGAGAATTTGACCTGGTTACAACACCCCCCTCCCCTCCATCATGAAATCACAAAATCAACACGAATGTGATCAGCAATTTCATCATCCAAACACACGCTGCTTTTATAATTTTACACGCTTATCAAATCCAACAATCCACACCTGATTTTGTTATCTTTACCGATCGGCTAACTTGACAACGAAGAAATGACCGCATGCTGAGGAACGATGATTAAGTTGTTATATATAGGCTGAGTGGATTTTGTAAATTCTGGTTTGATAATACTACTTTGATAAAGCTATTAGCAGCAGCATTTCAAATAGCGAAACTTCAGTGCAAACACAATAATATCGTTTTGTTTTTCATTCATTGGGAAACACAAAAAGAACTTTTATAATAATGAAGGTCAGAAAACACTTGATTAAGAGTCAATGTAAATATTATTATTATTATTATTACTAATACTTCTTAGCATGATTAATTTACCTGGTATATTTGTATGACGTAGAGCAGACACTAATTCAATTGAATGGAATTTCGGTGTGATTCTCGGTAACAATTGAGGTGGTAATTGTGAATACTTTTTCGCCTCTGGGGAATCCATACATTCAAGGTAATGTTTAGTCTCTAAGGCTTCATCCATTGCACCTGGATTATCAATCTAGATGTGGGAAATGAGTGGGGGATAGAAAAATATTTAAAAAAATAGTATGAAATATGGGGTGGGTGGGGTGGGGCTTCAACAATTCAACTGGCATGAATGAAGAAATAAGCTGCTGCAAAACAAACTCGTCACACTTTCGTTTCAATGACTGACTGGTTTCAACATAGAGAACTTTGCACTGAAGTGCACCAGTTCGAGTTGCTACATTCCCTCTATGTAGCACACACAAAGCAAGAGAAGACATCCTCATCTGTGTGCGTCGAAATAATTATCCCGTACAAATGTTTTCCCATATTACTTGTATCATTACATGAACATGTAACGACAGAAGACAAGGGCAAGGCAACAGATCGTTTATTGAGAAAATCAACAGATATTTATAGATTTTTATGTACATTATTGTCAGTGAAGAAGCAACATCTTCTGATTGGTTGTTTTCTTGCTGAAGGTTATTCTGTACTGCTTGTGACTATTGCTAACAAGGTTATCTATACATCTGCGAATGGTATCTGCACACGTTAAGTTTGCTGTGATTGGTTGTTGAGTTCCTCAAGGTTAAGCTTCGTTATTATTTTTTCTTATGACCCCCAATTGGGGACGTAAACATTGATGTTAATTGTTGTCTACCAGTTTTGGCTTGCAGACAGCTCTCACCACAAACATAGTAACGGTTTGTGCCGCTGCAGTTAGCATCATCGTTACGGCATGCTATCTCATTACTCGTATTTACCATTAAAACAGTAAGGTTATGCAGATAAAAGCTATCACGAGGTGATATATTCGCACAGCAGATACTACTTCAGCTGTGTGAAGAAGTTTATATCACACATTTAATACAGCCAAAACGTAACACATCGGATATCATAATTACAATATTCGTCTAAGCACGTAACATCAACTCACACGAACTAAATACTCAATTACAACAGCAACAATCCAATAACACAAAAAAGGAATTGTATACAAACACTATTCAAGAGGGTCAAAAGTCATTGCAGCACTCTTACCTACCTCAAAGAAAAAACTGAGGAAGGATATCTCATGGAAGTCTTCCAAAAGAATGGATATCCACGAAATTTCATCAAAAGACATCTAACCACAAGCCAACCTACCAAATCAAAGGCTCTTAAGGAAACCACAAAGAAAATCGCCCTACCATATTAAAAAAGAAAAACACAGAAATGACTGCAAGACCCTTCAAACCTTTAGGAATCGACGTCACACACACACACAAACCAACAAAATCACTTCACTCAGTTCTATGTCAACCAAAAGACTCAACAAAGAAAGAAGATAAAGCCAAAAAATCTACAAAATATATAAATTGCAACGACTGTGAAAAACACTACATTCGTCTTCACATCCATGATCATAAACTAGCCATCAAAGGACATGACATCCACTCCCTCACTCATATCGCCTCACTGCATACAGACAACCACGGACATCAATTCAACTGGGACAACCAGTGTTCAAATATTAGACAGAGGAAACACCAAGAATGCTAGAGAATTGTTAGAAGCCTGACTGGTATTCCAGTGAATCGTCAATCAATAGACACATCGAGATGGACAAGATTTACCAGTCGATAAGAAGGAAACCTCACACACACACACAAAGGATCAAAGTTCAAGTCAAAGAAACAATCAGCATCAATACAAGCGTAGCCTGGAGTGTGTGAAAACACACAAAAACAACCAATCACATTCTTGGTCACCCACTAGGAAAGATGACTAATAGTGAACTCGTGGAGAAATCTAAAAGCTCACTTCAACTGAAATTGAAGTATGCGCTGAAAATGTTGCCTAGTGGTGGGACAATGAAAGCTTCGCAAAAAACCAACCATCCAACTCAGGGAACACAACCACATCAAAAACGTAACACAAAATTACACAAGGCCACCTTATCTGACATGAATGTTTCCTTTGCTATTCTTCTCTGAACCATTGTTCAGTTACAACATTTCAGGCATCAAAAACATGATGAATGGTTCAACAATATTATGCAAACAGAGCACTAATCACATCCACGTTGAGAAGAAAGCCAAGAAGGTAATCTAGAAAGATTTCTACCTCGATGTAGATAGTTATAGCAGCAAATGATATAGGAGTCTTCTGACATTATTATTATTGCATTATTATTATTATTCCCTTGGGTTCCTAGTGGAACATAGGGCTTCAACTGCACGTCTCCACTTGTTTCTGTCTTCTGCTGTACTTTTCACTTGCATCCATGTTAGTCCACACTGTTTCAGCTCCTCTTCACACGATCTCCTCCATGTCACCCTTGGACGTCCCACTCGCCGCTTCCCTTTCGGGTTCCACTCGAGGGCCTGACGCGGTCTTTTGATATAAGTTATCCCTATTGTGGGGTGATGCTTAATTTTGATCTAATGGTTATGATGATGATGATGACGTATATCGTTAGAATGGCAAAGAAGTTCATGAAAAGCCATCAGCGTTATAAGTTCCAAGCTCAGTCATAAGTATATCAATGTAAAACACAAGCATATACACAGTCGAACCAAGTTCGGATTTTGGCATTGGATATACGATACTTGTGCGTCAGTGATTCAGGAGTAGAACGCCTGCCAGCCACGCATGTAGTCCAAGGTTCAATTTCCTGTAAATTCTGGTTTAATATTACGACTTTAGTGAAGCTGTTAGCGACACTGAATAGTGAAACGTCAGTAAAAACACAATAATATCGTTTTATTTTCTCATTCATTCAGAAATACAAATCTCAATTTTTATAGTATGAATCACATAAAGCTGTCTACTATCACCGACGATATTCCTGACTGTGGTGGACTCGATCATACATCAGACTGTGGAGAGCCAGAAGACAGGAACACGTTTGACTGACGACAAAAAACGCTGGAAAATCTAGACTTCACGGATGACTAATGTCACCAAAACTCAAAGATCTACAACAAGTCAGGAGAAGAGGCAGAGGAAACAGGACTTCAAGTGAACACAGAGAAGACAGAGATTTCGGTAGCGTTATTAAAAGACGGAGATTATCTGAAAAATGTGGGATGTATTTGCGCTATACATTTCGAACAATCTGATCACACATTTACTTGTCAAGTCAATATATGCAGCCCAGCTTGTAATTGTGGAAAAAGCTAAAAATATGCTTCACTGCAAACCTCAAAAGTGCACAAGTGATTATATCACATCCCACACAATTTATCAATTTTCGTGTATGTGTGTGTGTGGACACACATACATAGGGAGGAGTAATCACGCTTTGCACGTGAGGGTGGGAGAGCATATCCCAAAATGGTTAGAAAAACAGATGAATTGTGACAAGCCAATAGATGCAGGTGTCAGACTACCAACTTCGTCTATAGCTAAACATCTAATCGAGATGAACCATAAGGTTGATGTTAACTCAGCCTTTAAGGTCATCTATAAAAACGGTCAACGGCGTTTACTGAAATACTCTGAGGCCATAGCCATTCATAAACTTAAGCCCCCCTTGTGTATTCAAAAACAGTTTGTTATTACTCTAAACCTACCTTGGTAATCCTTATTTGATTGGATTACCGAACGTTGTGTTAATCATTCTTAAATCCTTTTTTGTCACTTTGTTAAATTCAACTTTTCCATATATATTGATTTGACAATTGAATGTGTGAGGGATCAGATTGTTCGAAATTTATAGCGCAAATACATCGCATTGCTTTTCAGATAATCTCCGTCTTCTAATAACGCTATCAAAATTTATAAAAGGGACTAATTGTTTTAAATTTTTGAAAAGAAGACAGAGATGATGAAAATATCTAACCACCATCACCACCACCAACAGCAGTAACAACAGACGCCATCAACGGAATAAATTTGAAAAAAGTCACCTCTCTCACCAACCTGACCTAGGAAACATCGCGTTTCAACTAGAGGTGGCGGAACAGATGATGTCAAAGTCACAATCGGAAGGGTAAGACAGACCTGCATTACTCTGAGATCAGTGTGAGCCTACGCCAAGATCCAGATCGTCAACACTAATGTCAAGTCAGCCAGTGATTCTATATGGTTCAGATACACTCGGTACGTCAACAAAAACATTTCTAACAAGCCACTGCAGACTTTAATCAACAACTGCCTTCGCCGGCTGCATACTGAAGATCAGATGGCTGGCCAGTCAGAAAGAATTACCTGGCAACAAGGAACTCTAGCAGCAAACCAACCAAGAACCTATCATTCAATGAAATAGTCTGATGGAAATGAAGATGGATCTGATACATGTTGAGGAGACCGTTAGAGTGACATTGCACGTCTGTCTGTCTGCTTGGATTCAACGTAGAACTTGGCACCCAAGTGCAGCAGTTCAAGTTGCCACGTTCCAAATAGCACACAAAGGTACACAAGAAGATGAGTGAAGAGAAGCAATAGTTTTGACGAGTATAAGAGTGAAACAGAATGAGTAATGGTAGAAAGGAATATGAAGGTTAAAGAGACTGAATACATCTGCGTAAGCCATTGACAACGATTTTGAGCCATGTCACCTATTGTCTCCAGCCATTGATTCTTAGAGTCCCGAGGGCCCCAACCCGGAGGTTTGCATCTCCCTACCTGACTCAGTTTAACTGTCACGGATTTCATGGATTGATGCCATGTTTTTGTTTGGCAACCACTTACTCTTTTCCAACCTGCACCTATATCAGCTAGTAATGCCCGTCCGTCGGGGGAGGCGATGGTTAGGCATGCGCCGCAGCACGTGACCTAGCCATGTCAATCTATGTAACTTTATAGCCTCTTCGATTGATTTTCCCTCTTTGCCCAACACTCTACGCCTAACCTAACGTCAACATTACTTACCTTAGTATACCACCTAACGTGAGAAAGAGATCGTAAATATCTATGATCAAAAACAGTCAACCTTTTCATGTCTTCAACTCGTATTGGCCATGTTTCAGAGCCATAGAGAAGGATGGAGCGAACTGCTGAGTAGTACACATGTCCCTTGGTTGATAGTCGGATGTCACGCCTACGCCAGAGATGGTGGAAGTTAGCGAAAGCAGCCCGAGCTTTTTGGATCCGTGCTGAGATTTCGTCACCAATCAATCCGTTGGTGCTGATACAACTTCCCAAGTAGGTGAAGTGGTCAACATGTTCTATCACTTCACTCCCTATCACTAAGCTAGAAGTTGACGTAGTCCAGTCCTGTAGCAGCATCTTACATTTTTCAGGGGCGAATCGCATGCCAAACATACGAAGATTGCTGCTCAAGGTGTTAACACACTCCACGCCAGATCTTTGAATGAAAAGTAACGAGTTAAGCAATAGTCCGAGGGTTGAATGGAGAAAGAAGGAGATAAAAGTTTATGGGCAATTTTACAGCCAGCTAAGAAGGATTGCAGAGAAGAGGATGAAACGGAGTTGTGCTGTTAAAGAAAGCCTATGTTCCACTTGGAACCTAAGGGAATACTACGTCTTAGTAAACATGCGTTATATAATTCAATAAAAAAAGGCAGCTTACCTTGTTTAATATACAAGCCATTGGTTTTTCAAGCAATAGGCCATTAGACCATCGTTCCATTTGATTTAATACTAGATAGGCAACAGCTAATGCATTTCTCCGATGACTAAATTGATCTTTACAGAAACCAAGTGAATCTAAGACAAGTAGAATGCAAGAACTACGCTCAACATGCTTTAAAAAGTTTGTATGCCGTAGACTAGGCAGAGAAGTCCGTGATGTATTCGACGATTGGGAATTAACTGATGTATTATCGTCATTATCGTTATCATCACTGGCATCGTAACGAGCGTAGATATCAGCAAGACCTATAGAAAAATAAATCAATAAATATTTTCAAGTATTGATTAATAGGTATTTGATTGGGTTTAAATTTAATCACGGATTGTTATCGGTTGAAAATCAGTAAGTACTGGATAGCTGTTTCAATGTAGCTCGGAACTCTTCAGAGGTACGCACCAGTAGTAATGTGGTGAGAGCTGTCTGCTAGCCAAAATTGGTAGAAAGCGATTTACGCCAATGTTTACGCCCTGAATCGGGGTCATGAGAGAAAACACGAACAAAGTCTAATCTTGAGGAACTTAACGACCAATCACAGCAGACTTTGCGTGGGTGGATACGATTCGCAGATATATGGTCTGACCTTCAAAGAAACGTATTAATATATGTGTAAAACTTGGGCACTGTGGTAGTAAGTAATTCCATATTAGTTTGTTTATTACATACATCACACAGTGAATGAAACAGTATTATTTACTGGATGACGTTTCGAACAAAATTTATTGTTCATAATCATATCATCAATTATAATCACACGACTTTGACACTTGAGTTTTATAGTTTTCTTTGTTTTCTCCTATTTGTCGTATGGGTAGTAGACTTTTCCAGATATCGGGGACAGGTGTTGAATCATTCCTATTACATGTATTTGCAGTTGATTTGATAAACAAAGCTTCCGTTATCAATCAATCTCTCCACCCTGTGACATTAGATTTTAAAACTGTCATCCTATCCCATTCTATTGGATGGTTGTGTGTAATTGCATGTAGTACTATAGCTCAACTATTCTCTAGATTTCTTATCTTATTTGGATCAACCAATCTAGATTTCGCTAAGTTTTTATGTTCAGCTAGTCTGACTGCATCTGTTCTACTAGTTTGACCTATGTATTTGACCTGACAAACATTCCAGCAGGGTATTAGATAAACTACATTGTTTTGTTTTAAAGGCTCCACAGGATTGATCCTTTAACCGACAAAGCTCTTTTCTAATTGAGTTTGTGGGTTTGAATGCCAGTCACTTTTATTCCTGCCAGCATTGTTAAGAATTCTACGTAAGTTTTCCAAGGTTCCTTCCTTGTATGGAATTACTACTGATGATTTAGATTCCTTATTATTGGTGTCGTCATTAATATTATTACTATTATCACTATTATTATTAATGATAAACTAGTAGAACAGATGCAGTCAGACTAGCTGAACATAAAAACTTAGCGAAATCTAGATTGGTTGATCCAAATAAGATAAGAAATCTAGAGAATAGTTGAGCTATAGTACTACATGCAATTACACACAACCATCCAATAGAATGGGATAGGATGACAGTTTTAAAATCTAATGTCACAGGGTGGAGAGATTGATTGATAACGGAAGCTTTGTTTATCAAATCAACTGCAAATACATGTAATAGGAATGATTCAACACCTGTCCCCGATATCTGGAAAAGTCTACTACCCATACGACAAATAGGATCCATGATGGGGTGTCTTCAGTGTGTACTGCTCAACAGTCTCGAACTAGGACGAAACATCTACCCAGTACAGTACTCCGTGGTTTCCAATGGTTCTCTAACTGATATCGATCCGTGATCGAACTCGAAACAAATAAAATAGACAGATGAAACAAATGATATAAGGATAAAACTTGGGTACTATGGTAGAGTATAACTTCATTATGGATAAGATTTTATTTTGATAAATCACACAGTGTTGTTATACAGTAATATTTACTGATGACCACCTTTCGAGCACAATTTATTACAGCTCATAATCATATCAAGGCCACTACTCACACAACGTTTTGCTTCACTTATATACATGAGTGGAATTGACGATTAGACATTTGAATAGAAATCAGTATGGGATAATGTTATTTCAGAAATAATAATATGAGTGTTATTGATCAAATACAATCAGATGGGAAATAAGACGAGCTTTTTTATAGTCATAATAAGTAACTTGATAGAATCTAATAGTGTGTGAATTGAAATATATTTTAACATTATAAGTTTCCAGACCGTAGGTGTTACAAACTTCCTGGAATAATTTGAGCGCCGAGTCAGATAAATCTGCTGAAGAAGCTGTGGCTTACACAGCGAAACGTTCAGAAAAAACCTTGTTTTGATTTTCTTAACACGCTGGGATTAATTTAAATAATTTATAATATTTTAACATTATTTATTATTCCCTGATTTGACTGGTGGGAATAATATCTTCCATATCTCTGGTATTTGCATTGAGTTGCTTCTGCTGCATGTATTCAGTGTAGACTAGATGAACCAGGATTCAGTCATCAATCTCTCTCTCCCTCCACCTAACTATATTACTGTTCAGAATTTTGACCCTGTCCCACCCGCCCTATTGTGTGTTTGTGTGTTAATGCATGTAGCGCTATTGCTGAGTTTACCCAAGAAGATAAGTAATTGAGAAAGAGGAACTCAGCAATCGCACTGCATGCATTAACACATAACCACACAATAGGGTGGGATAGGGTTAAGATTCTAAGAAGTAATATAAGTAGGTGGAGAAAGAGGTTGATTACTTACTGAATCCTGGTTCATCGAGTCTACACCGAACACATGCAACAGAAGTGACTCAATGCAAATACCAGAGATATAGAAGATACTATTACCACCAGTCAAATCAGAGGAGGAGAATAAATAATGTTAAAATTCTACTTCAATTCACATACATCAAAACATTCTAACAAGTTACTTATTTTGACTATAAAAACACTCGTCTTATTTCCCATCTGATTGTATTTGATTGATAACACTAATATTATTATTTCCGAATGTACTCTATCTTATATTGATTTAGTTCAAATATCTAATCATCAATTTTGTGAGTAGTGTCTTGATATGATTATGAGCAGGAATAATTGGTGCTCGAAACGTGGTCATCAGTAAATATTACTGTATAACATATGTGTGATTTTGACAAAATAAAATAAAACTGATAGATATTTTTGGACAAGTTAATTTGAAGGACATGTGCAAATTACTGTAAAAGAGATTTTTATTCAATCCACAATGACCATTGTTTTAGAAATCATTCATGTTAACTTTCCGGGTTGATTGTTATTCAACACCTACTTGTATTTCCATGCTGCTGACTATGGGCTACACCTATTGTGTGTGATACCTAAACCTTGGTAAGTCAGGAGATGTTCGAACCTGCGACCTTGTAGTTAGAGATCCAGAGCCTAGATCCATGAGCCATAGCGACCGTCAATTGATTTCACCCAGCCGAACCGCTTAGTTAATCAAATACAAGTGACACCTACTCTCCAAGAGTTGATGACAAAATCTCGGCACGGATATAAAATGCTTGTGTGGTAATTGTCAACTTATGACATCGCTGGGATAAATATGTGATATCTGTCTATCAACCAAAGGATGTGTCTATACTCGGCAGTAGTTTGCTCTGTCCTTCTTCATAGCTATGGGAAGTCGTCGACGTTAACATGTAACGACAGAAGACAACGGTCAGGCAACAGATTGTTTATTGAGAAATCAAGAGGTATTTATAGATTTTTATATGCATTATTATTAGCGTTATTGTTAGCAGAGAAGCAACCTCTTCTGATTGGTTGTTCTCTCGCCGAAGGTTATTCTGTTATCTCTTTGAGGCCGTTTCTCAGAAAATCAAGCCATATATCTGTGAATCATATTTCCACACTTTAACTCCGTTGTGATTGGCTGGTGATTTTCTCAAGGTTAAGCTTTGTTATTGTTTTTTCTCATGACCCTGATTCGGGACGTGAACATTGGCGTAAATTGTTGGCTTGCAGCCAGCTCTCACCACAAACAGGCTAAATGTCTTTGACCGCAGATGTTGCCATCCTATCCCACGAGTTAAGTGGTGTAAGATAATGAGTAAAACACTGAGGTTAGGTGAAAAGTGTTCAATAAGAACAAGCCAATCGACAAGGTTGTGAAGCTACATCGATCGAGATGGCTAAGGCACGTGTTGCGCACGCCCAGTCATCACCTTCCCCGGCGAGTAATGTTATTCGACATAAGATTACATTGAAAATGTGTTGTATAAGCAGTCGAATCCAAACCTTTCTCATCAGTTGATGAAGTCTTCGACAGTTGATTACAACCAGCCACGCAAGGAGGGTTAAACTGCTTGGTTGGGATCCTTGAGATGTTAAAAACCAATGGCTTGAGGTTATTAGTGATATGGCTGGAAATCGTTCTCAGTCGCACAGATGAATTCACTCTCTGTCTCTCAGTGACCCGCACCTCCCCCCCCCCATATCCACTAAATCCTCAAGTTTGTCCATCTTACTATTCTAACTCCC
Source organism: Trichobilharzia szidati (assembly GCA_944472155.2). Lineage (NCBI taxonomy): Eukaryota > Metazoa > Platyhelminthes > Trematoda > Strigeidida > Schistosomatidae > Trichobilharzia > Trichobilharzia szidati. The sequence goes on along the minus strand of OX235275.1, from coordinate 54,566,937 downwards.
TTACCTTCCTGCTTATTATTATTATGGTTATCATTATTTTTTGAATCTAATTTTTGTGCGCTGCACAAAGTGGGGTACCTTGAACTACCGCACTTCTTTGTACAGCTAAGGAGAGCAGATTGAGTGAAAAAAGCCACTCTGAACAAAACTTTAAAAATAAACGAAATATATAATTGACTTGGTTGATGATGAACAGCAGGGGGGGTGAAATCCAGGGGACATACATCTCGATCTATTTGGGACACTTACATTCTACCCAGAGAGTGGTGATAGTGTTCTCTCACTGGGACTCGAACCCTGCACTCATCGTTTCAAAAGGCAAGATATGGCTCTCGTAGCCGTTTTGGTGCTTGAAACAAAGGGGTACATGGTTTGAGTCAGAGTGGGAGCAGCATTACCACTTACCACCACCACCACGGTGCACATCCACCCATAATTCCCAAAGAGGACGAAATGCGCATCATGGATTTCCTCTGTCCCCCCCCCCAATTATAGGCACGCCATCAACCAAAATAATTCCACGTTAATCACTCTTCAAGTGTTGTTTTGCAAGGATTTGATCGATTACAGACTTGATCAAGGGGGGAACCACCAGAAAGTACTGAACAGATGTTACGTCCTGGCACTTGGAACTTTCACCCCCACCACAGGAGTTCGAACCCAGGATCTTCCTGTTGCAAGCTGAGCTAGTTAGCCAACTTTTCAGCCACTGGAACACTCGATCCAATGACCCACATTAAACCTCATTAGACACATCGCTTCAAAGCGTTAGTACTACGAGCTGCCGACATATCAAGAGACGCCGAACATTTCAGTCTAATGGATCAACGGAGAAATCAAAACTAACTTCAATAAATAAAATACACAGTTCATAGGTGGTGGGGAGTGGGAGGGTGCAACTAGATTCACTTACCTGGTAAATCGGCTAGACTAATTCGTCGATGATCTGGATATTTACAAAGTGCCACCTGTGGCTTAATTGTAGTAAATGGATAACTGGCTATTTTAGCTGGTGCACCGGATAACGCCTTCAGCAGGCTTGATTTCCCAGCATTTGGAAAGCCTACAAGACTATAGTCAGCCATCAGCTTAAAACAGAGAATAGATAGAGAAAAAAATAAATATATATACAATTAAAATTTTTCAAAAGAATGGTTGCTGGACAAAGAAAATTCACATTTTCGATAACCTGCTTTTCATCAGGTTCTACAGTTATATACACATAATAGTCAATGAGAATTAATAATAATAATAATAATAATAGCTCTATTCCAAACAGTATTTGTGGTACAGGTATGGAATTTTCAGCGTGCATTACAATATTGCATCTAATTACCTCATAAATTTTACAAGATTTTAAAATCAAAAAGCAACAACCAAAAAAAAAAATAAAATAAAAAAGAACAGCGTTGCATTTACATTTTTAAACAATGCACCATAGGATATGAAATATAAAATTAGTGTGTAAATGAAGACGTGAACAACAATATAATAGTAACGAAGAAAGGAAAACAAAAACTAATGGGAACTATTTGTTAGAGTGCCGCAGTAAGTTGATCGTGTCATACCTAACGGATTTCTCATCATATAACAGCTGTGCCAGATAAGGTATTGTGGAGTTTTTGTGCACTTGGTAGTCCTGGCATATAGCCTCCTATAGTTGCTTCTAGTTCTACTAGATGAAATGCAAGGAGAGAGCTGCGTATAGAGAGGGTGTTCGGGGTCTGACAATATAGAATTCGCTAGTTTCTTACATGACATTATGTGTCTGTGCACAATGGTGTTAACCGGTTGGTTTAACGAAATCCCACTTCCCCTACTAACAGCTTTTAGTGCCCTACGCAGCAAAGCAAAGTCTTTCTTAAGTAGTCCAGGAAAGATTAATGGGGAGCAGTAAAGAGGGGTGGTTAGAATACAAGAATTGACAAACTGAGAAAGCAAAGACTGCTTTATACCAGACTGCCTTAACTTCCTAACGTAGAATGTTAAGCGAAACATCTTTCTAATAACTAACAAGATGTGAGAGGACTAGGAAAGATCGGAGGAAATACTCAGTCCAAGGTACTTCACATTAGATGTAGTTTCAACCTCTATGCCGTCAATGATGGTGAGACCATGTGACCTAGCTAGTTGTTGTAGGACACGTTTTCGTCTGAAAGTGAAATTGACTACCTGACATTTAGACGGATTCAGCTTAAGACCGTTTGAAGAGGACCACTGACTAATTTCCGACAGAAAGTTATTTAATTTGGAACAGTCTGACTGAGAGTTGACAGGCATGGAGACAGAGAGGTCATCAGCATACTTGACAAAAGTGGCTACATCAGAATGGAGCAAGTCATGTAAGAAAAAAGAAAACAGAAAAGGAGAAAGAACAGCACCTTGAGGAACACCAGCTAATGTAAGTGAGGCAGTGGAGGACTTTCCATTGTAGACAGTGTACTGCTTCCTATCAGAAAAATAGGAATGCAACCACTTATTTGTCCAGCTCTCACTCTGTGTTACAGAAAGCTTACTTAGCAAGAGAGACCTAGGTACAGAGTCAAATGCAGATGTGTAATCAAGGAAGACAAACCGAACATATTTGGCTCCTCTATCTAAACTAGAGACTATGTTATGATATAGAACAATAGCGGCATCTAAGATACACCTACTATGTTTATAAGCAAACTGGTTGGGGTCATTGAAAGGCTTTAAAGAGGGTTCAAGATTAAGTAAAATAATGTTATTGACAGCATTAATGTTGTTTAAATGACATCGAATCAGCAATAATAATAAATAGCGTCAACATAACAATAAACTGAATATCAGAAAAATTAGGAAAAATAATAATAATACAAATTCATGAATTTACAGTCTCTACTGAAGGCCGCCCAGGGCAGTAGTAGTGGCTCGCTGAACCTGTTTCTTTTGCGCACAGAGCACTGGTTGTTTTACACGAATCGTGATAGCCTATGATGTTTGGAGTGTGTGGTATCTGGATGTCTTTGACGATTTATTTAGTGCCCGGTAGATGATGGAGAAGAACTCTACAATGCTGGCTTTGTGGTCGGTTTGAACCAGGTGGTCTAATATCGAACTGTTGATGGCTTTTACTACACCTTTACTCAACCACAACACTGGTAGATGTTCCCGAGTGATCACGAAAAATCAAGTTCCTAGAGTAACGGCCAATATAACTCCCTCCACCAAAAGCAGTGCAGTTGAATTGGTAGATAGAATTAGAAGTGGCTAGTTAGTCTAGTTGCTTCATCTTTCAGTCGAGGAATCACCATCGGTCGTGTAGAAAATAAGATTTGTAGTTTGGCAGCATTAAAAGTTCTTTGAATAGATTCTCTTAACTTGTTGGGAATTATTTCACTAGGTGCATCACCCTTGAATTGCGGTCGTATATACATAAAGGCTTCTTATTTACAGATGGAGAATAGTCCATTTCTTCTTTCTTTGTCATGTGTTTCTTGATGAACTTTTCTGGATAGCTATTTTCAATTAGGGGGTCATATACAATGCTAAGTTCATCTCCACTTTCCACTTCTGAGCATAAAGCTCTAAACCTGTGGCTGAGGGTCCTCACTGATGAATCAATACGATATTTTCAAGTATTCGCTTCTAGAGATTTGGTCACCAAATGACTTCATTGAGAAACTTTTAACCTGAAAGTCCTCTTGGATTCAATCCCTGACGTTCGGATTATGGATGCGTACTGAAGAGTTCAAAACAAAGACGAAACAGCTGTCCCATTACTGTTTGCTGATTCTCAATGGTTCTCTAACTGTGTAGTCAGGTTTGTGATCAATCTTGAAATCAATTAAATGCCTGCAAGCTAATGCTTGGAAATTAGTCTAGAGTTCACTTGTGGCTTACTACTACTATAGGATGAAGTTTTGGGAGGTCGTAACCACAGAGGTCCTCCATCAAGTTGGATATGCGAACAAATATTCGCCAATGCCATTGGCTGGAGGCAGGCACTAAAATCGACGGGCTATTGCATTCTGTCCCAGCGGTTGAATGGTCAACAAGCTCCCCACCTTGTGGCATGAAGATCCTGGGTCTGATCCCCGGTGGTGTAGTCAAGCATGGGAGGTCAGTCAGTGGTTCAGTCACGCCTCAAGTAGTCCAGGATTCGACTCCCAGTCGACGTACACTCAAACCTATTCTAGACGGTAGTAAGTCCGGAAAAGAAGAGAGGTTGGGCTGTGGTGTAACTAGCAACCTTATCCACCACCCCTCCCCTCCGTAAAAAACAGCACAAGTACCACTAAAACTTCAAAGCTTAAGGGATGAAGCCCCCTGTTTCATTTGGAACTCAATAAGATACAATTTTAAAAATTAATAAATAAATTCTCATTTCGGGGAAGGGCACAACTATTACCTATCAAGGTCAACATAAGCAATCACATACGTTTCATAATGCTTTGAAACACAAATTCAACACAGTTTGACACCAGAATTATTGGTAAAATCAATAATAATAATAATAAAGAGAGGAAAAGAATGAAATATTTATAGGAAGGATGTGATGAAATTAGCTGAACTTACTTATCATCACAATAGCATTCAAAGAAGCCTTCATAATTTCATATTACTTCCAGAAGCCTCTACAAACCAACTCGTGCGGTCGACGGTGGGTGGGTAGGCTTTGGTCTCCCTCTAAAAATGACCTCATGTGACCATACGCATACATAACCTCTGCATGGTGACTCCTATTCGCCGTCTTCAAGTGGCGATGTCTCTCAGAAATTCAAAAGTGTGGCGCCTACCATCGAACTTGCAGACATGCAGTCCTATCTTTCTAGAGGGGCTGGAAAACCCTGGTGGTTCTAAACCTATGGTTTACAATGGACTTCAGAATTCGAAAGGATCGAATGGCCTTAGTGCCCTGTGGATCCGAATTTAAGTCAAAGGATCGGGAGTAGCCCTTTAGACAACCACTTGCTTCGATCTGCATATTCGAGTAGTCTCTTCAGCCCTCGCATAAGTTGAGATTTTGTGTGGCACATCTTTCTAGGTGTCAATAATGTTCTAAGTGTTTGTTCTAATAAGAAAAAGAAGAAGATCTGAGTGGAACATAGGGCTCCAAACTTCAAAGTTCCAGTAGAGGTGATGTTGTTTTTACAGAGAGAAGTTGCCAGTCTCAAGCAGAACCTCCCCTCTTTTCCGAGTTTACTATCGGCCAGTATACGAGGAAAACTTTAGAAGTACATCAACCGAGAATTGAACCCCAAGCACATGATTGGCTAGTAGGCACATTCTACCAATGGAACCACCGATACATACACCAATAGATGCTGCGAATGAATTCTACTCAAAACTCCCAGGCTGAAATCGCTTAAAAATTTCTAAATCGATAGAAAAACAATATGAACCTTATTCGTCATAGTGTTATCACAAATTACTAGTAACAGTATCGTAGGAATCACAAATTGATTAGTAGTAACAAACAGAGGGAAAAAAGAAGAAGTTTTAACATCGCCGTTAGTTTACTTAATAATATGAAATGAATAAAGTTCAGTTGACGACAAAATCTAATGAATATATTTCTACAAAAAAAAGCATAAGATACATTGCAGCTGAATTATGAAGGTGGGTGACTAACTGACTGACTGGTTTCAGCGTAGAAATTTGCACATATGTGCACCAGTTCGAGTTGCCACACTACCTCCTTGTAGCACACACCAAGCAAGAGAAAAGAGTAAAGAGAGATAATACACAGAAGTGTGAGGTAAAAAGAACAGTAATATGGAATAACAATAGAGTTTTATTGGATTTGACAAATCACAAGGAGTGAATGCATCAGCGCCAGCCATTGACAACGATTTTGAGCCACGTAACCAATTGTCTCCAGCCGCCATTGGTTCTTACCATCCCGAGGACTCCAACCAGGTAGGCGGGAAGTCTGCATCTTCCAATGTAGCTTAAACTAACTGTCATGGACTGACGCCACGTTTTGGTCCGATCACCACTAACCGCTTTTCCACCTAACCCTATGTCAGCTATGTGTGCTTATGGAAGTGTGTTGGCGGTTGTGACATCCCGGCTACCTACACCGTAGAGGTTGATTTCTTCTTATAACACCTAAAATAGAAGGGGTAACAGCTTAAAGATGGTCACGGCCTGTTTGAGTTGGTTTTCGGGATTGTATCCATATTCAAATCTTACCACTGACTGAAGACCGCCGCATGGAATATCAGGATAAACAGTTTCCACAGTCAAGCTTTTCGAACCACCTTTCAACCCACCCTCAGAGTAGAAAGGTAGCACAGCTGTTAGATCCCTATTCCGCAGCAGTGCGACTTCGCCCAAAGACTCCAACACAGTATAGACGAATTATAATATGCCATAGCAACTGCTTTTAGTCTAACCGCCATCCAAACGAACTTTCTGGCATGTTAAGACCTGCAGAAACACCAGCTCCAGCCAGTGTACTTCGCTTGTGTCGGGTCATTACGATATACAAGCCCGACCACCACCAAGTTAAAGTAGCAGCAATTCTAAGTCAGAAATCAATCAACCACAATTATCATCATCAGTAGTGTATTACCTTTAAGTCCAGTATAATACTATGCGCTTGCCCCGGTGTACCAACATAACTATTCTGACGAAAACCGCCTAGACCACCTTGAGCGACAAGTAACTTTTGACCAGGTTTATCTAAATTTCCAATAATTCTTTGCTCTGTACCACCACTACTAGCTGATGAATTCCCTTGACCACCGAATAGAACTGTTATCCCAGCAGGGACTCGTATCGTCAAATCTTTACCATCCTGTCCAACAACTATACCTCGACGTTTACTAGCCTCTAGTCCGTGTTCTGCCTTGGAAAAAAAAAGAAAGAAATACAAAGGCAAAATACATTAAAATATAAATGAATTAATAATAAAAAGATAAATTACTTTATAATTTGATTTATAACAAGAATATATTTTTACTAATCCTAGGTTGGGAGAGTTTGGTGTGTGCTCTGCCTATAAGTAGATATGAGTAGTATATCGAATAACCTCTTTGGGGAAGAAATGATAATCTGGTTACAGGATTTCATCATGAGCTGACATTGGTTAGAGAAGCATTGGAAAACCACCACCAGTGAGTACTGGACAGTTGTTTCGTCCTAGTTTAGGACTCTTTATCAGAACGTACCCACCGGGGTTCGAACCCAGGACCTTCTGGTTAAAAGGCGAGCTCGTCGGCTATTAGTCCACTGAGACTCGATCCAATGGCCCATCAAAACGAAACAGATGTCCAGTACTCCCAGGGTTTTCCAATGGTTCTCTAACCAATGTCAGCTCATGATGAAATCCTCCAACCCATCAATCAAATCCCTACAAACCAATACTTAAACAAAGATATATATGTGTATGTGTCAGTGGAAGGACCAATGAAGATAAGAACTCAAGAAGATAATTACATTGTAAAAAATCCACTAAGAATCAGACAAGAAAGACATTATAATGATAATGACCAGTAGGGTGCAGCAGGTTGAAGGTGAGGCAGTAACTCATCGAAAAGGACATTGAGTAATGGTCACGCTATGTCGTGAATTGGCAGAAGTTAGAATTCATGGGCTGGCCATTGGATCGGGTGCCGGTAGCTTAATGGTCTACGAGCTGGCTCACCTTGTAACCAGAAGGTCCTGGGTTCGAACCCCGCAATGTGGGTGCGTACTGATGAAGAGTCCTAAACTAGACTGACAAAACAGCTGCAATCCAGTACTCCCAGGTGGTTTTCCAATGGTCCTCTAACTGATGTCAGCTCATGATGAAATCCTCCAATCAATGAAACAATAATCCCTACAAAAACCAATACTTGAAAAATTTGCATATTGTGACAAACCTTCATTACTCTGAAATGAGTACAGAAATCTACTGCACATAGAATAAGGAACAGGATACCAATTTTGTAACACTAATGTGTCAAGTCGGTCAGTGATTCTGTATGAGTTGGCGAATTAATGAATCACCAAAAGCATTTTTCCAATAGGTGTAACTTCAGACTTTCACCAACAGGCTGCCTACCCTGGATACTGACGATCGAATGGTCAGTCGGAAAGGATAAGCAACAAGGAATTCTGGACTGGACATATGCTGAGGAGACTGTTTGTCTGTCTGTCTGGTTTCAACATAGATCTTTGCACAGATGTGTAGCAGTTCGAGTCGCCACACTCCCACAATGTAGCACACAAAGCAAGAGAAAGTAAAAATAAACGCAGAATAGGGACAGTAAACAGAAATATGAGGCAAAAAGAATAGTAATATCGAAGAACAATATATATAGTTTCATTGGATATTATAAGTCACAAGGAGTGGATGCATCTGCGCCAGCCATTGAGAACGATTAGGAACCATATCACCAATTGTCCCCAGCCATTGGTGTCGGAACATAAGAATTTAGCTAAGGTAAGAATGATTGATCCCACGAAGACAAGCAATTTAGAAAAATAGCTCATCAATTGCACTGCATGCATTAACACGCAACCACAATAGGGCCGGTGGGACAGAGTGAAAATTCTAAAGAGTAATCTAGATAGGTGGAGAGCGAGATTGATTACTGAATCTTGGTTCATCGGGTGTACACACCCAACACATGCAACAGAAATGACTCAATGCAAATACCAGAGATATGGAAGATATTATTACCACCAGTCAGTCAAATCAGAGGAGGATAATAAACAATCTTAAAATTCTATTTCAATTCAAGCACATCACAACATTCTAACAAGTTACTCATTTATTTTGACTATCAAAACACTCGTCTTATTTCTCATCTGATTGTATTTTATTGATAACACTGATATTATTATTATTTCTGAATGTACATTATCCCATATTGATTTTTATTCAAATGTCTAATCATCAATTCCACTCATGTATATGAATGAAGGAAAAAGTTGTGTGAGTAACTTGATATAATTATGAGCAGCAATAGTTTGTGCTCGAAAGGTGGTCATCAGTTAATATTACTGTATAACAACACTGATTTATCAAAATAAAATCTTATCCATAAAGTCTAAAATACACTTTAAAAATTCATCAAATAGATACATATCTTTGGCATGAAGATGCGAAGTGAAGATATCTTGTAGTATACTATAAGTTCTATTAAACGCTAACAATTACTGGAGTTCGCTAGGTTAGGCAATATCTCTCTTTATTTTTCAAGTTAGTACTGACCAAGAATAGATGACTCTCTGAACACTATAGATGTCATCAATATACTTCTCTGGTAGGCCCTGAAATCGCACTTTAGAACGACTATATTTGAGCTCTTTCTTTTAGCAGTAAACGAGAACTTACTCAACCTTTACTACATTCAAACTACAGTCTGTGGGCGGGGAGGGGCTAGTCTAAGTGGAGATTATTAAAAAAGACATCGACAAGTACCACAGTCTTTCTTCTTCCAACGGATCTTTTCAGCCGGACAGAATACGACTACCCAATAAATTGCTGACATTATGTATTTTAGACAAATGCCCACAACATAAAAAACACACTTTTTGAAGGAGAACTTACTTTGAAACGTTTTGTTGGATTACTCTGTAGCAATTTATGCAGTGTTTGACTTTCATCAACTTCTAAGTAGACACTGCCACCATTTCCTCCTTGACCTTTTACAGCTGGACTGCCTGCAGCTCCACTACCAGCTCTAACAAATATGCGTAATTTGTCAATAAAATTCTTAGACATTCGTAGATAATCCTGTTATGAGATGATGAGTATAACGGACTGTCGTGTTATCAATAGTATTATTATTACTATTATTATTTCTAGGAATAATGAAGTAAAACAAAAGTTATACGGTGAAGTTAGACAATAAAAAAAATTTTATTGAACAAAAGTGAAGACACTAAACTGAAAAATGCCCCATATAAACGATCTGGTACGGCTGATGGTGGATGGATAGACTTCGGTTATCCGCTCGCAATGCTCTCATTTAGCCACACACATACATACACACATTCATAGCCTATGTTAGGTACCTCCTATTCACTGTCTTCACGCTGTGGTGTTCCTCACATGAAAGTGGAAGTGCAAATGTGGATGTCGGGCGCTTACAACAAAACTAGAGGACACGCAGGTAGATCTACCTAGGAGGCGGGGGGGTTGGAAAACCCTGACTCTAAACCTATGGTGTACATGAGCTCCAGAAGCCAAAAGAATTGAATGGTGTGCGAACCTGATTTGGTCACAGGAATACAACTCCACTGCCTTCTGTCAGGATCAGAATTCAAGTCAAAAGCGCTCACTGGAGAGGTGGTCTCCTCTTAAGACACAACCACTTGCTTCGGTCTAAGCACAGACTATTGAGATTCTGCGTGGCTCCACCTCCTGATACCTATAATGTACCAAAATGTAGTTTTTGTTTTAATGAAAGTGTTATCACCAGCCGGAACACAGAATACCATAGACTTATGGTATTTCTACCTGGGAAGCATCGTTTCAACCACAGGCGGAACTGACGAAGATATCAAAGCAAGAATCGGAAAAGCAAGACAAGCTTTCACTACTCTCAAGTCTGTGTGGAGGTCAACAGCACTCAGCATCAAAAATAAGATCCGGATTTTCAACTCCAATGTGAAGTCAATGCTACTATACGGATCAGAGACTTGGACTGCGCGTCATAAAGAGCATCTCAAACAAACTACAGACCTTCATTAAGAGTTTTCTTCGCTCAATACTCAAGATCAGATGGCCAGAAAAGATCAGCAACAGAGATCTCTGGCAATGAACGAACCAACCAGGAACCCATTGTGAAACAAACAGGCAGGAAGAAATGGAGATGGATTGGCCATACTCTGAGGAAACCATCAAGTGACATCACTAGACAAGCCCTCGAGTGGAACCCGAAAGGGAAGCGGCGAGTTGGTCGTCAGTGCAAGGGTGACTTGGAGGAGGTCATGTGAAGAGGAGATGAAAACGTGTGGGCAGACTTGGAGCCAGGTGAAGACTCTAGCAGAGAACCGAACGCAATGGAGACGCACGGCTGAAGCCCTATGTTCCTCAAGGAATTAAAGGAAACAGTAATAATAATAATAATAATAATAATAATAATAATAATAATGGTATTTCATCGTTTAAAAGACGCATCGTGAGCACTGTTCAGCTGTGAGCTAATGGAGCTGTGTCTAAATAGACTAGGCGCTTGAATTGCAATCAGTTGTTGGTCACGGGTTCAAATTCCCCCACTTATCATGGTTTGAGTAGCTATAGGTAGTACCAGTAGTCCAGTCCTCACACGACAGGTGAATTTGTCAGTGATTGCTAATTGCATGGAATTACAAGCGGTTTATTGACTAACAGTTATGAACTATACACAATTACATGATCTCTCCAATATGATCTTGACAGTAAGATGAAAGAATGAATATGAACCCAGTATCAATTATCTTAAATGAGAAGTTTGAACTATGCTACTTTGAATGTGAAATATTTCACAATAAGGGAAAACTACTATCATCATATCAATCTTAAATGATTCAGCTTTTATTAGAACACTTTAAAGAAAGCCGGAATAACATCAAGTAAAAAGCAGCTCAGTTGTAACTTTCTATATGTACAAAATAAACGTTACAGATTCAGGTAATCATTTCATCCATATATCCAGCATAGTTGTACCAAATATTTTGGTTACAACTCGCTACTTGTTTTCTGAGTGGAACAGAGGACTTCTAAAGCACATCTCCATCCTACTGCGTTATCTGCCATCAGTTTCAACCAGCTCTACGACTGCCTATAACCTTTCTTCTCTTGGACATCATCCAATGCATTGCTTCCCATTAGAATTCCATTCGATGGCTTGGCGCTTAATTATTGAATAACTATACCATATCAGTCATGTTTGAAGAATTGAGTGAGATAAAACAAACACGAATGTCCAAATTAATCTCCAGAAGTTAGGACACTGAGAAGCATTTCAAATATAATATAAAAGAAGTCAACAAAAACTTATTTATTACTCTAATCATCTTTAAATAACTCAACAAGGACCATAACAAATTAGAATTCGAAAATATTGATTGCGTAGAGTTTACTAGTGCTGATAGTTCATTGGTAGGATGCACTGACTAACTACACCCGCGGTCAGGGGTTCGATCCCCAGCCGACAAGGCATTTCTAAACCTCGCTAAGCCGGTCATAAGTTTGATAAAGAGGAAAGGTTGGCCATTTGGCTAGTAATCCCATCCCGTTAAAAAATAAACACCACTGCTACTGAAACTTCCCGGCTCAAGCTTAAAGCTCTACAATCCACTCAGGATGTAAGGGATATAAATAAAATTTTCGATAATTTCAGTTTAACACCTTTCCGATATAAGAAAAAGAGAGTAAATGAATTGTAGATCGAAAAATTTCGATACCAGTGAACAAGATTAACGAATACATGAACTAATGGTCAATATAGCGAATATGACGGGAGTGCATTAATGCGCCCAATTACGGGCCCTGAACCTCATGGAAGGTATATATACCTACAGGTAAACTATACCAAAGTTTTCACTGGTAAAATGAGGTTCCTGTCAATTAATAACTTTAACTGTATCCGTATGGAAGTCATCAACTGAATTCTGAGCAGCCTTCCAGGATTTGTGTAGTGTTAAACAAGATTTCCATTGAATTCACGATCAGTACTAAGCTTCATTATTCTCTTATAAGCTCTTTCTCACCTTCAACTGCTTTTAAAGCTTATTTTGAGATCAACAGTAGGCTTGTCTGCTTAGACTGACATAGTTGATTTCCTCCCCGCACTGGTAAAAACCGACAGGCTAACAACGAAGCCTCTGACCTTGAACCACGATAACAATTCGGAAGACCGCTGAATTCACGTGTGTCCTTGTTATCAAACTGTGCAAACCTGTAAGTTCTTTCATGCTTACTGCATGACATAAGGAAGAGTTGCTAAGTCTTGATGGTTAATATCTTGGGTGAAACCCGAATAAATATGTAAGTCAAGCATCTTTCTCAGAAAGGCTGTAGCAATAAAAGCTGTTTAACATCCAATATCCAATGTCGTTTTTACGAGGTAGCATAAACCAATTTGATTTTTTTGATTGTGAGGTAGAGGTTCCTGATCTTCGGTAAAGGTTTGCGTAGCTCGTCCCGCCACTCGACTGTCCTAGCTTTGGTTGACTCCAAAAGGAGTAGTGCAGGGATTAATTATTTTTTTTTTTTGGTTTGTAGAATGAGGTGTGTTAAGATTTGTTACTACTGTGAAGCAGTTAGTCCTCCGGTATATTCGTCAAAAGAAAACAGATAATAATAGGGAATATAATTAGTGTAGGTTATTTACACTAAAAGACAGGAAAAATAAAGAAAATGCAAAAACAGTCAGCCAGTTAAATTTGAAGTTGAAATATACATACATATATAAATATATATGCATACAATATCAGTAATAATAAGTGTAAGTGCATAGGTGGAGTAGTCAGGAGGGTAGAACAGGTGAGAATGTGAAGAAGTTAAATGACGAATTTAGTTGTCTACCCTTAAATGGTGTATGGGATTACAAGGGGATAGGCCATTTGGTCTCAGTCCTTGTGGCGCTCCATGATTGTCCAGCCTTCGCTTAAAGGTGTTAGCAGAAGGTGCCATAGCTACATCTGCTAGTAAGGAGTTCCAGGGACGGCAAAGTAAAGTGAAAAGAAGTGGGAGCGAGTCCTCGCCCTCTGGTGAGCTATCTTTCTGTGATTTCCACGAGGAAGCCCATACCTACTCAATGGTAGAACACCATCGTTTGGGTGATTCTGGCCATTTTTTATCTTGTAGACAGTAATCAAATCCTCCCTAAGCTGACTGCAGCTAAGTGTGAAAAGGCCTAATTTCTTTAGCCGTTCATCATACGGTTTATTTCGGAGATCAGCCACTCCTTTTGTCGCCCGTCCACTAACTTTTTCCAGGAGGTTCGCGTCTCTTCTATGCAGTAGGGTGCAATTATATTGTGCACTTCAAGATGTGGTCTGACCTTAGAAATAGCTCAGGAGTGAGTGCACCTGACCGTCTATGTGTAAAGTGTATGGCCACATATGCCCTCGCCACATCCCCCTGCAGTTTACCCTTGTGTCCATTTTATACGGCCTACAGGTTCGTAATTTCCCTACTTTTCAATTTTTCAGGTTGAAAGTCATGCCTTTGGCAACCGCTAAGTCTTCCAGAAGCTGTAGAACTGCCTGTAATTTATTTAAGTCTTCCGAACACTTTATTGCCCTCCATATCTTTACGTCGTCGGCGTATAGAGGAGTCGGGTAGCTTAGACAGCACGGTAGGTCGTTGATAAAAAATCAAAAACATCAGTGGTCCTAGGATAGAACCCTAAGATACTCCTGTACAACGCGGTATGATATCACTCTTTAGATGTAGTAAGTAGCTCAGAAATTCAAAAGGATAAGATGAGTACCCAAGTAGGAATTATACCTTCTTTATGACTTGTAGGGCTTTCTTTATCTACTGAGTGATGAATGCCTACCCGTGCGTTTAATTACGTTTTTCCCGCTTCAACTGCCCTTTTTCATGCTCCCTAAAATTACTTGGATTTGATCGATATGACCTGGAACTATGTTTACTCAACTAGAGCACGGCTATGAGCGGTGGAACATTAATTCTGAAACTGCCAGGTATAGGGACGTGTGTTCTCAGTTACCCTATCAGATTAACAAGGAGTTGCGGGACCTTGAACTTCACCCTCAAAAACAGCAACTATAAATACCGCTCAAGTGCGAGGTGATAAAACGCCTCTCTATACCACAAAGCCAGTGTATACAACGGTTGCTTCAAGGGGAGAACATGGCAGATAGATCCCCACCACATGGCTTGCTCCACCTACAGAAACTTGTCGGGGCAAGCGTGGTGGGACACGCTGTTCTGAAGCAGGGTTGCATGCAACAGGCACTAGACGCCCAAGATCTTGACTCTTCTCCCGAACGGTCAGCACGCATTGCTGATCGGAAGTTGGGGGGAGACGACCTACGGAAGAGCAAGTGAACGTATGAGTATCAGCAGAACTTGTGGCCAAAGTTCGATCAATGATGGAACAGCTAGCACAATCTCTCCCCACAACGTGGATATTTTCTTACCGATTTCTGGAATATTGTAGTGGGTATTATACCACTCCTCAAATATAACCCATATTGACTGCTACCGCAGCTTCCAATTATCCAGATATATCACCTCCAGTTCTCAAGTTTGGGCTCACTTTTTCGCAGGGCTCATCCTCCTTTTACAACTAAAGGACAACTCAACACAAAGGGAAACTATAGAGAAATTCATTATTTTGTCGTTTATAAATCAGGATCAATTTTCAAGATTATTGGTTTCTATATAGTCTCTATTTCATGGTTTAATACTTTTGTCTATTTGTTGTTTATTTATAAGCAATAAAATTATATACCGTGTCTACAGTAGTTCTCAGTCTGTATATCCACTCGATATACTATTTGTGCACATATCTGTTTTCGTTTTAGCTCAGCTTCTACTTGAAACCATATTGATCAGTGTGCAACAATGGCACAACGTAATGAACGATAATTTGTGTGCGTAAGAATAGCTCAGGTCACTCGGCTAAGAAGATACGTACATCACTACACGTTCCACGTAGCCCCAACAATGTCCCCGAAGTCATTGTGTCTGACTTGCTATCAGAGATATACGCAAATGCTAACCAAAATAAGTTGGACCTTATCTCTCTATGAAACTCTGTGAAGAAATTCAATGAAAATATAAATACCATCAAGCCGTTACTGCTTCTCTGTAACCCAACTCACGATACAGAAGCTGCCTGATTGGATGTCCCTGGACAAAATCAAAGCGACACATCTCCAAGCGTGCGGCATGTCATCAGCAAATTGCCACTTAATCAGACTCAGGAAACAATCAGAAAAGTATGTGTGTCCTGTGCTGTTTAAGTTCAGTGGACCTAATTATGCTAGGAAATTCCAGTCGTATAACAAGCTGAGCATATACCATTAAATATAACGCTCCCAAGAAGCTCTCAGACTAGCGTGCATACAAAACGAAGTAAAGTAACCCTACCATCCAGAATACCTGTACTCAAACCCGTCACTGATAGGTTTCTCAGCAGAAAACCCAGTAACCCTAACTTAAGCAACTTCAATCCCACCATTAACCCAGGGAAGCTGAATAAGTCTTCATACTACCATCAACATGACGTCAATGAAGAGAGAGGTAACTCGTCGATTCGTCCAACACCGAACAAATCTTCATCCGATAGACACAGCAGACGCTATCTCTCTGGGCACCCTAAAACTAAGTCGAATCACTACCGGCAGGTACACATCTACCCCGACACAACTCCCCTATCTGTGTTTAATTTAGACGAAAGTATGATCCAGAGACCTCTATAACAAGGAACAAGTGGGTCAGGCTTGTTTCCTAAATGTGGCCTTCTGACTCACCACATTCGCGAAAACCACCGAATACAGACTACACAAGACCATCGATGTACTAATACTTACAAAAATAACTTAAACACACAAAATATTAGTCATAACTGCGATGCACGTAACTTTACTCTGGCATGCTATCCACAATAAATACCTTCCTCCCCTTCAACCAATCTAATTTTTCTCAGCCAATACGAAATTTCAGCCTCACTATTGACGCAAGTAGCTCACATACTGTCAAGTTCCTTGTCTCCAGAAGGGAGGACGATGCATTGCAGTCATGGCATTATGAACACTTCATAGCCCCAAGGTTACCAACGATAGCACCTCTCTCTGTGCTGATGCTGGTGTAGTACGCTTTGCCAGCACTGACAGTAAGTTGCCACCATCAAACAATCTACTCCAGACGCCATAAACCTTGAGGATAAGGTTTTTAAAGATATATACGATTTCACCGTTATTCCTAACTCTCATTCTGTCTCATCAATGCTCGCTCCTTACGCAGCAAAATGTTTGGCTTCATGACACTATCCTCAATTTGCAACTGTTCCCTCATAATGACTACTGAAACATGGTGCACTCCTCAGATTTGCGATAAAGATACTTCTATTGGTAACTACTACTGTGGTGAGAGCTGTCTGCTAGCCAAAATTGGGAGACAGCAATTTACGTCAATGTTGACGTCCCAAATATTGGTCATGAGAAAAACAAGAATAAAGACTGACTCAACAACCAATCACAGCAGACTTTGCGTGGGCGGGTACAATTCTCAGATATATGGTCTGACCTTCAATAAACGGCCACAAAGAGATGAAAAATTAACTTTCAGCGAGAAACAACGAATCAGAAGACTGTGTTTTTCTGCTAGCAAAAACGAATAATAACGTACATGGAAATCTATAGATATGTGTTGATTTTCTAGATAAACGATCTGTTGCCTGACTCTTGCCTTCTGTCGTTACACCACGTATTCAGAGGTGACAGAAACCATGACAGAGGGGGGGATGTGCTATGTATATCAGGTCTGATATAAAGGCCACCCGCAGCTCATCACAGATAACGACTCAGTCTGGGCTATTGTAAGGCCATCTCACTCAAGTCCCTATCTTATAGGTTGCATCTGTCATCCCCCATGCTGAACTGTTTAAGGTAATATGAAGCTTGCTAGAACGTTCGCTTACGCCACTTCACTACCTCACACGGCCAAAATTATGTGTGGGGACCTTAGCATGCCTGATGTAGTGTGACAAACACTTGCTCACCAAAACGGCATGATGAATTTTTGAACATAATAGAAACAAAAGACTGGCAACAACACGTAAAGCATCCTACCAGGCTATCTAAAATTTTAGATCTAGTTTTCACTAATGGTATCATCCCCACTACCCTTCGAGTAGGTAAAGAGTTTCCTGGCAGCGACCACAAAGTAGCATTTGGTACATTCAATATTTACACCAGCATGAGTTCAATAATAAGCGCCAACAAAGCATTACTCAGGGGTGAGAATACCTGCAGCCGTACCTACGCACTCTAGACTGAGAGCCAGCTTGGCTATAGAGACAAACAACTTACTCTGTGAGAACCTAGGATTTGCACATAAATTCATCGCTCCAGCGAGGATGATGAAAATGAGGCCTAAACAGCCCAACTGTACGCCAGTTAAGATTCAAAACCTCCTGCGTGAGCATGCTAGCCAATTCTACAGATGTAGTGACTTTGCATCACTCATTACACTCAGGCAAACTTATGATTCATACAAACATAATCAGTTATCTGAGTCCACTAAACTAAAACGCATCCTCCACTCGCGACCTGACAATAAAGAGGCATTAGTATAACTAATTAAGTCAAGAATTAACAACAACAGAATAAGTATCCCTATTACTAGATGGAGAAAAACTATACGAAAACCAGCAGTAGATATGCGAGTTATTCAGCTCCCACTTTCCTAGTTACTTTACTGAAGAAGAAACAGTAGGTAGCCTTGATGTTCCGACACCACCAAATTGCTTTTTGTGTATTATAACCTTCACCCCACAAAAAATTTCATCCATTATAGCATCTCTCCCGATATCAAATAGTGCTAGCCCTGATGGAATTCCATCCATCCTGTTGAAAAGGGGTGGTGGGGACATACCCATTATCCTCCTAAAGTTTTCCAATCTGTCCTTAAATAATGGTAGTTACCCAGAGCGCCGAAAGCCGTCGTTTATAACCCATAGGCACAAACTAGGACCAACTTCTAATATCGAAAACTACTGACCCATCAGTACCATGTCAGTAGTTTCTAGGGTTATGGAAAAAGTCATAGGGTGAGATATTGCTTCATACCTCCACCTTCACAAAGTGTTTACTTCAGCACAACACGGCTTCGTGAAGAGTCGATCATGCTCCACCTGCCTGCTTGACTACTTTGATGATGTTACTGCTAAGCGTGATCATGGTTTGGTTGTCACAACTCTCCTCTTTGACTTCAAAAACGCCTTTCGTGAAGTCCCGCACAAGAGACTAATTCTTCAGCTAAAGTCGCACGGGTTCCAGGACCCCTTGTTATCCTGGCTCAATTCTTTCTTGGTAGACCCTTCCCAAGTTGTGAAATTCGCAAATAATTACTCGCCACCCAGACCCATTTGAAGTGGAGTGATTCAGGGTAGTGTATTACGGCCACTGCTTTTCGTAATTTACACTGACGACAGCTGCAGTGCAATCGAGCATGTTACCCTATACCTCTTTGTTGACTACCTAAAGATTGTATACAGCTTCCCTTATTCTACTATGAACGAGGGATTCACACATATTCAAGATGATCTGGATAGGTTACATAACTGGAGCAATGACTGGCAACTGTCATTCAATTCTGATAAATTTGGTGTCCCATACTTCAATAACTCTCATCCGAATTTCAGGTTACACCTAGGTGACTCTTTTCTCCAAACCCTCAATTCCATAAAAGACCTAGGCGTTAACCACTCATGAGACTTAACATTCAGTCAATAAGCGAAATCAGTTGTTTCTAAGTGCCGAAGACTCACAGGTTTGTTACACCGAAAAATGTACACAACTGAGGCTAAAGTCCTTTTAAACAAAGTCATGGTTCGTCCAGTACTTGAATACTGCACAATCGTCTTCGGTTTTATGCATGAGTATGATAGGGTTCGTATTGAAAATATTCAGCGAAGCTTCACACGACGCCTATTACACAAACATGAAGGACTAACTTACGCGGATAGGTGCAAAATATATGGACTTCAGCCACTTTGGCTAAAGCGCCTGAAACTCAACCTAACATTCCTCTCCCACCTTTCACACGGTTAAGTCAAAAGCATTAATCCAATAGCTTTCAGCAAGACAACCGTATTTACTCTTAGGAATTATGAATATACTCTATCCATAACCCGGTTCCGGACAAAACTGCGTTCACGTTTCTTCAAAATACGGTACAGTGCATTATGGAACGAACTTCCACTTACTGTGCGTAGTTGCCGATCTCCTACTGAATTTCAACGTCTCCTTAACGAGTTCCTGTCAAAAAAGTGCTTCGGTCCAATTATCCAAATAGGCTGTTCAACGACCTTTAGTAGTACAGACCCCAGTGCAATACCCCAATTTGAGGAAATTCATTTGCCCCAGCCACCATACCGCATCTAAAACGTGATAAAACCAATCCAATGTTTCCCACATGGCTTTACCTAAGGTTCGGTTATTCAGCTTATTAGAGATCCTATTAATAATTCATCAATCGGGTTTATAAACTCATAAGACTATCTATAATTATCCTGGACGTATAATCCCATATTAGTTGTGATAGTTTTTTCATAATATAAGCAAACTGGTACTTCGTAATGTCTAAAGCATGCTATGTAAAAAGTGATCATGAAAACTTAGCAATAATAAGCCCAGCCAACCAACTATTTTCCTCAAGTTCATTCAACCTACCCTTATCTCTAATCGTACCACAAATCATTACACTCTACTCAGTAGATTATGACTGAATTTGATCCAGTACTCAAAACTTTTATACCGTTTACCTTTTAAGACGTTTTAACTACTAACTGCGCAGCAACCGCTTAACCAACTCACTGATTTTCTCTTCACTGTGATCTTCAATAATTTTGTCAGTATAATTATTTGCATAAACAATTACATTAGCAACCATATCTTTTAATATTTTACATATATACTTATATTATTGGTATTCGAAACGCAGTACGTCCAACGTTTGCGTTACATTTTTGCGTGATTCGTTACATAAAATTTATCTTGTTGTAATACTTGCACAAGTACTCTACTACCCCTATACCTATAACTATTAAATCTCATATCAAATAGTTATGGTTAACCAAAGTAAAAAGCAACGAACTCAATCCCCTGTAAATCTGATGACTAATCTTAGGTCGCTGATTGCTACATCAAGCAACACACTCCCTACAAATGGTTATAGTGAGCCACATAACCCACTTGTATGTCGTAAGCGTCGAGCTGAAACTGAGGATAAAACTGCACTGACAGCTAGTATTAGCACTACTCCCAAAAATTCAGTACCCTCTGCTCATACAGAAACCCTCCCTTCACCTTACGTACTTATCGAAAAACTCCAGCCTTCAAGCTCTGTTTCAGAACTATCTTCTGAAATAGAACTCCTAAAGTTGTCTATAGGAGAACTTAAGGCCGAGTTAAGGGAAATAAAAAACAAGTCAGTAAATCCAGGAATTTCTGATACCAATACCAAAATATCCAAATTATCAGATCAGATCAGCGATATCAGATCGCAGGTCTGTGAACTGACACCTTTAACTATCCTCATGAGAACTGTAGACCTTAACAAACTTGACACGGAATCGGTATCTAAGGTGGATAACCTCATTAACTTTGTTACTACAGAAGTAACAAAACGACTCGATGCTAAACTAAATGCTATTGTCTACAACGTTCCGGACAATGAGGCACTAAAAAGGTACAGCGCATCTTACTTAGTGAGGCGAAAATGCCAAACTCCAAGACTAAGTGCTACAGGCTGAAGAAGAGTCAACATGAAAAGTGTTGTCCTATTCGTTTTCAGTTCGAAACACCGGCTGAGGCCAGAAAATTCATCCACTCCCAACACACCCTATCCCAAGTCAGAAATTACAAACTAATAAAGGTTGCGGTAGACAAGACCGTCATAGAAAGGCGCGTATATAATTATCACACTGAGTCTAATTGTGGAATAAACAATAGGACATTGCAAGCAGCAATTATACCCAACCCTTTGAGAGACACCGTAGAATCCACCGCACCATCCCTCTCTAACAACACAGAATTATCTTCTCAGAGAGCGACACCAACCGAAAGGCCGCTAAATTGTAATCAAATAGCCAATAAAACTATACCACCTACCACCGTAGATTTAGGCATGCCACTAAATAATCCAAGAAAAAAGTCAAAATCCCCCGAAAGTTGACCCTGTCCTCTCCTAGCCACAAGTCCATTGGTAAAAAAGAGAAGAATATGACCCCAAATCATGCCAACAACAACAATGGCAGTATAAGTAAGCCCACATTCCTCACGGTCAATAGTATTGGCACCCACAACGTGCGAAATAGCACCATGGCCCACACTGATAACCAACGCCAAAACAATGCCACCCTCAAGAGTACAAGTGACAATAGTCAGAACTCGACCACCAACAACTCAGGGCATTCACAGTATGGCACGCAAATAAATTTTGATCGGATATACGGTGCAAGTCTGCTGGGAACTAACCCACAAAGCAGTACATACGAAACCCTTACAAGGACACCACTAGTACCTAACAATAAGTCGAATAATAAAGCATGGTCTCCACAAGGTCCTAATCATTTTTTATCCCCTGCGTCCCTGTCAGCGTTGAAAAAACAGCTGGTAGGGATGCTAACACTCCTAAACCGCTAGTGCTGGCTCCCCCTTTGCATGAATGTAGGAACAGTCTAGTTCACCCGCATCCACTAAGCACACTTGGTACATGCACAAGTTTAGGTCAAATAAAGATCCCTACCCCAGTTTCTAGCTTAACTAAAAATAAAAATGCCTTAGCCTATAGCACATCCAGTACTCCAACGCTCAATTCTTCACCGAAAACAGCACACACCAACTCGTTAGACATAGGTGAGCATGATGCTGAAACTCCTCTTAACATAGGGTCGTCATGTCAAACAGTACTACTGGGTGCTGAACCACATTCGGGGCTGATTAACGAACTTAAGTACTTCAAATGCTATTTCAAATCTCATCTTTACCTAATCCTCATAAATGCTAGATCCGTTCTAAATAAACTACCGATGCTCAGAGCACTCACAGTAATATACAAACCCCCTATAATTGTCATCACTGAATCCTGGTGTAACTCGAACATACTGGATGAAGAGATAAGCTTAGATAACTATACACACTTTCGGTGTGACAGGGAAGGTGGTAAGGGAGGAGGTTGTCTTATGTACTTTCTGAATGCACTTACTGTATCACAGCTAGAAAGTAGTACACTTAACATGCCTGAGACTTTATGGGTTAACTTACACTTAAATAACGCAATAGTATTAATTGGATGCACCTACAGAGCACCTGGCACCTTTAGTAATTACGAGACCCAACTTATTAATACTTTAGAACAATTATCCACCTTACACTACGATCATAAGATCTTATGTGGAGACTTTAACTTACCAGAAATCAACTGGGAAATACCCACAGGTCCAACTAAACTTGATAAGTTCTTAGGCACACTGGATATACTTGGCTGGAAGCAGACTGTCACAACCCCTACAAGAGGTAATAACGTACTAGACTTAATCTTCTGCCACAATATAAGTCACCTTTCTACCCTAGTAGGTTCTGAGTTTTCAGGGAGTGACCACAAAACAGTGCTGTGTGCACTGCCACTTCCGTCAAGTAGCAATGCAACCCATACCCCTACTTCACAACAAATAACTTACAGGAACTACAGTAAGGCAGACTGGACTCTAGTAAAATCAATGCTAAGATCCTCAGAATGGAGTGAGTACTTCTATACTGATAGCCTCTCGAAAGCTCTAGACATCTTTTACTATAACTCCAACACATGCTTAGATGCTGTCATCCCATCTCAAACACTAAAGATTTCCCTACATAGAAAGTCATTCATCAAGCCAAAGGATCGTAGGAAACTGAAAAGACTGTCAACAAGTTACTTCAGGCGACACGACTTTAGTACACTAGGGTCAATACTTAGTACTCTTAGCTCCATCTCGCAAGCTCATAACTTGCGTATGAGAAATGAAGAATGCACCGCACTAGCCAGCACCACCAGAGTAGGTGCTCTCACAGAAATCCTAAAGAAACGAATGAATCGCCAAAGCCATGAAATTTCTCTCCTTATAAACAAGGGCAAACTATACAGCAACCATGCAGACATGTGTGAACTGTTTAATGAGACGTTTGCAGCTAACTACCTTAAGCATACAAGTCCACTTCTCGGTTTACAATCTACAATAGAACTCCCTTCTTCTTCAACGCTGAAACAAATCAGCACAGTTCATTTCACTTATTCTAATATTAACCAAGCCATTAATACTCTTAAAAGCTCTAGTAGCGCTGGTTTTGACGGTATACCATCGTATCTTTATAAACACGGTGGTTCTGACATTTCGGTTTTAATACTTAAGATCTTTACAATGTCCCTAAAAACCCAAACCTATCCAGATAAATGGAAAACCACATTTATAGTACCTAAACACAAATCCGGATCAAAAACCGAAGTCAACAACTATAGGTCAATCAATATTACACCCATAGTATCTAGAATCATTGAAAGAATAGTTAAAGATGATATTCCCAAACATATGCTCAGCTGCAATATTCTAAGTCCAAACCAACATGGATTTATAAAATCCAGATCATGCATGACATGTCACCTTGACTTCTTTAACTATATAACTAGCAGTCGAGACAAACAACAACTAGTACTAGTCATCTACTTTGACATCTCCAAAGCCTTTGACCGCGTTGACCATTTGCTTCTAACAAATAAGCTGAACTCCTTAGGAATACGTGACCCATTATTAGGATGGATTGAATCATTCCTTAACAATAGGTCCCAAGTAGTTAGACTGGGTTCTGTGAACACTAAACCTAGTCCAGTCACTTCTGGGCCTCTTAGGCCCCCTTCTATTCACTCTATATGTCAGTGACATATGCAGCTGTTTCTCACTCGGTAAACCATTCATCTTTGCAGATGATCTTAAAGTAGCTTACACATTCCACTGTGATGACTTAGGGTACTTTCAGAAAGCTGTTCAGGAAGAACTAGATAGAGTAACTGCATGGTCCTCCACATGGAACCTAAAATTCAACCTTAAAAAATGTGGTTGGATCTGTTTCGGTGCACCCTCAATAAATATTAAACTGGTACTTGAATCTCTTGACTTGCCTAAACTCCAAAGTGTTGTTGACCTAGGACTCAGGTACTCTAGTGACTTGACATTTTCTGAGCAAGTGGCTACACAGACGCGTAAATCAAGGATGCTCTTAGGATGCATACTCAGGAATTTCCACAGCTACGTAGCGAAACTATTATTATATAAAACTTGTGTCAGACCACTACTTGAATATTGTCCATTTATTCTCAGCAGCACTCGCGTAAGTGACAAACTTAAAATAGAAAGTGTCCAACGATACTTCACTACTAGGATTTGACTGCGAAAAGGACTATACATCAAGGTGTATAATCCTAGGTATCGACCCATTCTGGATGAGACGACTGAGCATTAACCTAACATTCTTCTTTAAAATATTGCATCAAACATCATTCTCAGACAGTAAGGAGATACAGTTCTCACCGGAAGGCTCCTACAACCTGCGTAACCAAACGTGCACAGTATCTAGGAAAAACCGTAAGACAACACTCCGTGCAAACTTCTTCACAGTCATGTACTCTAAGATCTGGAACAGTTTACCCCTAGAAATAAGGACCTGTGACTATTATAACCTTCAAACGCTTGCTATATAAACTGCTTCATCCTAATGACTGTGCCAATCACACCGCACCACTTATTTCTAAAACGCATGAGCTATTAGAACACTATAACGCCTAGACTCATTACTAAATATTATGACAATAAATAAACCTTAAGACCTCGCAAAAATACATGAAAGGACAACTAGATTATAGGTAGTGTTTACTATACAATGATATACATTTATAAACATTTATATATACATAAAATATTAATGTTTTCTTCATTTTTACATACTTTATCTTTCTGCTATTCTGCTGCTGAGGTTACTCTTCTATATACCTCCTGGTCGAGGTCGAACAACCCAACATCCAAACTGAAATGACCATTTAAGTAAATTCAAACTCAAATTCCATGAACGATCCGATGCAACCACTTGAAAACGCTGGCTAACATTCTGTACAAGGATTATTCTTGATCTGATATAAAGCAACAACTGGTTTTCAAGCAGTTTTCAATGAATTACTCAACTTGCATGTACAGTCTACCATGCTGACGCAAATGGCGCAAATGGATAGTTCTAGAATTGACCTCGGCCCCATTTGATGCAGTAAAACAATCTAACATTACCTTATCTAATTTTCTTATCAAATTTCTTTCCTATTATAAAACTACGATTAGACTGCTGAAAAAACGGAATAAATACATTATTGACTCAAAATAATACATCAATAAACTTTATCTCAAGGATGCTGTTCACAACAAAGTTATATAGGAGAATTGACTTCAAGCTTTATTTTTCCCAGATATTTGTATTACATTCATCTGAAGTCTGGGTTTTTTGTTAATGCGAAGACAATATTTTCTATATCTCTTAATGTGTTACACAGACAGACTATTTTGCAGACCGTTCTGACTGACTCTAATGTTAGATTGAACAAACAAACTGCAAATTCACCATACATCGAAATATGTGTAATTTATATAATAACTTATTCACGCCTGTACAATTGGTATGTTCCTGCATAAACGGTAATAAATATATATACTCTAGTGTTATTCAAATGGAGTTTTGGGATCACTAGAAACTACACTTAGCAGTTATTCAGAATATTGCTAGCACACCTGTTGAATAACGGAACCACCTTCGTCGCGAGATCTGTTGATAAGTTCAAAGTTGGTCTCGTATACAACTGGAAAGCCCACAATTATGGTGTACTTAGTGGTGACCTTGAAATTTTGAAAAAGTATTAATTTATGATACTTCAGGATTGTAATTTATAGCATAAGTGATCGTTTCTGTAAAAATGGCATGCACTTCTTGTAAACACCCGTTTATACGATACATAAACTATTATTAACATCAGTAAGGTCACTATACATAGTCAGAAGCAATTTACATAGTATAATGCGAGACACTGTCACTGTTTAAATACAGCCAAAATGGGTGTATAACTGAAGGCTGTATTAAAAGCGGCAGGGACGATAGGTTACTCATAAAGTGGTGAAATTATCCTGCAAAACGTTGGTTGGTTTAATGATAATGATGTCTTCAGCACTGGTTCCTATCAGCAACAGCGCTCATGGTTGCAGTGTGGCCACCTGTTCTGCTAGGCCTGAACTTTTGCCACGCTATCTGCTGCCCCTTTAGCCTGGCCCTCTCAATTGGATGGTCAGGCTGTGCCCTTGAAATAGTAAAGACAGACGACTGGAACGCTGGAAAGAACACTACGAAAAGCAATTTAATTGGCCTACAGTCACGCTCAAATTACCCAGAGTCCAACACCTCCCCGAATGCGACATAAACACAGATCCTCCGTCCCTGACTGAGGTTACCAAAGCTGTCACTAGTCTGAAATGAGGCAGAGCAGCAGCACACGATGGAATGACTCCAGAGGTATTTAAGTACGGTGGAGACAGTTTACTGTCTGCATTAACTGAGGTTCTAGGCAGCGTCTGGGAATCAGAGATAGTCCCGTCGGGTTGGTGTAAGTCACTGATCATCCCGATATAAAAGAAGGGAGACAAGTCTTCTTGTGATAATCACAGAGGGATTAACTTGACTAATATAGTATCTGAAGTCCTAGGCTGAATAATAATGCGTAGACTAAGCGGTGTCCGGGAGGCACAAACACGAGAGAACCAGGTAGGCTTTAGACCAATAAGAGGGTGTACTGATCATATCTTCATCCTTTCACAGATTCTGGAACATAGGCATACTTACCGTCGGCGTCAAACAATCGTCATATTTCTTGACCTAAAGGCGGCATTTGATTCTGTCGACTGAGAGGTTCTCTGGCAATGCTTGGCTGTGAAAGGAATGCCGAGAAAATACATCACACCAATCAAGGCACTCTACTCGAACTCATGTAGTCAGCCAGGTGAGAGTCTATGGAGAGTTATCTTCTGAAGTGATGACAACTAGCGTTGTCTGCCAGGGATTCCCACTATCCCTGTCTCTGCTTAATTTCATTATGGATGTACTAATGAAATTAACCCTAACTGACTTCAGCTACTCGGGGATTGACTTGTTACCATCAGAGAATAATGTCGCTGACTTAGAATATGCAGACGATACAGCCCTTCAAAGTGAAGACGATGACAAAATGCAGAGTCTTCTGAACACCTTGAGCAGCGAGCAATCTCCTAATGTTTGGCATGCGATTCGCTCTCGCTGTCAAACATAAGATGGTGTTACAGGACTGGACTACCCTGACTCCGAATTTAGAAATAGGGAGTGAAGTGGCAGAGCTCGTTGACCGCTTCACTTATCCGGGTAGTACCATCAGCCCCAACTGGTTGATCTCTGACGAAATCTCAGCACAGATACAGAGGGCTAGTTTCGCATATGCCTGTTTACGCCGTCTCTGGTGTAGACGTGATATCCGGCTGGCTGTCAGCAGTCCGCTCTATCCTCCTTTATGGCTGTGAGACCTGGCCACTGAGAGTGGAATACATGAAAAGATTAGCTGTCTTCGATCATAGGTGTCTGCGTTCTATCTCCCGTGTGAAGTGGTATAATAAGGTGGGCAATATTGAGTTTAGGCGTCCGTCGAGTGCTAGGTAAGGAGGAGAAATCCATCGGCGAGGCTGTGAAATTACATCGACTGAGATGGTCGGGACATGTGTTACGTATGCCTAGTCATCCCCTTCCTCGACGGGCAATGCTAGCTGATATAGTGTCAGGCTGGAAAAGAGCTAGCGGCGGTCAGACGAAAACATGGCACCAGTCAATAAAATCCACAACAATTAGTCTAAGCCACGTAGGAAGGTGTAGACTTCCTGACTGGTTGGGGTCCTCGGGACGGTAAAAACCAATGAAGGCTGGAAACAATTGGTGATATGGCTCAAAATCGTTCTTAATGACTGGCGCAGATGCATCCACTCCTTGTGATTAATGATTTCAAATGAAACTATATTGCTCTTCGTTATTACTATTATTTTGTCTCACACCCCTGTTTACTGTCTCTATTTTGCATTTCTTCTACTTTCTTCTCTTGCTTTGTGTGCTACACGGAGGGAGTGTGGCGACTTGAACTGCTGCACATCGGTGCAAAGTTTCATGTCGAAAACAAACAGACAGACAGACAGAAGGATTATCACAGGGTGCTGGAGGATCTAGTCACTCTTGATAATTACAGTATAATAAAAGGACTGACATCTAACATGAGCAGATGTTGAGCCACATTTTTCTCCGCACTGGTAGCACAGAGCGTGGTTTAGGTTACTCCTGACGGTAAAACTGGATGTATGCACCAAGTACCCATGGAGACGCGAACAGGACTACCACAACACTCACTTTGTTACCGTACAACTAGTGTGGTGAGAGATGGTTGCTAGCCAAATTGGTAGACAGTAATTGACGTCAATGTTTATGTCTCAAATATTATTCATGTGAAAACAAGGTCAAAGATGGACAGCAGACTTTGCGTAGGCGGATACAGTTAACATATAGATGACCTGACACAGCCACAAAGAGATTCAAGGTTAACTTTGTGTGAGAAACAACCAATCAAAGACTGTATTTTCTACTAACATTAATCTACAATAATGTACGTTAAAATCTATAAATATGTGTTGATTTTCCTTAATAAACGATCTGTTGCCTGACTCTTGCCTTCTGTCGTTACACTAGGTGCACATCAACTGAAAATGCTTACAGTCAAAATTAAAGGTAGCTACAAGATCATGAATTTTCTTTTTGGGGTGCCAGCCGTGTGCAGTTTACGATGTCTTTATGACCAGGAAAATGATTGCGAAATCACAACTTGTTTTTATCACCTCAGTCTACCGTTGGCCTCCCCAGCAAAATTTTTGCTCACTACCTGTAAATCACCCATATACTTACTCATCTATGTGTGTGTGTTAATTTACTCTATGTTCCTTCTAATTTTCCTATTTTAACTACTCATCTTAACTCGGAAGTTGACTGTTGTCTATATTCAAATTAGTGCTAATTATTAGCTTGGGGAAGATAAAACAGACCCACGAATTGATTCTGAGCCAACGGCCATGTGGCTAGTCATACCTAAAAGGTAAATTTCACTTGGAAGGTTTTCTGCACTCTGAAATATTCAAACTCAAGGGTTTACACAGCTTTTTGTTTGGGATGTGTGCTGAAAGTCATTTAGTGGCTGCATGAGTTTATCTTCACTATTTATCCTCACTTTTGAGTATTATCAATTATTAGGGGTCACCAGACAGGAAGTTTTCATTACTTTTCATATGAGTGACGAAGAGCACTAGTGACTCATTGTTTTAATCTGTCGCATCCATATTGACTAACGTCACAATGGCGCACCAGGCGAAAAGATCGAGGTATGATGTCCTCGCGGCAGCAACTGCCCAGTTTTACAACACTACTGGTACAGTCCCAGCAAGCCTTCAGTTAGCGACAGATATTTCTTACTTGGTCACCAACCAGCCAAGCTGCACCATTGTTGTTGCGGATATTCCGGAGGGTTGTACGGAGAGAGATTTGATTGGACTCTTTAGCAGATTTGGCCAAATCAAGAATGCAAAGTTGGTCTGCAGTGGTCGAGCAGCTCTTGTTGAGTTTTGTGAGATCTCGCCTCCTACTCGACTTGTCCATATGGCGAAGATTAATCCTTTCTGCGTTGGTCCAAATCGTGTTAGACTGGAATTCTCATCTGAAGTTATAACTTCTGTTGACCGTAAACATCCACATCAATCGCAATCTTCAACCATAGACAATAGTAGTCCTACTCGTATTCTACACTTGGATATCGCAAATGCTGAGTACCCCATAACAGTTGATGTAATCAAAGCGATTTGTTCCCCTCATGGAAACATACTACGTACTTTTATTGGGAAAAAGAACCTCGATCGTTCACTGGAAGCTTTAGTTGAATTTGAGAATGTGGAAGAAGCCCGAGCTGCAAAAGAGCAACTCGATGGTGCTGACATATATTCTGGCTGTTGTAACCTAACAGTTGGATATTCGAGATTACAGCGTGTGCATGTAACTCAAAATGATAGCGAGTCTTGGGACTTCACTGGTCCAAGCGGCAATGTCGAAGGACCTCTTAATAATTCGTCGACTCAGCGTACGTTACTCGGCCCAGCGGCTCCAGTTGGTGGGTTAACTCCAGCTCCATCAATTTTGCCACCACCTGTGCCTGCTGCTCCACTCCCAGTATATCCTGCCCAGCCATATCAGCAACCCCAGCCACCTATGGGTTATTATGGGATGGGTCCGTACGCTTCTCCGATGTGTGCTGTTCCGCCTGGCGCCCAATTCGCTGCTCCAGCATATCCTGGGTACTGGCCAGCAGCAATGATTCCACCTACCGGTGTCCAACCTATGCGACCACCTAATGACACTGGCTTCACAACCCCATCAAGAATTGTTATACTTCCTACTCCACCTCCTGTGCATCAGGTAAACACTAATGGTGTTGGGATAGGCCATTCAACGTCGAATCTGTCTATTTCAACTCCAGCAACTCGTCAATCAGATCTTTCAGTCTTTGAGGTTATTGAGGGTGTAGTGTTAATGGTTAGCAACATACCGCAGCGTATGAATTGTGATCATTTATTCAACCTCTTATGCTTGTATGGTAATGTAGCACGGATCAAGTTTTTAAAGACTCGTCCTGGTTACGCCCTAGTTCAGGTCGGGAATCCAGAGGCAGCAGATCTTATACATCGATACTTTAACGGAGTGTGCGTTTTTGGGAAGAATCTACAACTTCATCATAGTAAGATCACAGAGCTAAAGGAGCATGAGAATCTGGGGACCTTATCGGACGGATCACCGGTTATGAAGAATTATATGAGTAAGTTTTGATAATGGTATAATAAACGAAAATGTTAGGTTAAATCACCGTTTTAAGGATTTGATCGGTAACTCATTTTTATTTATCTGGCTTAGTGAGGATTATAAAATCTCTTGATTAAATGGTCTTAGTACATTATTCTTGAATACCAGCAGTAGATAATAAAGAAAATTTATTTTGAAATTAGTTGCACACTACCACATACATCAAAACAGTTGAATTGGTTAACTCAATGATTTAACGGAAGGTGACCTGACATTTTTTGATCACTTTATTTTATATACGAAAGTAGCAATAATAGTGAGATTTTAATGTTGAGTTTATATTCGATGGCATATTAGTTCATAAATTTAGTGGTTTTGTTATCTTAGTTCGTGTAACTTCATCTCCACATAAAGAGCTTTGATTGTTCCTTATTCCTTGAAAGTCACACTGACCTGATGGTAACGATCAAACATTATTATCAAAACGAAAACTTCCTATGGTTTCCAGTGTCCAAACCAGGTATATGTAGCATTTGAGTGGGGAACCAGACTGCATACCGGCCGTACTAGGTCGTTTTTAGAAGAGTTCACTGTCTGTTGCATGCTAGTTGAGACAATTAACGATTGCATTCTTTCTTTTCATACGGCTTTACATTAAGAGCTCTGATTGTATTCTACTCGTTGAAAGTTCCACTCACCCTACAGCAATGACCAAACATCCATACTATCGGCAAACTGGACATCTAGTTAGCTATCTCGTTTCCATGCCGATTTTTCGTTGCTGATAGCTTAAGGGTAATGGATGACATCTGATACCGGATGTGGCTTTATTGCTCGTAGTGGAGATTGTTGCTATTTAATTAGTTGAGAGCCGGGTTAATAACAATGAAGTTTCTGTTAGTAGTGTATTAGCCAGTTTTACAAGAGGATGTCGGTTTAAATACTAAGGTTATGTTTTACTTTTTTTCCTTATAAATTAAAGTGGATCCAAACAATCGATTCAGAAATTCAATGGTGGCAGCAAAAAGTCGGATTTTGGAACCTTCTCGTACACTTCATTTCTTCAATGCTCCACTTAACTCTACACCAGAGGATATTTGTAGAATATTCACGGATAGTGGTGCAGTGGCACCACCACGTGTAGTGATATTCACGACTAAAGAAGGCCAGAAGACTTCTCTTGGTAAGTTGTTTTGTTGTGGGATTTTACATTATATTATCTAGTGGTCACGTGGTTAGGACCAACAAAAAGACGTCATTTTAGGCCAGTTTACCGTCCTTAGTGGTAATGATCCGTTTTAAACACGGTCTGTAACTATCGCTAGGTCTGGAAATAAGGTATAGTTATGTCAACCTGAACCATGTATATTTGACACTTTTCAGCAATGCACAGAATTACTAGGTTGATATTCAACTTAGCTTATCAGCAGGTGACGGTAAAATGTCGAAATCTAACTAAAAAATTGGTTGCTAGTAATCCACCCAATAAAGTCAACTGTAAGAGCATGTAATCCCTTTTGAAGTCTTCTAAGTAATTTATGTAAACGTTGTAACCCAGTAGGCTGTTACCTTAACACATACATCGCACTTTTATGTGAGGCAACGACATCCTATTACACAAACAGAAGTAGGCTGGACTAAGTCGTCGCACCAAAACCCTTGGGACAAACCTATGTCCTTCACTACTATCTTCTGGTGATGTAGTGTCTACTGAGCAGTGTACATGGTCTAAGTATTTGACATTGTTCGCTACCTGCTGGATGGAATCTCACCAGTAATTCTTCGTATCATTTGCACCTCAAGTTATTAGAATAGTGGCTTATAGTTTATGACAAATAGAAAAGGCTTTTGCAAACTTACTGTGGACATACTCATACTGATGTGTTGGGGTGTGTGTGTGTGACCCATATAAGATGTCTAATCCTATGTGTACCGACAAATACAACTTTGACGTGGAAGTTTCAGGGATTGGAGGTGCAGCTGACTGGCTGAAGTGGTTGGCTTTTCAGCTGACAGGTCCTTGGTTCGTATCCCAATTAACCTACTTCATCCCTTGCCAAGCTGTTTGGTATTATCAGTCCTCATATAATATGTGGCCCACATCATGGTGTATAAAGAGTCTGTTCCAAGTAACTGTTCTCTAACCACCAAAAAGTCTCATTGACTCAGAATATGCTGGTGATATAGTTATTTGGTTGAAGACGCTGACGGAATGCATAGTTTTCTGAATCTCCTGTGCAAAGTTCGTCGGGGAGAAGGTTCGTCCCCGCATGCTACCAGATTGGTCTCTATCAGCTTCTAATTTAGGCATACAGAAGGCTTAGCAGTTCAGTGTATTCGCCACTTTCTTTATTTGTGAAGCGAATCCAAACAGGTATGCAAGTCTTTGGTATATGCCTGCCAACATGCAATATCTTCGGTTACCTACCAACGGGTACCTAAACTGCATATTTTTTGTTTTACTTAACGGCTGTGTAACAAAGTGGGTAAAAGTAGGGAATAAAAAGATTGGAGGGTGGTTGTTTGGGCATGGATATAAACGTACGGTTTCTCGCGTTAAGTGGGTTGGCGTGGTTGGTAACTATCATTACCTTAGGTGAAGAAAGTGAAATAATCGCTTCTTTTTCGGAGTAACCAAGAAGTTAGCTGCGTCGGTGGTATAGCGGTTAGGACGCTCGCCGAGCATCCACATGGCCCGGGGTTCGAACCCCGGCCGACGCACTCCTTTACCTCGCTAATCCAGAAATAATTCTGGTGAAGAGGAAAGGTTGGGCATGAGGCTAGCAACCCCATCCTGTAAAATAAACACTGCTACAAAAATTTCTAGCCACTAGCTTGGAGCCCTATGTTCCACTGGGGAACGTGAAGGATAAAAAAAGAAGTTAGCTACGTGTAGCGACTACCGCTTGTCCAGCATTGGAGACTAAAAGAAGGATTAGTTTGGAATATATCGAAATTTGTCTCACCGAAACTCTGCACCAATGCACAAAGGTCTAATGACAACGTAACAATGTGAAGTCCGGGAGTGTTACAGCTTCTCGCATTATCCTTGGAAACAGGTTATAGATCTCAAACATTGTTTTTTACAAGCTTTAGTCAGTTTGTCGACTTTTTTATTACCTGCTTAGTGTTATTTCATGAACCTTATCATAATCACTTGAATAATAATATAACTTTGATATAAGCTGTAAAAGTGGTATTTGATTTTATTTCCTTCGAACAGGATTAGTCGAATGGGATACTTTAACCGAAGCACTGGAGGCCTTAATTCTAGCCAATCATCGACCAATTCATTTATCTGGATTCACTCATCCTTTTCATTTGAAAATTGCCTTCAGTCCAAAGCCTATATCAGAGGACAGAGCTGGTGTCTCCTTAATACGTTATCCTGCACCTCCTCTGACGTCTACTCAACGTCATTATAATTCATTGTCCGCTAACGGTCAACGAACTGTAGAGAAGTCGAATAGTGTTAATAATAATGACGAACCAGAAGATGAATTGGAAATTCTTTCGAAGATAGAGAAAGCTGAAGGCTGTGAGAACTCTGAATCGAAAACGGCTTCAGATGCCGCAAAGTCCGGTTCAACTAAATCATCGAAAGATGAAGAGTCTAAGGCTGCGTCGAAAGTCACAGAGAATGGAGATAAGGCATGATAGATATATAGCTAATATCTATATATATATTCGGTTTATATTTTGTCTAAGAAAAATGACTTTTTCATTTTAGTTAGCTTATAATATCTTTCCCATCCTCCCTCAGCAATGTTTATTATTGTTGTTATTAGTATGATTATCATATACGAGTTAATAATCATCGTTCAGTTTATTTCCACCTCATGCCTAACTTATGCATCATGTGTGTGTATAGGGATTTATTGTTTCTCGGTTGCATAGAACTCGTGTTTACGAAGGTTGTAATGTTGTGTGCTCTAATAATTCTTAAAAAGGTTCTAACTGACTAGTTAGTAAATCTTGTTTTATTATTTCTATAGGGGTGAGTGTATTATAATATGCCTACTGCCTTTATTTTAACACTTATTTAATTACTATCTTTGCTCAATGATAAAACAGGTTTCACACAAAGTCTCGGGTTCATGTGAATCATGTCTCTTAATCATCATTCATAGTTATTCATTAATCATTCATGTTTTCTGATGTATTAATATTATTATTATTATCGTTACTAAATTTCTACTATCTAACACCTTTAATGTGTTCGTTTATACAGTAACAATAATCATTATTATAATTCATGTTTATATGTGGTTCTAATAGTTTCATTGACGTAAAATATATATTTTTGAATAAAAAAGTCAATTTATTCTATAATGAGAGCATACTATATAAATTATATCACCATGTAAAACCTGATAGGCGTCTTTCTGTTACTATGCCCACCCAACCCCCAACATCCTGCAGCATTTTATTTTCAATATTTTATTCCTTTGCGTTCCAAGTGGAACATAGGACTTCAAGTTTGATCTTTAAAGTTTCAATCAGTAGCAGTGGTGTTATTCTGTTTTTAACGGAATATTGAAGTAACACTAGCCTCACGCTAGTCCAACCTTCCCCCTTTACCTGACTTGGTACCGATTAAACAGCGAGGTTAAGGAGCGCCTTGTCGGCCAGGGTTCAAGACCCGAGCCACTTGGGGCGTTGTTGGCAAATACTCTATCGTTGAACCGCCGACGCACATCCTGTAGGAAATTTTCACATGAATTTTATTTTCTTAATGTTCAGACCTGGTATATGTAGGCAAATCATCAAATGTAGCTTTCTAGGTAGTTATCATGTGTATAATTTAAGTGTGATTGTTTGTACTTGATGTGATGATTGATATTAGTTCCGTCTAATAAATTGATGTAATCAGGTGGTGATGACGCCCTGTGCGGCCTCACCTTTACATTCACACAACAAAGTCAGTTTAACACACTTAGATTTTTTAAATTATGGATTCTGTGATAAGTGTATACGTATATTGCTTTAAAACTTTTGATACTTGTCTTTTCTTCACAGTGTAATTTCTTTTTTTTGTGATATTCTCTGAAAAATATTTGAACCGTGAATTTTGTATTCTTGACTTCCGGTTGCACGATAACGTATTTGGACGGGATAGTCTTAGGTTTAGTTTCAATGATTGGCGCGTGTTGTAGTTTTGACGAGCTTCATTAACACAAAGGTGTGATTCGTTACAGATGTCAGTGTTCGGTTTTTAGTGTAAGAGGTGTAGTAGTTGCTCCCGTAATTCGCGTTGGTTTGGGTTGAATGTAAGGCGTGTGTAAATGCGTTCTTCGACATCAGGAGAGAATCTGTAATGCGTAGCAAAATGAATTTTCGTAAATAGTTACAAGTGGACTTCATTAACTGTACTCTTTCTCGTACCTATGTTGTAAGCTTTCGTGGGGGTTGTCCTACACTTAACTATGGTCTTTGAAGTATGCAGATGTAATCATAGGTTTCTGTTTTTGTATCTCAATTGCAATGAGCTCGGCCACTTGTAAACGCTACACCTTCCTTCACTGGACGTCATACTCGTGTATGTTCCATTCTTATTTCGAGCTTACAGAGTCGCAAACATTGGATAATTATGGACCCTGTTGTTGTCACTTCAGTCGTAAATAAATGCAGTTTTGCTACTACATGCATTTGACTGGCGAGTCTGGAAAACTTCACATATTTTAGTATCAGTAACTGTTAAGTGGGAGTAACCGAGGAAGTTGGTTCTGCTGCCTACTCTTCATCTTCACATGTATTTCTCCTACTTTCTTCTCTTCCTTTGTCTGCTACATGGAGTGTGGCGACGTGAACTGCCGCACATATGTGCAAAGTTCTATGTCGAAAACCGACCAACCGACCGGTCTTCACATGCTGCTGTAAGCTTTTTGGAGAGGTGTAGTTATGTAGAAGTGTCGATATTGCGTTTTTTCCATCTGCAATTTTTGTCTCATTGAATTTTCGTATTCACAAAAAATCCTCATTTAGATATCCAGAACAAGGAATGACGTGACTTTGCGAAGATACTCTCCCCCGTTCAATTTCATTTAGTGCATCTGTACAGTCGCAACTATGGATATGTTTCCTGAATGTGTCCAATGAGTAACTGGTAGGATAAATACGGAGTCGTGTTAAGATCAGTGAGTGTTAGTGAAGATATAGTGTGAAAGCATGGTAACGGTTGCTCAGTGACGATGAATTCTTGACAAAGGGATCATCACAATAAATGCAGAAATAGAAAAGTGGTGATATTACACGTCGTAATTGAGTTGGATGAGCTTTCTTCCATGTTTTATCCTTATTGACAATTGCAATATTATAAACGGGTTAGCATCAAGAAAGGAGGTAACGTTGGACAGGTTTCTTCTGTATACAAAGCTAAGGCTTTTGAAATAATAGAGGAGTGCAGCTGAGGTCTTAGTATAAGACCTGCGCTGAAAATGTTTCAAAGGACGATGTGAAAGCTACGCAATTAAATGAACTAGCTCAAAGGACAGTACTAATGCAAAGCTAAGACTTCTTAATTTCTTGTGATTTTGGAACGTGGTAGTTGTTAGATCTCGTTATGAGCTGATATCAGCAGTAGAGAACCGTTGGGAGACCAAGGAGTACTATACAGCTGTTTCCTCTTAGTTTCGAGCTCTTCAGCGTCGTGCCTACACTGGGTTTCAAAAGCAAGACTTTCCGTCTACAAGGTGAGCTTTGCTACGCTATTAATTCACTAAGGGGACGCGGTGCGAAAGATAGGTTTAGGTAAATGAATAATAAATAAGATACAGTTTGTCAATAATAGTTAAACAAAAATCTCTTAAAGATCAAGTTTAGTTAGCTTAAGGGTGAAAGGCTTATGAAAGATTGGAAAATAAGGTTAACTGTAACAACCTGATCGCGTCATCATGGTAAACAATAAGTTGTCAGAGAGGGGGACTTGGTAATATCAGTAATTGTAGAAAGAGTAGCAACAGTTGTAGTCGTCCGACATTTTAAGACGGGCTAATAAAAAGATGAGATCAAAATGGTAGTAACAACAACAAATCAAGTGTAAGATATTTAGGTTGGAGATTAACTGGTGCTATGCGCCTAGTCCTTTGTTTGGTGCAGACTGGATTGTATCAGTCATGTTTGAAGTGTAGCCACCATGTCAGGAGGTTTGCCTTCATAGTGCATTGTGAATTGTTGTTGTTGGAGGCTATCGTTAGGAGGCCCTGACAATAATGGCAATAACTCAGGCTTTCTGCAGACTGCCCCCAACTACCCAAAAGCAACAATTCACCATGCACTGTGATGTTGAGCCGCCTAGCATGGTGGTCACATTGCTAACATGACTGATAGAATTCAGTCTGCGCCAAACAAAGGATATGACGCGTGATACTAGTTAGTGTCTAATCAAAGTATGCAGTACAGTCCCACAGGAGGTTGATCGCGAGTCCTAATAGCATAGTGGTAACATCTGAATGCACCAGTGGTCGATACGGATTTGAATCTCAGAAGGGGCGTGAGTTCAAGACTTCAGTCAGGCCAGTCTTAGATTTTCCTTGGATCTAAGACAGGAAGTGATACACACAAAAGAAGCCTTGAAACTTAATAATTACCCTGATAAATTAATCAGGAAATATGGAAGGAAACTTTAAAATA
Organism: Trichobilharzia szidati; assembly: GCA_944472155.2. Taxonomy (NCBI): domain Eukaryota; kingdom Metazoa; phylum Platyhelminthes; class Trematoda; order Strigeidida; family Schistosomatidae; genus Trichobilharzia; species Trichobilharzia szidati. The sequence goes on along the minus strand of OX235275.1, from coordinate 54,527,691 downwards.
AAATAATGATAGTAGTGATAATAATATTAATGACAACATGCAAGTCAATGCGCGCAAGAAAAACCAGCCATAGGGAATATAAATTATCAGCAGTAATTCCATACAAGGAAGGAACCTCGGAAACCTTACGCAGAGTTCTTAGCAATGCTGGTAGGAATAAAAGTGGCTGGCATTCAAACCACCTACAAACTCAATTAGAAACAAGCTTCGTCGGTTAAATGGTGGAGCCTTTAAAACAAAACAATTTAGTTCATCTAATACCCTGCAATGATCGTCAGGTCAAATACATAGGTCAAACTAGTAGAACAGGGGCAGTAAGACTAGCCGAACATAAAAACGTAGCAAAATCTAGATTGGTTGACTGCGTCGGTTGCACAGTGGTTAGGACTCTCGCTGACCGTGCACATGGTCCGGAGTTCGATCCCCTGCCGACGCACACCTGATATCTATGGTCGGCCTGCAAAATTCGGGCTACCGATATCACATGCTGAATATTCCATGCCTGTACCAAAAAATACGATGTGGAATCAAGCTGTAATAAAAAAATGAGATAAGAAATCTAGAGAATTGTTCAGCTATAGCACTACATGCGGTTACACACAACCATTCAATAGGATGACAGTTTTAAAATCTAATGTAACTGGCTGGGTGGAGGGAGAGATTGATAGCAGAAGCTTTGTTTATCGAATCAACTGCAAATACAAGTAATAGGAATGATTCAACACCTGTCCCAGATATCTGGAAAATTCTACTACCCTAACGACGACAAATAGGAGAGGACAAAGACAACCATAAAAGTCAAGTTTCGAAGTCGTGTGATTATAATTGATGATATGATTATGAGCAATAAATTTTGTTCGAAACGGTGTCATCCAGTAAATAATACTGTCTCACTCACTGTGTGATACATCTAATAAACAAACTAATATGGAATCACTTGCTACCAAAGTGCCCAAGGTTCACGCATACATTCATATGGTTACAGTTTTTGTACCAACCATTTAGGCAGTTTATGACGTGATGATTTCAACAATGATAATTAGAGAGGTTTCAAAGGTACGTCTAGTTTGTAGACTTTAGGTTGACCATTCATGAATGGTATGCAGGAACCTGTTGGTTTCAGATCAGTATAGGTATCGTGGTCAGCCATCCTCTCCTAAAGATGCCTGTTTTTCAAAGTTATCATCATATTTTTTTATATTTATGTACCTGGAATTTCGCCTGTCATGCTTTTCCAATCCCGGCTAGTTTTGACATCCCCGTCTATGCTACTTCCTTTATATTTTCCCCGTTGATGGCGATTGGTTGTTGTTTTTGTTGGTTGGGTGCGTCTTCATCACCTCTACCTTTTCTATATTCACTTGAAGTCATGTACTGGCTGCCTCATCAGCCGAATTGTAGGGTTTTACAGATTGTGTGGAGTAAAGTGGTGATAATTAAGGAAATTAGTAATGGTTTAATCACTACTTTCCAGTTAAGGTTATATGGTTATCATAAGATTCTATGTCAGGTAACATAAATGGAAGGGAAGTCACAGTTACAGGATTTCATCATGAGCTGACATCGGTTTGAGAACCATTAGAAAACCAGTACTGGAGCACTGCACAGCTGTTTCGTCCTACTTTAGGACTCTTCAACAGTACGCGCCCAGGGTTCGAACCTAGGGCCTTCAGATTATAAGGCGAGCCAGCTCGTAGACCACTTAACCCCTGGGACCCGATCCAATGGCCAACCCATGAATTCCAACTCACGACATAGCACTATGTCATGATGAAATCCTGTAACCAATCAATCGAATTTAATTGAATTTTAGATTTCCTCATCGATTGATTGGAGCGAAGTGCTCGGTTTCTGGTTGATATATAGGCTTCTTGAGCAGATGCTTCGACGATGTGTGGACGTGTAATTAGAAGTTAATTGGTGGATGGTGACTAGTAGTGGAATCCAGGATGCGCATTTCGTCTTTTTTGGACTAGTCACTGGACGTACCTGCATTCCCCAGTGAGTGATGCAGCTACATCCGGTGACGAGTCCCAAATAGGACGAAATGCGCATCCTGGATTCCACTGCTAGTCACCGTCGACCAATTACAGTATTTTATGAATTTATTAGTTGGCTACTAATGAGTAGTCAGAGTAAATACTCGTTAGAAAAGCACTGACCAAAGTTTTACGATAATTTCCAGCTTCAGTAGAGTTCATGATTAAATTCTTCTCAAAAAGTGGAACATAATGACAAATCTCCTAGTATATGGATCACAGTGCGAATCAACTGATACAATTCAAGCTGGATCAAAATTAAGGTTTAGTGTCGTGACACTAGTGAGACTCTAGTGACCGATCAATGTAAACATTAGAGAGTAAATATCGTCACGAAACAATACTACTTAGAGAATCACTGTTCGTGAGGAGATATACACTGAAATTAGAAGTTAGAACTCCCGGGTCATTCAAGTTTCTACACGCTCGTTGAATCGTCAACTGACTGGCCTCATAACCAGAAGCTCATAGATGTGCACTGTTAGAGTCCACAACTATGAAGAAACAGCTCTCCAGTGCCCTCTAGTTTCCGAGGATACACTCAGTGACGCTAGTTCGTGACGAAATGTATGTTGAATTCGATTAAAATCCTCACAAAAAGTAAAAAATCAACAACTTAAAGTTGTAAGTGGTTGTCAGTAGCCTACTACGGAATATTTCGACGGTAATATCTCTCATTACTACAGTGAGTGTCACAGATTTGAATCCCAGACGAGGAAACCCCTTTTCCTGGACTTACTAACATCCAGTAGAAACTAAGCCAGGTCTCGTATTACGTTGGCCGATTATACATTTCAGGTTTAGAAATAATCATGCCTATTGCTCTGCGCTTCTTTTTACGATCATTTATTTGCAGTTATCTATAAAACACAAAATAATCGAGCAAAGAAGAACATCCTTTTCGATAATTTCCTCTTCTGGCTCTACAATTATATACGTATATGTTTATATACATAGAATATTCTAGAATAGTAGTCAATAACAATATTAGTGTTTTTTAAAATAATATCGATTTGTAAAGTAAGATCACGATGGAATTACAGTTCATTAAAGATGCTTAAATTATAATAATAATAATAATAAAGATATAGTAGCAAATAGAATATCAACTAAAATTAGAAAAATTCCACAAAAATTGAGGATCATTCAAACCTATATGGCCAAGGTAAGGATGACGTCTGAACTAACTTCTTTTGGTTTCTTAATATGGATCCCAACAGCCAGCCTCAGCAATATTTAGCAGTCAAACTGTTAAGGCGAAATCGAGACTCGTAGGTATGCGGTAAGTGACCCCCAAATCATGGTTAACGTCAATCTTGTGTTCTGTATCCACAGGGTGAGACAGAATCGAACTACGAATAGATTTTGTTTGTCCTTTACTTAACCAATCACAAAGGGTGATGTTCTGAAATTCGACGAGAAACACACCTAATTGTACAGCCTATGCAACTAACTGGCTCCACAGGAGCAGTTAAATTGGTAGATACACACACATAGAAGAGCCGAAATTAGGCAGTTTGTCGTTTACTCCCGAATGCAGCAGAGGAGTGGTTTTGAAGATACTGCGTAATTCAGCCGCAGGGAAGGACACTTTTACAGTATCTCTGAGGTGTTGTGTTAGTATCTCGCTGATATTATCCCCGAGGAGCTGAATTTGTAAGCATAAGGCCTTCTTAGGAACTGTTGGAACCTTAGGTTGCATTAATTTTAGATTCATATTATTATCACTGTACTTCTCTGGATAACCATATTATTAAGTTCCTCATGAAGACATTCATCCGAGTAGATTGCTCTTGCTCTGTGAACCAAGCACTTTATCACATTGAGTTTGTATTTCAAGGGCACGAAGCTGAAACAATGAGTATACTGACAGTCAGTTGATGTAGGTTTTCTACATACATTTCTCCTTATTGTGCCATCCTCCTTTCTGGTCAGAAAGACGTCTAGAAATGAAATACTGGAGTCTTTTTCTTTCTCAATGGTAAAATTTATTCAAGTGATGAACATCATTAAATTTGTTCAGGATGTTCTTTGCTTCATCCTCATTCTTCATAATCAAAAATACATCATCCATTTACCGACAAAAGAATTCAAGTGTATCAACGAATCCATATTATTTAAAAAGACCAATATTGTTATTGACTACTATTCTAGAATATTCTATGTATATAAACATCTATATAATTGTAGAGCTAGAAAAGGAAATTATCGGTAAGGATACTCTTTGCTCAATTATTTTGTGTTTTATATTTGCAGTTAGTTGTGTTCTCTGAACTGGTTGGTTTAATTCCGAAGCTTTCGTTGTCCTTCTGGCCATCACCTTTGTTCAGCGCAAGTTTTAGCATAAAAATGAACTGATTTAAATTCTCCATAGCACACAATCCAGTTCAGTCCCTTTATTCGATATTGTGCAAACCGAAAGACCCATCCAACAGAAAAAGAAAATAAATTTAATACCATTTACAAAATAAATTGTATGCACTGCAACAGACATTACATCGGTCAACAAAGTGGGAGTTCCCTTGGAATTAGAATCCAAGGTCATAAATTAGTTGTAAAAAGACATGATATATATACATCCTTTCATATCAGTGCATATAGACGACAATTATGTGAACCAATTCGATTGGGAGAATGTAGAAATTTTAAAAAGAGGAAACAGCAAAAGTGCCAAAAAATTTCCTGAAAGACTGGTACTCAAGGGAATCAGCGATCAACAAACGCATTATATATTATTAGTTTCCTTTAATTCCTAGAGGAAAATAGGGCTTCAGACGCATGTCTCCACTGCGTTCGGTTCTCTGCCAACGTTTTCACCTGGTTCCATGTCTGCCCATATGCTTTCATCTCCAGTTCACATGGCCTCCTCCACGTCACTCTCGCACTGGCGACCAACTCGACGTTCCCCATCCGGGTTCCACTCGAGAAATGGCGTGTCATATCACTTGATGGTTTGTTTTCTCGCAGTATGGCTAATCCACCCCCATTTCTTCCTACATATTTGTTGCAAAATTGGTTCCTGGTTGACTCGTTCCAAGGCATATTAATATTTAATCATATTCTTCCAAATATCCGAGTGATTTTCCGAACTAAAATTGAATAACAAACTCGGTTTACTGGATATTGCAGTGACCAGGAGAGATGATGGAACGATTCAACGATCTATTTTTCGTAAACAGATATGGGGTGGACAATATCTTCATTTCGCCAGTTTTGTTCCTATCCAGTATAAACGTTCCCTAGTGAAATGTTTGTTCTCAAGGGCCCGAAAAATATGCACGAGTGACACATTGATGGATGAGCTTCGACACATACAACATTCAGTTTTATTAGCTAATGGTTATCCAGAGAACTTCATCATTTGTCACAGTAAGGGTAGACCACATCTTGAAAAGAGAGCTTCTGTACCAAAGAAAGCTATCTTTATCAACCTACCATTCAAGGGTGACCAGATTATGCAGTTGACAGCTCAAAGACTTCGGTCAGCCATCAAACACACATTCTACGCCGCATATATTTTTCTCAAATGCAAAATATTTTCGATCCCTGTACCTACCATTAAAGGACGAAATTCTGTGGACTCTACTTCAAACTGTATCTTCAAGTTCACCTGCAGCTGCGTTGACACCTATATAGCTAGAACCAACGGAATGTTCCAATGTCGTCGAAAAGAAAATGTTCCAAATTGGTTACTAAATCATATAGAAAATCCAAATACAATTAATCTGAATAGAAATACAGCATCATCCATTGCAAAACACTTATTAATGTCAGGTCACAAAATCAATATTAATGACTGTTTCACAATTATCTAATCACATAACTCTAATTTTTTTTTGATTTACAGCTTGATTCCACACCGTATTTTCAGTACAAGTGTGGAATTTTCAGCATGGATATCGGTAGCCTAAATTCAGGCCGACCATAGATATCGGGTGTGCGCCGGCAGGGGATCGAACCCCGGACCATGTGCATGGTCGGCGAGAGTCCTAACCACTGTGCCACCGACGCACTGTAAATAAAAAATAAAAAAATAAAAGTTCAAGGTTTGTTATTGAAGGTGATGGAAGCACTTTGGATTAATCACATACAGCCTAAACTGTGTGTACAAAATACAATAGACTTCAACCTTCGCCTACCATGGACTGACTATTTAACCTAGTTAAATATGATTGGTCATTAGTATGTACTTTTGTTTTTTTATATAAGTGAGTCATGAACTTTATTTTATTTTATTATTGTTAACCACATTAGTTGTAAAGCGGTTGTAAAGAAACTACGAAATGAAGATGTTATCTCGCGAAATTTGTCTTCTAAATGCCTTATTCATATTAATATAGACTAAATTAACCAACGAATAAAAAGGAGATAACGTGATGAGAAATTTCAAAATATAAAGTCAATAAAAAATGATCACTATAGATGTAAATCGACTACCAGTCACCAAGATGCAATTCTATCATACATGGACAATTCCAAATGATTGTATGGAGGATTTCATCATGAGCTGACATCAGTTAGAGAACCACTGGAAAACCTGGGAGTACTGGACAGCTGTTTCGTCCTAGTTTGGGACTCTTCAGCAGTGGGTGGGTGCGTACTGATGAAGAGTCCCAAACTAGGACGAAACAGCTGTCCAGTACTCCCAGGTTTTCCAGTGGTTCTCTAACTGATGTCAGCTCATGATGAAATCCTCCATACAATCAAACAAAATCCCTACCAAACCAATACTTGAAAATTCCAAATGAGTTTATTTTATACTAAAACCTGCACTGAATGAAGATTTTGTCCAGAAGGACGATGAAACCTTCGAAATTAAACAAACCAGCTCAGAGAACACAACTAATTGCAAATCATCAACCTGAGCTACAAATCTTCTCTATTATTTCACGATCAGTTATTATTGATATAAAACCTGTGGTTAAGTTAAAAATTATTGCTGTTTTTGACCACTTTTACTCTGCCTACTCATAAGTAACTAACTGAAAAACAACTACAAAATACTACTACTTACCTCGTAATTACGTTTCCAGCCACTGGATCTTATCACCCTGGAAAGTGATCACCGCTAAGGACTAGACGGATGATATTAGTCCCCAACCAACGATCGATCAATACAGAATTCATGTATTTATCCATTATAATAAAGGTTTTTGTATTTCCCAATGAATGAAAAACAAAACGATATTGTTGTTTTTACTGACGTTTCGCTATTTAATGCTACTTATCTTTATCAAAGTATTATTAAACCAGAATTTACAAAATCTCAGCATATATATAACAAAGAGTTAGGGGTGAGAAAATAGACTTTGGTCAAGTTAAAAGGACATATTGAAAGTCAAAATAACAATGAAGATCACTAAACCAAATAACAAAGGGAATAGTACATCTGTTATGGTATCAGAACAAAGTTTACTAACTTGATCATCGGTCGTCAGTATGTGGTCATTTTTCGTTGTCAAGTTGACCAGTTGGTAAAGATAACAAAATCAAGTGTAGATTGTTGGATTTGATCAGTGTGTAAAATTATAAAGACAGTGTGTGTTTACATAGTGAACTGGCATATCACATTGGTGTTGATTTTGTCACTTCAAGGGGGAGGGGGAGGTGTTGTAACCAGGTCAGATTCTGTTTAAGTCCATCATTCCTATTCTGCTCAGACAATTTGGATTCCACTTGATATGAAGTGCTTCCAATGATGTGAGACGTTCTTTTTGATTTCTGAAGTTTTTCTGGATTATTTCAATATCGTCAAAGTCGATTTTGTGGCCTGATTCTATAGAGTGTAGACACGCAATGGCTGATGATTTTTCAAGTTTTTCCAGTTCAACCGGATTTCTTGGTGGTTGAAGAGATGCTCTATTTATCATCAGCATCAGTCCTTTTGGCTTCCAGTTTTACGCTACTTATTAGTAACAAGTAGTGATGACAGGTTACAGAAGTTTTGATTGCATGGAGGATTTCATCATGAGTTGACATCAGTTAGAAAACCACTGGACAACCTGGGAGTATTGGACAGCCGTTTCGTCCTGGTTCGGGACCCTTCAGCAGTACGAAATCACCGGGGTTCGAACCCAGGACCTTCCTCTGTGCAATCAAACAAAAATCCTTACAAAACCAATATAGAAGTTTTAACAAATTTCAACCTGTAGCGAAAGAAACAGACCAGTAGCCTAATGGTCAACGCTTTGGCGTTTGAAGTGACGTATAATGCCTTCAAGTCTCACTAGTAATATCATCATCATCACTCACTGAGTTAACTGGCAAGTCCCGAATAGGTGGAAACAAAGGTCTCGTATTCTACTGTCTTCCGCCAAAAAGCAAGTGATGTCACATTATTGATCCCGGTAATATTGAGGTATATATTCTAAAACACCATATAGCCATATAATGGTGATCAATTCGCAGATCAAGAGGAAATCAGAAATGTGAAAAAAAGCCTAGACACATCACACTAGTTACTAGTGTCCAATCGAAGTATCCAATACAGTCCTACAGGTGATCAGCCGCAAGCCCGAATAGCTCAGTGGTAACGTCTCTGACTGCAAGCAGCACTGGGTGACGCGGGTTTGAATTTCAGAAAGGACATGACTTCCTTCGAGCTTGCAGAGACGCCATACTGGTTGGTGAGTGCCAACTAGCACGAAACCTAGAGGGTGTTCAAGGCTTCCTGCCGATTGCCTCTAACATAAATGATTTCCTAATGAGTTTTGTTCAGCCCCGGGGCACATTATAATTCTGTCCATGTGCATCCTTGTTTACAAACGCACTTCATCGACTTTACTTTCGAAGATCTCTCTGACAAACAAACAACTGACGAGGATAGAAGCAATTTCTCAGGACATAATAGTGGGCATTGAGCAAATTTACAAACGCTAAATATTGTCACTTTTCAACTTATATAATCAGCGCTAACTAACTACAAGTGGGATTGAATTTTTGAAGTCTAATCATAGGTGAGGTAACTGTCTGTCTGTTCCAGTGACGTTAGTATTAGTTATCTTTCATTGTGGGGTTTGTTATTATCGTGTCTACATATACTTTTACATATATAATGATACATATATATATGATAGAGAAGGATTCTTCAATGTTGGTTTGGACCAGGTGGTCTAATATCGGGCTAGCTTTTGACTGGCTGGATACAGGACGTCTTCATGGCAAGGAAAGAATATGGCACACTAAGAAGGAGTGTGTATGGGAAAACCTACAACAACAGGTCAGTACACTCATTTTTTGAGTTTTGTACCTTTGAAATATAAAACGCGTAACCTGGTAAAATGTCTGGTTCATAGAGCTAGGTTAATCTGTTCAGACGACTGCCTCAATGAGGAGCTTAAGATTATCAGAGAATTACTTAGAAAAAATGGTTATCCGGATAAATTCATTGAGAAGAATATGAATTCAGCACCTAGGAGAGTCAGTATGGCAACAGTTCCGAAGAAACCAATGTTCATAAAATTGCAGTTCCTCGGTGACAACATCAGCGAAATAATAACACAGCGCCTGAAGAATGCAGTTAAAAGAGCTTATTATGCAGCAGAGGTACGTTGTCTCTTCACAACCACCCCTATTCTACGTTCGAGAAATAAGGATAAACTACCTAATTTTGCCTCTTCTGTGTGTGTCTACCAGTTTGACTGCAGCTGCGGAGCCAGCTACATTGGGCATACAATTAGGCAGGTTCATCATCGTATTTCCGATCATCATCTAACATGGTTAAGCAAGGGACAAACAAGCTCTATTTTAGCACACCTTGTTGATACTGAGCATAAGGTTGATGTTAATACTGCATTTAAAATTATTTATCTCATTCCGACTAATCTTAGTTTTGCTCTACGAGTTCGTCTTCTACAGACAGCTGAAGCAATCGGAATTCACCTGAAGAAGCCAAGCCTGTGTGTTCAGAAGAAATTTATACAGCCACTTTCCTTACTTTGGCCATCTCTAGAAGAATACATAAACAGGACTACGTAGCCCCCCTCCCCCTAAACCTTTAAAAACTATAATTGTCCAAATTATTTTATTTATTTTTATTTATTTTGACCACTTCATCTTTAATTACGTGTTATCCTTGTAAAATTAATTTATTCTAACCATTTCTACCTTTTAAATGTGTATTGATTTTCTTCGTTAATTATCAACCCATTGACATTTTGACACTGATAATTATTGTTAACAAACATATCGCCACTTGTTTGGTAAACTGTTGTGTATTGTAATAAAAATGCTATGGGTATATATTAGAGTAGAGCCAGAAAGAGATGAGAATCTAATTGAAAAGTAAATATTTCTTCGCTCAATCTTTCTGTTTTCTAAATAACTGGAAAAATCTGGTGAACAGTCGTGACCACAGTGCGGTTCATCTGGTCGGGGAGGGGGAAGGATGAGAGATACTCACCACAAATGACATTGGCTATTGCCAGTGGTGCTAAAATCACGAATTAGTAGAAGTTAGAATTCATTAGATCGGATCCCGGTGTCTGAATGGTTGGTTGGTTGTAACCTGAAGGCCCTGGGTTCGAAAGCGGGTAGTGCGTGCTTACTGCCAGTGGGTTCCAAACTAGGCTGACGAAACAACTATCCGGTACTCTCAGCTGGTTTCCAATGGTTTTCTAACTGATATCAATCCTTTTGGTGAAACTTTTGTTCTGAACGTTAATTATCTTAGAGGATTTTAATGTGTCAGTTTTTTGATCACGACAAAATCGTGCTACTACTACTACTGTAACGACAGAAGACAAAGGCTAGGCAACAGATTGTTTATTGAGAAAATCAAGACATATTTATAGATTTTTATGTACATTATTGTCAGCAGAGAAGCAACCTCTTCTGATTGGTTGTTTTCTTGCTCAAGGTTATTCTGTATTCTCAGAAAGTTAAGCCATATATCTGCGAATCGTATTTGCACACGTCAAGTCTGCTGTGATTGGCTGATGAGTTCCTCAAGGTTAAGCTTTGTTACTGTTTTTCTCATGACTCTAATCCGGGACGTGAACATTGACGTAAACTGCTGTCTACAATTTTGGCTTGTTCGCAGCTAGCTCTCACCACAATACTACTACTACTATTAGTAAACACTTTTAAAAACAGTCGATCCATTCCCATTACGGATAAAATTTTTATTTTGATAAAATCACACACAGTGTTGTTATACAGTTATATTCACTGATGCGACCACGTTTCGAGCAAACTTTATTGGTCAAAATCATATCAATGTGCTACTCATACAACTTTCTTGCTTCATTTATTTACATGAGTGAAACTGATTAAACATTTGAATAAAAATCAATATAAGATAAAGTACATTCGGAAATAATAATATTAGTGTTATCAATCAAATACAATCAGATGGGAAATAAGACGAGTGTTTTTATAGTCAAAATAAGTAACTTGTTAGAATGTTATGATGTACGTGAATTGAAATAGAAATTTAAGATTATTTATTATCCTGCTATGATTTGACTGACTGGCGGTAATATTATCTTCCATATCTCTGGTATTTGCATTGAGTCATTTCTGTTGCATGTGTTGGGCGTGTAGACTCGATGAACCAGGATTCAGTAATCAATCTCTTTCTCTCTCCACCTACATATATTACTTCTTAGAATTTTAATCCTCTTCCACCTTATTGTGTGATTTTGTGTTAATGCATGCAGTGCAATTGCTGAGCTTTTTTCTAAATTACTTATCTTTTCAGGGTCAATCATTCTAACCCTAGCTAAATTCTTATGTTCTGATAATCTGACTACCCCCGACCTACTAGTTTGACCTATATAATTGACTTAACTCACAGTCACTGCAAGGTGCTTTGTAAATTATATTATGTTGTATAATTGGGTCCATTGGGTCCTTTAGCCTACAGAGCTTGTCCTACCCGAGTGAGCTTGTACGTTTAAATGCCACTCTAATTCCTGCTTCACTGAGAATCCTACTTAGAGAGGGTTTCAGATGTCCCCTCCTTATATGGTAAAACTGTAGATGCCTTATAATATTCTTTCTTATTTATGATATCATTACTAGTTTCACCATCCACCTACTTACTACCTATTGATTATACGTTAATCATATCATAAAGAGATTGAGAGATATAGTTAGAGAATAGATCGATCGTTTCAAGGTCACGAAAAGTCATGTGATTCATTTTAAATTATATGAAATATAACGTTGAACAGAATTTCAGGTATCACTTGAGCGAATGAATGAATGAGTGAATATCATATGAACCCCAAGAAAATAGTATTAATTAAGAGAGAGCCAAAGAATGTTCTTTTTTTTATTTTAGAAAATTCTTTTCAAGAGTATTTTTTTTAAAAGAAAGCTTTCATGTAAGCGCTTCTTTGTGGTGATGATGATTATGACAGAAACAAGTAGTAGGCATCACATGTTAAATATTTTTTTTGTGTGTGTTAAAATACTGTTTTGTTTGTTCGTAATTTGATTGTTTAATCTGTGCAGAGTAATTTAATGCAATTATGTGTATTGTGTATGCATGTGATGACAATTGTGATACTTTTAAATTGCTTTTAATTACTTCACTGAAACGAGGCTAAAGTGGTGATTATCGAGAATGAAAGACAGGAACTCTAGGATTTCATTCCTTTTCGATGTGGTTGTGTTCTCTGAGTAGCTGGATGGTTGGTTTATTTGCGAAGGTTTCATTGTCCCACCAATAGACAACATCTTCAGCACGCATACTTCAATTTCAATTGAAGTGAGCTTTTAGATTTCTCTACGACTTCACTATTAGTCATCTCTCCTGGTGGCTTTGAACATGATTGGTTGTTTTTTGTGTGTTTTCACACACTCTAGGCTTCTTCTGGTATTGGAACTGATTGTTTCTTTGACTTGAACTTTGACCCTTTGTGTATGAGGTTTATTTCTTATCGATTGATGAATTTTTTCTATGTCAATGTGTCTATTCATTGACGATTCACTGGAATACCGGGCTTCTAAAAATTCTCTGTGCATTCTTGGTGTTTCGTCTGTCTAATATTTGAACGCTGGTTGTCCCAGTCGAACTGATGTCCGTGGTTGTCTGTACGTAGTGGAGTAGTGCATGTAGTCGGAAATTAAATACCTAGGCATCATTCTATCTGCTGATCTCTCCTGGTCGTCTCATATCTTGATGATTTCTAAGAAAATATTCCGTCTTACCTTCTACATCAAAAAGTTAAAATATTCTGGTATAACCCAACCCTTACTCCTACAATTCGTTAACTCTCGCATTCTGCCTATTATTCTTAATTGTTCCCCTTATTTTTTCCCGGGCTACTGAAGAAAGACTATAACATATTACGCAGGATGTTAAAGGTTGTCAGCAGGGTAGGCAACGTGCCACTTAACCAGCTTGTTAATATTTCTGGTTGACAGGCACATGGACTCATGTGAAAAATGGGCCAAATCCATTTTATCTAACTCACACCATCCTCTTCACTCACAACTCTCCCCTTGCATCTCCTCTGGGAAAACCAGAAGTCTATATAGAAAACTGTATGCTCGCACTAGCAAGTACAAAATTTAACCATACCCTACTTAGTTCGTGTTATGTGCTATAAAGAAAGCATTAGGCGTGATACCTATAACTTATTAAATAGTCAGTAGAACAACTGGATCTCGTCTTTCCAACTCATATCATTTATAAGTACAACATTTTATTTCTTTTCCTTTTCTCTCTCTCTATTTTTCCGTTATGTACTGCTTTGTTTCCTTCTTCCGCTTACGCCAGTAAATATGATAGCACCTACTTTTCTAACACCTTCAAACACTGTTCAACTTTGGCTTTGCTACCGACATGCCAATATGTTTTTGTCATAATGAACTGAGATTTCCTTAATCTATGTAGAATTCTATTTATTGTTAATGTACTAACTGGATGCAATACTGTAGTAAAAATGCTGAGAATTCCATTCTGTATCACAAGTACTGTTTTGGAATAAAGCAAATTATTATTATCATTAGTGATATAAGGGAGTGTATGTCATGTCTTTTGACGTCCAAGTCACCAGGAGAGATGACTAATAGTGAACTCGTGGAGAAATCTGAAAGCTCACTTCAACTAAAATTGAAGTATGCACTGAAGATGTCGCCTAGTAGGGCGATGAAATCTTCGCAAATAAAGCAACCATCCAGCTGCTCAGAGAACACAACCATATCAAATTCAGCCACCTGAGCTACAAATCTTCTCCATCATATCTATTTCATTCCTAGATTATCCCCCTTATGACTAGAAAAGAGGATGGTACAATAATAATAATAAGTGTCTAAAGAAAACCTACATCAACTGACTTTCAGTATACTCACTTTTCCAGCTTCGTGCCTTTAAAATACAAACGCAATCGAATGAAGTGCTTGGTCCACAGAGCAAGAAGGCAATCTGTTCTGATGAATGTCTTGATGAAAGGCTTAATATTATTAAACAGCTGCTGGGTGAGAACGGCTGTTACACAGAGAAATTCATCGATAACAATATTAATTGAAAGTCAAGGCAGGTTACAGTTCCAAAAGTTCTGAAAAAGGAAGACCTTGTTCTTACATATTCAGTTCCTCGGTGGTGATAACATCAGTGAGATAAGTAACACAACGGCTGAGGAACATGGCGGTAAAAAGAGCATTCAGTGCTGCCGAATTATGCTGTGTCTTCAAAACCACTTCCTTATTTTGTGTTCGGGAGTTAAAGATAAACTGCCTAATTTCGCCTCTTCTATGTGTGTGTATCTATCAATTTGAGTGCTTCTGTGGAGCCAATTAGCTGCTTAGGCCCTACAATTAGGCGTATTTATCGTCGGATTTCCGAACACCATCCTGCGTGGTTGGTTAAGTAAAGGACAGAAAAAAATCCATTCATAGTTCTATTCTATCTCATCTTGTGGATACAGAACACAAGATTGATGTCAACGAGGCTGCTTTCAAAGTCATCTACTGCATACCAACTCATCTTAACTTCACCTTAAGTGTTCGTCTACTACACATTGCTGTGACTGGCTGTTGGGATCCATATTAAGAAACCTAACTAGTGTATCCATAAGAAGACGTTGGTTCAGACATTTTCCTTATCTTGGCTGTCAATCAAGGTTTAATGATCCTCAATATATTTTAAAAATCTCTTTAGTTTAATTTGGTATTCTATATATATCATTATATATTAATATTGTTTCCTTTAATTCCTAGAGAAACATAGGGCTTCAGTCACACGTCTCCATTGCGTTCGGTTCTCTGCCAACATATTCACCTGGCTCCACGTCTGCCCATATACTTTCATCTCCTCTTCGCATCACCTACTCCTACATGTCAACCTCGCACTGACGACCAACTCGCCGCTTCCCATTCCGTCGGGTTCCACTCGAGCAATGGCCTGGCATGTGATGTCACTCACTTGGTGGTTTGTTTTCTTAGAGTATGACCAATCCACCTCCATTTCTTCCTGCATATTTGTTGCACAGTTAGTTCCTGCTGGGTTGGTTCACTTTCAGAGATCCATGTTGTTTTCTCGCCGTCCATCTGATTTTGAGTAGCATTGGGCGAAGACAACTGTTGATAAAAGTCTGTAGATTGTTCGAAATGCCCTTCGTGATGCGGCGTGGCACCAAGTCTCTGATCCTTATTGTAAGTAGCACTGACATCACATTGGAGTTGAGAATCCGCATCTTGTTTTTCATGCTGAGTGCTGTTGATCTCCACACAGACTTGAGAGAAATGAAAGCTTGCCTTACTTTCCTGATCCTCGCTTTGATATCCTCATCAGTTCCGTCCGCCTGTAATTGAAACGATGCTTCCCAGGTAGGTAGGTAGGTAGATAAAGGAGGTTACTTCTTTCAGACTCCTCCCATTTATGCTGATTGTTGTCTGTTGTTATTGCTTCTGCTGCTGTTGGCCAGGAATTTTCATCACTTCTGTTTTCTCTATGTTCATCTGGAGGCCTGTCTTTAATGCTTCTTCTGCCAACTTGTTGCTTTTCACTTGCATATCTTCGAGTTTGTGAGAAATCAGACATATCATCTGCAAAGTCTTTTATAGTAACGAATTGGAGATTGAAGATGCTCTGTTAATAATTATCCACTTTAATGTCATTTTAAATCACCCTGTTACCAATCTGTGACGTAACATTTTCAAACCTTCAACATGGACAAAACTCACGCAAAATAGGAAGTACTTCACAAAGGGTGTAAAAATAAACAATGTGTCACTCAAGGGCCTGGATAGCGTACGATGTCAGTCACTGGTCTTCTCAATATATGTTGGATTTATCTCCATTTCTTTCCGCATATCTGTTGACTAAGTCGTTGCCGAAATCCCTTACTGCTACTAATCCACTCTGTGGTTATCTTATCTTCAGTATGAAGCAAGGAGGGGGAGGGCAGATGATGATGAAAGAAAGTCTGCAGCCCCTTTGGGATGGATGATCTGGGAAGCAAGAGCAGGACCAAGTCTCTGAATCATGTAGGGACATCTATCGGTTTGATATTAGTATTACATATTCTGGTCTTGTTCCTTGTCATGAGTACTGTAGACCTCATGAATGACTTTTCGGGTTGACATTCTCATCTATGTTTCATGTAGTTTGGTGTGATGCTGTGGAGCTAAATGAAAAAGACGATTCCCTTTAAACTTTCCTCATAAATAGAGATAGACTTTTTTACGGAGTATTTGAGTGTTTTCATCGCCCCTGTCTTCTGCATGTTGTTCATCTGAAGTTCTGCCTTTGTTACCTTTTTCTGTCAACTTGCTGGTTTTCAGCTTGCTTGTAAATGTCGAAATTTGTGCAACAGGAGACATAAAATATGCCAAATCATTTGAATGCTGTTGACATCATGAACTTACTTGAGTAGGAGAAGCTTCAAAAAAACAACTAAAGATATCTGGAAAGTTGTTGGTTAATGTTCGCGGTAAATTATCGCAAAATGACAGAAGTGAGGGTTCAGTTCAAGCTATTGGGTTCCCTCTCAGTGGTCTGGGCACTTAACGAATTCTATTTGCAATCTGAATGTCACGGGCTTGA
The DNA here is from genome assembly GCA_944472155.2 of Trichobilharzia szidati. Taxonomy (NCBI): domain Eukaryota; kingdom Metazoa; phylum Platyhelminthes; class Trematoda; order Strigeidida; family Schistosomatidae; genus Trichobilharzia; species Trichobilharzia szidati. The sequence goes on along the minus strand of OX235275.1, from coordinate 54,510,654 downwards.
TCCCTGTTTTGTGGTGTCCTGAGTGAGTACTGATGAAGGGTCTCAAAAATTGATACATACAACTGTCCAAAAATTAACCTTGATTTTAAATGGAGAGCGGGGCAGATAAAAAGAATCTAGAAGATGTGGATTTCGCATGTGCATGATTTAAGACGTACAGACGAAAACCAACAAACTGGCTGAAGACAGGACTTTGCGTGCACACAGAGAAGACACAGATAGTGAAGACAACCAACAACAGCAAGGTAAAACAGCACCAGTCACTATCAACTTGAAAGATTTGTCAGAGGTTACTTGCTTTACTTATCTGGGAAGAATCTTTGAACTACAGGCTTAAAGGATGATGTGAAAATTAGCCGGAATCGGAACGGGAGGTTACACCGTCATCAACCTTGACTCAGTTTGGAAATCTTTTGCACCCAGTTCGCTTAAAAACCAGGTTCGGATTTTCAAAACTAAAGGTTAAGCGAGTTATTTCTTCTATACGGGTCAGAAACTTGGCCTGAGTGTCACGAAAAGCACTTTCAACATGTTGCAGACTTTTATCAATAGAAACACGCTTTTGCTGGTTACATATTAGACATTGAACGGCCAGCCAGAAAGAATTAGCAACAAGAAATTCTTCAAGAGAACAAAGCAACAGGCGAAAGCCGATTGCTCAATAAATATATAGGAGAAAGTGGAGATGCACTGGACACACTCCGAGGAGACTGTCGGGTGACATAGCGCACCACCTAGGCCATCACTTGAGTAGAACTGGAATTGGGAACAACGGGTTGGGCGTTGGTGCAAGGGTGACATGGTGGAAATCATGTCAGGAGGAGGAGATGGGAAAACATGGGCAGTCGTAGATCTAGCTAAAGACGACCTCGAAGAATAGGAAAAAGGGGAGATGTGTCCATTATAATAAAGGTTTTTGTATTTCCCAGTGAATGAATGAAAAACAAAACGATATTGCTGCTTTTACTGACGTTTCGCTATTTAACGCTGATAGCTTTATCAAAGTATTATTAAACCGGAATTTACAAAATCTCAGCATATATATAACAAAGAGTTAAGGGGTTAGAAAATAGACATAGGTCAAGCTAAAGGGACATATTGAAAGTCAAAATAACAATGAAGATCACTAAACCAAATAACAAAGGTAATAGTACATCTGTTATGGTATCAAAACAAAGTTCACTAACTTGATCATCGTTCGTTAGTCTGGGGGCATGTTTCGTTGACCAGTTGGTCAATTGGTAAAGATAACAAAACCAAGTGTGGATTGTTGGATTTGATCAGTGTTTAAAATTATAAAGGTAGTGTGTGTTTACATAGTGAACTTGCATATGACATTCGTGTTGATTTTGTCACTTCATGGGGGAGGGAGGTGTTGTAACCAGGTCAGATTCTGTTTTAGTCCATCATTCCTATTCAGACAATTTGGATTCCATTTTATGATATGAAGGGCTTCTCATGACATTAGACGTTTTTTGTGATTTCTGAAATGCTTTTTCTAAATTATTTCAATATTGTCAAAATCAATTTTGTGGCCTGATTCTATAGCGTGTAGACCTATGGCTGATGATTTTTCAAGTTTTTCTAGTTCAACCAGATTTCCCGGTGGTCGAAGAGATGCTCTACGGTATTCATTTCTTCTGATTTTGATTTCTCGAGATGTTTCTCCGATGTATATCGCATCACATTCCAAACATTTTATTTTATAGACACAATTAAATAGAGAATCTTTAGGGATTTGGTCTTTTATATGGAAAAGGTTGTTGAAACCGTATGTTCCAACTGGAATCCAAAGGAACAATAATATTCATAATAATAATACTTCAAGGGTTCTGTCTAACTGCTATCAGTCTTCTATCGAACTTAATATTAATCTATGAATATTTGTTCAATTTAGAAGTTTCATCCTTTAAATATACCAAAAAAATGACCAAACTTCTTATTCTTGTTTTGACATTTTACAGCAACAATTGAAAGTTCAGTAGTGTTAAGGGTATCAACTGATGTCAGTTAATCAGATAGCAAAATAAAATGAAGAAAGTTTTAATGTTCGATAACAGTCTCTTCATTTTTCTGAAGTTAACTTCTCTTGACAACTTTTCATTTTGATTTTGATTCTACAGTTGTTTATAAGTAATGTTTTATTCAAACTGTTGACATGATAACCTAATTATTATCTGAGGTATTCGATGCATAAAGTTGATTGATTTCAACTGTTTTGTAGAGAGTATTTTCTACACACTGTGAAGTTTTCCCCTGTCTTTTAGTGATCTAAAGCTGTTTGCGTATAAATGCAGTAGAAGCACTTTAGATGCTGTCATTGTACTCCACGCGAAATTACTGAAGTTAGAATTCAATTCAAGCTATTGGATTCCGTCTCAGTATGCTGGTTATTTAACGAACTCTACTTGTAATCTGAACTTCATGGGCTTGATCCCTGTTTTGTGGTGTCCTGAGTGCATACTGATGAAGAGTCTCAAGAATCGATAAGTACAACTGCCCAGAAATTAACCTTGAGAGCAAGTGGCAAGAAGGCAGGAATACGCTGGACGACCGATAAGAAGACTCTAGAAGATCTGGATTTCATGCGTAGATGATAGATATATCTAATGTCACAAAACTCGAAGACTTACAGGCAGGCGAAAACCAACAAACTTGCAGAAGAAGCAGAAAACGAAGACAGGACTCTATTTGACCATAGAGAAGGAGGTAAGTGACGAAGATAACCAACCACCACCAACAGCGACAAAAACAACGCCCAGCACCAATCGTCATCAACAGGAGAGATTTAACAGAGGTTACCTCATTCATATATCTTTGAAGCATCATTCCAACTACAGGCAATGGGAACGGATGAAAGTGCCAAAGCCAGCTAGCCAGAATCGGAAAGGAAAGGCAGCACACCTTCATCAACCTGAAACCAGTTTGGAAATCTTCTGCTTAACTCAGTCAGGTAGCCAGCATAAAGAGCGATATTCGAATTTTCAACACAAATGTGAAGTCATTCAGTTAGTGCTTTTATACGGGTCAGAAACTTGCACTGAGCGTCAGTCACAAAAAGCATTTCCAACGGGGTACTGAAGACTTTTATTCGGAGCTGCCTTGGCTAGCTCTATTTTGGAGGTCAAATGTTCAGAAAGAACTAGAAACAAGAAACTATGGGAACACACTGACCAAAACCTTCCTACCCAAGAAGTATGTAGAAGAAAAAGGCGATGGGTAGGGTAAACATTGAGGAGACTGTCGGATGGCATCTCGCGCCAGCTAGGTAATCACTTGAGTGGAACCCGAACGTGAAACGATGACTAGTTGATCCGAGGGTGACATGGAGGGGATTATGTGGGGAGGAGGAGATGAGGAACTATAAGCCGTTGTAGATCCAGCTAAAGACGACCTCGCAGAGTAGGACAAAGTGGAGATGTGCTGCTGAAACCGTATGTTCCACTTGGCACAGTGGTTAGGACTCTCGCCGACCATGCACATGGTCCGGGGTTCGATCCCCTGCCGATGCACACCTAATATCTATGGTCGGCCTGCAAAATTTGGGCTACCGATATCACATGCGGAAAATTCCATACTTGTACTAAAAATACGGTCTGGCATCAAGCTGTAATCAAAATTAAATTAATAATAATCATACTCCAATGGTTCTGTCTAACTGCTACCAATCTTGGATCTAACTTAATATTTATCTATCAATACTTGTTGAATCTAGAATTTTCACTTTTTAAATATACGAAAAAAAATGACCAAACTTCTTATTCTTGTTTTGACATTTTACAGCAACAATTGAAAGTTCAGTAGTGTTAAGGGTATCAAATGATGTCAGCTAGTCAGATAGCAAAATAAAATGAAGAAAGTTTTAATGTTAGATAACAGTGTTTTCATTTTTTTGAATTTAACTTCTCTTGACAGCTTAGGATTTCGATCCCATGGTTCATAAGTAATGTTTATCCAAACTGTTGACACGATGACCTAATTATTTGAGATATCTGATGCTTAAAGTTGATTGATTTCAACTGTTTTTCAGCACTATTTTCTACAGACTGTGAAGTTTTCCCTTGTGTTTGAGTGACGTAAAGCTGTTTGCTTATAAATGCAGTAGAAGCACTTTAGATGCTGTCATTGTACTCCACCATAGTATTGTTTCGAGTTTAGCTACAGATGATAAGTTTGTTCGAGCCTCCTTTTCGGACTACACTGCTACTTTTCACTCAATTCCTAAGGCACTTTCAATAAGCTGATTACAGCACTCACTAAGTCCTAGGTCATAGGTTGGTTGGCTGTCTTCCTATTTTTTGGGTAGAAAACAACTTGGAAAGCGCTCCAGTTCTTCTTTTTGCTAAAGAAAGCCGGTGTGCCTCAAGGTGCTGTACTCTCTCCATTCCATTTTTCTTTCTTTTTGCATGACCTTCCATATTCTTCAAGAGCTAACTTCATTGAATATGCCAATGATTTGATCATTTCTGTCCCAGTAGTTTCTGCTTTAGATTGTTCTTATATGATGAAGAGATTCTTGGTATGATGAAGAAGATTTGTAGCTCAGGTGGATGATTTTGATGTGGTTGTGTTCTCTGAGCTGGATAGTCAATTTGCGAAGCTTACATCACCCTACTAGGTGACATCTTCAGCACATACTTCAATTTCAATTGAAGTGAGCTTTCAGATTTCTCCATGAGTTCACTATTAGTCATCTCTCCTGGTGGGTGATCTTGAACGTGATTGGTTGTTTTTGTGTGTTTTCACACACTCTAGGCTACTTCTGTTGGTATTGGAACTGATTGTTTCTTTGACTTGGACTTTGACCCTTTGTGTGTGAGATTTCTTTCTTATCGGTTGATAAATTTTGTCTTTTTCGATGTGTCTGTTGACTGATGATTCACTGGAATGCCGTCAAAAGACACGATATCCACTCCTTCATATCACTACATACAAACAACCACGGGCATCAATTGGACTGGGACAACCAGCGTTCAAATATTAGACAGAGGAAACAAGAAAAATGTTAGAGAATTTTTAGAAGCCTCCCTGGTATTCCAGTGAATCATCAATCAATAGATACATCGAAAAAGACAAAATTTATCAACCGATAAGAAAGAAACCTCACACACAAAGGGTGAAAGTTCAAGTCAAAGAAATAATCGTTCCAATACAAGTGTAGCCTAGAGTGTGTGAAAACACACAAAAACAACCAATCACGTTCAAGACCACCCACCAGGAGGGATGCCTAATAGTGAACTCATGGAGAAATCTGAAAGCTCACTTCAATTGAAATTGAAGTATGTGCTGAAGATGTCACCTAGTAGGGTGATGTAAGCTTCGCAAATTGACTATCCAGCTCAGAGGACACAACCACATCTAAATGAATAAATTCTTATCTGAAATTAACAAGTGGTCTCACCTAAATGGTCTGAAACTGAATCCATCTAAGTGTCCTACTGTTTGTTGATTTTAGTTTCAGATGTGAACAAGACTTACGTGGACTGACTCAGTTGCATGATTCCTGTAGTATTGACAGCACTTTGATATACAGTAGATTGAATATCTCATATCTCTGCATCAATTTATCTACCAGTCTCAATTGGTCGTCCTATATGCTGTTGATTTCTTGAAGGATTTTTCGTTTGACTCATTTCATAAAGAAGTTGAGACTTTCTGCTTGCATAACTCAACCCCAAATCTTCTGTTACAGTTTGTTAATTCATGTATTCTGCCCATTCTCTCTTATTGTTCACCATCATTCTTCCCCGGACTCCCCAAAAAAGACTTTGTCATATATGACGTAGATCACTGCAGATTGTAAATAGGGTTAGTGGTGTGTGTACCTCTGGCTCAGCTGACTGATATTATTGTCAGCAGACACTTCAATTCTTGCAAGCATTTCGCCGAAGTTATCTTGTCTGGTACTGAACATCCTTTCTAATTATTCTCAACTTTCGCCTTGTATCTCCCAGGAGAATGAAACCGGAAGAAACTTCATAAGAAGCGTCTACGCTCGTACAGCTACTAAGCATAAAAATTCTACTATACCACCATATTTATCAGGGGTAGGTGCGTGTCAAGGGAGAGAGAGTCAGATGTCAGAAAGGAATTTATAAACTTTTTAAATCATTAAGTGAATTGAAAAGTAAAAGCAAATATTTTAGATGGTTGGAGACAGTCGGCAGGAAGCCTTGGACACAATCTAGGTTTCGTGCTAGTTGACACTCACCAATCAGCAAGGCGTTTCTGCAGCCTTGAAGGAATTCATGTCCCTTCTGAAATTTGTACCTGTGTCACCCAGTGCTGCCTGCAGTCAGAGACGTTACCACTGAGCTAGCTATTCGGGCTCGCGATTGACCTTCTGTAGGAATGTATTGAATGCTTTGATTGGACACTGGTCAGTGGCTAGTTTAGTCCTTTGTTTGGTGCAGATTGGTTTCTATTGGTCAATCTCAGAAGGGACATGAGTTCCTTGAAGATTGCAGATACGCCTTGCTGACTAGTGAGTGCCCAGAAGCACCAGTGCGTTGGCGGCCGGAGGTCGAACCCCGAACCACATGCCGCGTGGTTGGCGAGCGTTCTGTCGCTGTGCTACCAACGCGTTATTTATCATATTATTCATTTATGCATAATTATGTTCCACTAACTTTCAGTTTTGTGGTTTCATTGTTTCTGTATTTATGTATGACAATGAAAAGAGCTAAATTGTTGACATACGTATAAAACGCTGAAATTCATGTTCTATATGATTACTGTTGTTTGGAATAAAATTACTATTATTATTATTAAGCTGTTCTGCTGAAATTCAGTACATTTAAAAGCTTAATCAGACAAATTTAATGGAATAGACATTCATAAGACACGGATGTACCAATGACTTTGCAAAGATCTATTGCCCAAAGTGTGATGATAGAAGACAAGGGCCAGGTAACAGATCGTTTATTGAGGAAATCAAGAGGTATTTATATATTTTTATGTACATTATTATTCTTTACTATTAACAGAGAAACAGCGTCTTCTGATTGGTTGTTTTCCCTCTGAAAGTTAATCTGTCATCTCTTTGTGGCCATCTCTTTCAAAGTCAGGCCATATATCTGCGAATCGCATCCGCCCACGCAAAGCGTGCTGTTATTGGTTGTTGAGTTAGTCCTTGTTCCTGTTTTTTTCTGATGACCAAGATTTAGGAAGTAAACAGTGACGTAAATTGCTGTCTACTAATTTTGGCTAGCAGACAGGTGTCACCATACAAGTATTTAATTCGGGTGCTAAAATTAAACCACAACCCCAATTTATCCCTTATCAAACTCTAGTCTTAAATTGACCAGATATCCTGTTCAAATTCATACACTATTTTCATCACCTCCTTTTATGAATGTATTGTCATGACTACATGGTTTCACTGCCTTTTTGTGACTTGTCTTGCCAAGGTAATTCGTGTATTTGCTGGAAAGGGCTCCTTCACAAAACATATCGTCAAAACTGACAGAAGTTATAGTTCATATTCTGATCATTAGATTCCATCACATTGGCTGAATGGTAGACAGGCCCACCTCATAACCTGAAGGCACGAGTTTCAAACCCTGACAAGTGAAATCATGGCAGCGCTGTTCTGAAGAGTCACAAACTAGGACGAAACGTTTGTATTTTTGTCTCTGGTTTTCAGTAGTTCTGCTTAACAACCGATGTCAGTTAGTCATTTAATTTGATATTCATCAATACTTGTTTGAATTTAGAAGTTTGATATCATAAATATATATACATAATATAACGAAATGTTTTACTCTTGTTATGACATTTTACAAGAATAAGAGAAAGTTAACTAGTGTTAGGTGTGTAAATGAATTCTATATTAGTTTGTTTATAAGATTAATTACACAGTTAAACAGTATTATTTACTGGATGACACCGTTTCGAACACAATCTATTATTGTTCATAATCATTTCATCAATTATAATCACATGACTTCAAAACTTGGGTTTTATAGTTTTCTTTGTTCTCTCCTATTTGTCGTCATTAGGGTAGTAGAATTTTCCAGATGTCCAGATGAGTGGACAGGTGTTGAATCATTCCTATTACACGTATTCTCTCTCAGTTGATTCGATAAACAAAGCTTCCGTTATCAGTCTCTCTCTCTCCACCCTGTGACATTGGATTTTAAAACTGTCATCTTATCTCATCGATCTATTTTATGGTTGATTGTGTGTAACTGCATGTAGGTATTTGAACTTCCGATCATCCCATCCTATGTCAGTGAAAATAGGATTGGTGAAATATCTAAGAAATAGAGCACATAAAATAAGTAGTACCAAGGAAAATCTCAGACATGAAGTGAGGCATATAAGAGAAGCTTTGAAACTTAATAATTACCCTGATAAATTAGTCAAAACGTATGTAGGGAAATGTAAAAATAAAAATAAATAATGATAGTAGTGATGGAGATAATAATAATAATAGTAATAGTAATATTAATGATGACATCCATATCAAACATGCTCAGGGTAATGACAACACCAACAATAAGGAATATAAATCATCAGTAGCAATTCCATACAAGGAAGAGACCTCGGGAACCACCTTACGCAGAATTCTTAACAATGCTGGCAGGAATAAAAGTGGCTGGCATTCACACCATCCACAAACTCAATTAGAAACAAGCTTTGTCGGTTAAATGGAGGATCCTGTGAAGCCAATAAAACAAATCAATTTAGTTTATCTAACACCCTGCTAGAATGATTGTCAAGTTAAATACTTAGGTCAAACTAGTAGAACAGGGGCAGTCAGACTAGCCGAGCACAAAAACCTACCAGCAAAATCTAGATTAGTTGATCCAAATAAGATAAGAAATCTAGAGAATAGTTCAGCTAAAGCACTACATGCAATTACACACAACCATACAATAGGATGGATGGGATAAGGTGACAGTTTTAAAATCTAATGTAATAGCAGGGTGGAGGGAGTGACTGATTGATAACGGAAGCTTTGTTTATCGAATCAACTGCGAACCAACACGTGTAATAGGAATGATTCAACACCTGTCCACCTATCTGGACATCTGGAAAACTCTACTACCCTAATGATGACAAATAGGAGAGAACAAAGAAAACTATGAAACTCAAGTTTAGAAGTCGTGTGATTATAATTGATGAAATGATTCTGAACAGCGATAAAAGGTGTTCTAAACTGTCATCCAGTAAATACTAATACTGTTTCACTCACTGTGAGTGATATACCTAATAAACAAACTAATATGGAATTCCTAACTGGCACAGTGCCCAAATTTTACACATATCTGTATCAATGAATGTCAGTTAAGCAGATGAAGACAAGATGAAGGAAGTTACTTTTTTTGAAGTTAACTTCTCTTGACAGCTTTTCATTTTCATTTTGATTCTACAGTTTATAAATAACGTTTATCCAAACTGTTGACATGATAACCTAATTATTATCTGAGATATCTGATGCATAAAGTTGATTGATTTCAACTGTTTTGCCGAGAGTATTTTCTAAACACTGTGTAGTGTTTCTCTCTTTCTGGGCGCTAGGAGTAATTTCGTCTATCTGTCTATCTAAGTGTCCACCTCCCCATCTCCCTCTCTTTCATACACACACACACACACCAATGTTCGAATAAGACTGTTGATACTTTCAAAGCACACACAAAGTGAATTGTAATCACAATTTATTTTGTGAACCCAAAGTGTGGTGAGAGCTGTCTACTAGCCAAATGGGTAGACAGTAATTTACGTCAATATTTACCTTCCCAAGATTTGTCGTGAGAAAATGTGAACAAAGATTGATTCAAAACCGACCACAGCAGACTTTGCGTAGGCGGATGCAGTTAACATATAGAGGATTTGACATTCAAGAAACAGTCACAAATAGATGAAAGATTAACTTTACGTGAGAAACAACCAATCGGAAGACTGTGTTTATTTGCTTAAATATCCATAGTAATGTACATGAAAACATATATAAATATGCGTTGATTTCCTTAATAAATGATCTGTTGCCTGACTCTTGCTTCCTGTCGTTACAATAGGACATGTTGACCACTTCACCTATTTGGGAAGTTGTATCAGCACCAACGGATTGATTGGCGACGAAATCTCAGCACGGATCCAAAACGCTCGGGCTGCTTTCGCTAACTTACACCATCCCTGGCGTAGGCGTGACATCCGACTATCAACCAAGGGACGTGTATACTGCTCAGCAGTTCGCTCCGTCCTTCTCTATGGCGGTGAGACGTGGCCATTGAGAGCGGAAGACATGAAGAGATTGTCTGTTTTTGATCATTGATGTCTACGATCTCTTTCTCAAGTTAGGTGGCATAATAAGGTAAGTAATGTTGACGTTAGGCGTAGAGTGTTGGACAAAGAGGGAAAATCAATCGAAGGGGCTATAAAGTTACATAGATTGAGATGGCTAGGTCACGTACTGCGCATGCCTAGCCATCGCCTCCCCCGACGGGCATTACTAGCTGATATAGGTGCAGGTTGGAAAAGAGTAAGTGATGGCCAAACAAACACATGGCATCAATCCATGAAATCCCTGACAGTTAAACTGAGTCAGGTAGGGAGGGAGATGCAGACTTCCGGGTTGGGGCCAGCCCTCGGGACTCTAAGAATCAATCAATGGCTGGAGACAATAGGTGACATGGCTCAAAATCGTTGTCAATGGCGCAGATGTATTCAGTCTCTTTAACCTTCATATTCCTTTCTACCATTACTCATTCTGTTTCACTCTTATACTTGTCAAAACTCTATTGATTCTCTTCACTCATCTTCTTGTCTACCTTTGTGTGCTATTTGGAACGTGGGAACTCGAAGTGCTGCACTTCGGTGCCTAGTTCTATGTTGAGTCCAGACAGACAGACAGACAGAGACCACGACATCTTAGGTACTTTCAACAGTTAATTTGCATAGGGATTTGATTTGTTTTTCAAACATAATCACGGGTTGATATTAGTTAGAGAACTATTGGAAACCATCTGGGAGTACTAGACAGCTATTTCGTACTAGTCTGAGACTCATCATCAGTACATACCCAGTGAAGTTCGAATACAGAAAGATCAGATAGCCAACCATAAAGAATAAACTTTGATGGACTCTTGTCTTTTTCTGTAGTTGGTTTGTAAGGATTAGTTTTGTTTTTACGGGTTTGACCACGAATTGATATCAGTTAGAGAACCATTGAAAACCAGCTGAGAGAATGGGACAGTTGTTTCATCCTAGTTTGGAACCCACTGGCAGTAAGCACCCACTACCCGCGTTCGAACCCAGGACCTTCCGGTTACAAGGCAAGCTCGTATACTATTAAGCCATTAGGACCCGATTCAATGGCCAGCCCATGAATTCTAATTTCTACCAATTCGTGATGCATTTACCGCCACTAACAACAAATGTCATTGGTGGGACATTCATCCTCACACACTTGACTGGATGGACCTCACTGGTCACGACTTCTCACTAGAATTCCAGGAAACTCTGTCCTGTAGCAAGTCACTAGCGAGAATCAGATTAATTTTCTATGGTTGGTCTGTGAGGATTAGACTTGTTTTGACTAGTTGATCACGGATTGATTTCAATTAGAGAACCATTGAAAACCAACCAGGGAGTACTGGACAGCCAGCTGTTTCGCCAGCCCTAGTCTGGGAGTCATCGGCAGTACACACCCACTGCACTGGGGTTCGAACCCAGGACCTTCCGGTTACAAGGCAAGCAAGCTCGTAAACCATTCAGCCACTGGGACCAGATCCAATTTAATTCGATTTTCCTGTTGTTTGATTGGATGGAAGTGTTTAGCTTTGGTTGACCTGTCCCGCTTCATTTACCGATGCTTCAACAATGTTTAAGGATCAACTTGAATTAATTTAGTGGATAATGACTAGCAATGGAATGTATGATGAGCATTTCTTCCGATTCAGGACTCGTCATCTGGATGTACTTGCAGTCTCCAGTGAGTAATGGTTTTCTCACTGAGGGTCAGCCCCAGTACCCATCGCTTTGAATGCCGAAGCATTACCCCCTAGACCATTTGAGTCAGTTATTATTTCGATTTCCCCGCCAATTTATTGGATCAGAGTTTTCGGCCTCTGTGGGAAGATCCATCTAAAGAGTCCTTAAATGGGGCTAAATTCGCATCATGGATTCCAGTGCTAGTCACTATCCACAGAATGACTTCAGTGCGAAACTCTATCAGGGGAAGAACCAGCCAGGAACCAATCGCCCAACAGAAACGCACAGGGAAATGGAAATATGGCAGTCACGCACTATGGAGACCACTGAGTGGATTCCAAATGGGAAAAGACAAATTAGGCACCAATGTGAGGGTGATATCGGGGAGATTGTTTGAGAAGGAAATGAACCCTAACAGGAAGTCATGAAGCTACCCAGAAATCATCACAGACAACAAAGTACAATGTAGGTGAGCTCCTAGATCCCTATTTTGTCCTCGGAACCCAATGAATCATAACTTAATAATAATAATACTGATCAGATCACTTAACTAGACTTTGAAAAATTCACAAGTAAATATCACGAAATCTCACGATGGATAAAAAAGGCACTTGTGAGATTTACCAGCCTACGCCATCTGTGAAGTAGACGTGATACTTGATGATCGATCAAAGGATGTGTGGACTGCACAGCAACAGTTAGCTTGTTCCTCTTTAATGGCTATCAGAAATGGCCTCTGAAAGTAGAAGAAATGAAAAGGCCAGTTGTCTTTGATCATATATGTCTGCGTTCTATCTCCCGTGTTAAGTGGTATAATAGAGTGAGTAAAAGAAAGGTTGGGCATCAAGTGTCAGGTAAGCAGGGGAAGTGAATAGACAAGGTTGTGACGCTATGTCGATTGAAATGGCTAGGATATATGTTACGCATGCCTAGCCATCGCCGTTCTCGACGCGCAATGTTAGCTAACAGAAATAGGATCATGTTGGAAAACAGCTAGTGGTGTTCAAACCAGAATGTGGTATCAGTCCATGGAATTTCTGACAGTTAGTTTAAGCCAGTCATGTGGGGAAGTATAGGCTTCCCGGTTGAAGTCCTTGAGATTCGAATAACCAGTGGCTGAAGATATTTGGTGATATGGTTCAAAGTCGTTGTCAGTGGCGCAGATCCACACACTCTTTGTGATTTCTTATATCCAAGTGTCAGCTCTCAAGGATTTGTCTTGTTATAGGTTATATCATGAGCTGACATTGGCTAGAGAACCATTCGAAAACCACTAGGTTTCGTCCTGGTTTGGACTCCTCATCGGTACGCACACTGCAGGGTTCGAACCCAGGATCTGGTGGTTGCAAGGCTAGCGAGCTCGTAAATAACCTAAGCCACTTCTGCCAATTCACGATATGTCGCAACCAATTGCCAGTGTCCTCCTTGAAGAGTATTTATTCTCACAACTGACTTACTGTACCCCACTGTTCACGAGTTCTCACTAGAACTCAGGTAACACTAACTACCTGAATAGGGTCAGTCACCAGTGGGCATTAGATTGATATTCACTGTTATATCCATTAGACCCTATTGGTTTTCCATGTTCCTATTTTTTCTCCTTTGTCCACCTTTATTTGCTAAATGGACTATGGCAACTTGAACTGCGAGGCTTTTGGAGTAAACACAAGAGTCAGGCAAGGGTGCTTATTATCACCAATGATATTCCTAATTGTGGTGAACTGGATTATGCGTCAGACAGTGGGAAACGGGAAGACAGGGATAGCCTGAACCACTGACGTGAAGAATCTAGAAGACCTGGATTTCGCTCGTGGATGATTTATGTTTGATGTCACACAAAATCGAAGACTTACAAGCGAAAACTGACAAACTGGTCGAAGAAGCAGCCGGTGAAGACAGGACTCCAGGTGAACATAGACAAGATGGAGGTCATGAAAATAACCAACCAGCAACAACAACAGCAACATCCAGCGCCAATCACCATCAACGAGAGGGATTTGAAAGAGGTTACTTCATTCAATTATCTAGGCAGCATTGTCTCAACTAAAGGAGGAACGGACGAGGATGTCAAATCGAGAATCGGGAAGACGAGAAACACATTCATCAACCTGAAACCAACCAATTTGGAAATCTTCGTCACTCAACTCAGCATCAACAACAAAATTCGGATTTTCAATACAAACGTCAATTCAGTCAGTTCTTCTATACGGATCAGAAACGTGGCGGCGGGTCACAAAGAATATTTCCAACAGCCTGTTGCAGACCTTTATCAACAACAACTGTCTTCGTTCTACACTACTGAAGATCAGATGGCCGGAACCAACAAAGCAAGAACCAATCGCCCAACAAATATTCAGGAGAAAGTGGAGATGGATTGGACACTCGCTGAGGAGGCCGCGGGGTGACATCGCGCGTCAGGCCATAGCTCAAGTGAAACCCGAAAGGGAAGCGGCGAGTTGGTTGTCAGTGCAAGGGTGACATGGAGGAGATCGTGTGAAGAGGAGTTGAAACAGTATGGACTAACATGGATGCAGGTGAAAAGTACAGCAGAAGACAGAAGCAAGTGGAGACGTGCAGTTGAAGCCGTATGTTCCACTAGAAACCCAAGAGAACAATAATAAAAATAATAATAACTTGAACTGCTGCAATTGTCTGCTAAGTTCTGTGTTGAAACCAGTCAGTCAGTCAAATAGCATACACTGTCAGCCTAAAAGAATTTTATGTTTTTGTTGTATTCATTTTTTTTGTTGTTGTCAAAGTGAATACAGCATGTGAATAATTTCAAGTTGTAAACAGTTGTAAAATTTACTCTACATTGTTCTTGTATTGTATCAGTATTGATCTGAAAATATTTTGGCAATCATTGAAACAGAAAAACTCATTTTGCCAAACTCTACGAAAACAAAAAACAATAATAATTGTCTATAGTTTTGGTTTGTAAGGATTAGTTATGTTTTACGAGTTGATCACGGACTGATATCAGTTACAGAACCATTGAACACCAGGGAGTACTGGGCAGCTGCTGTTTCATCCTAGTTTGGGAATCATCGGTAGTACGCACCCACTGGGATTCGAACCCAGGACCTTCCGGTTACAAGGCCAGCTCGTATACCATTCAGCCACTGGGACCCGATTCAATGGCTCACGAATTCTAGCTTCTACCAATTCGTGATTTTACCGCGACCCCAACTATTGTCGTTGGTGGGACATCCATCCACACAGGTGACTTCTCATTGGACCTCACTGGTCACGACTTCTCACTAGAAGAACTCCAGGAAGCTCCAACCTGTAGCAAGTCACTAGCGAGCATCAGAATAATTTTCTATAGTTTGGTTTGTAAGGATTAGTTATGTTTTACGAGTTGATCACGGACTGATATCAGTTAGAGAATTGTCATTTACCTGCATTTACTATCTCTCCTTGTCTCTCTCTCTCTCTCTCTACTTGATCAGATCAAATATACAACTTATCTTCAAAAACAGTGAAGATGGTTTGTGGTTCAGATGGATGTTTTGTTTTTGTGTGGTTGTATTTTATGAGTTGGATGGTTTAATTGTAAGACGTAATAAATATGGTGCTAGTCACCATCCACCAATTAAATACAAATTAAATGCCAAGATATCGTCGAAGCATCTGCACAAGAAGCCGATATGTCAACCTGAGACCGAGCACTTCGGTCCAATCAATCGACGGGAAAATCTAAAATTCAGTTAAATTAATATGACCCGTTGCACAAAAGGTGGCTCTCGTAGCCCAAGTGGTCTAGTTGATAACGCTTTGGCGTTTGAAACTATCGGCACTGGGTTAGAGCCTCCTTGGTGGGAACATCATGACTCACTGAGAAATGCAGGTACATCCAGATGACGAGTCCCAAATAGGACGAAGTGCGCGTCCTGGTGGATTCCACTGCTAGTCACCATCCACCAATTAAATCATTTTGAGTGCCAACTTCAGGGTGTTATAAACGTGTACCCTGATGAAGGGGAATATGATTGGTTGTCAATGGAGATTTTCGCATTTTTTTGTTCTTGTGTATTGGATATATTAATTATTTTGTTAATTTCATATATTGAGTGTTGGTTTGCAGGGATTTATTCCATATTAGTTTGTTTATTTGGATGTATCACTCACAGTGAGTGAAACAGTATTATTGTTTACTGGATGACACAGTTTCGAACACAATTCATCATTGTTCATAATCATTTCATCAATTATAATCATACAACTTCGAAACTTGAATTTCATAGTTTCCTTTGTTCTCTTCCATTTGTCGTAGAGTGCTAGTAAAATTTTCCAGATGTCCGAGTGGACGGGTGTTGAATCATTCCTATTACAAGTGTTGGTTCGCAGTTGATTCGATAAACAAAGTTTCCGTTATCAATCAATTTCTCCCTCCATCATGCTGTTACATTAGATTTTAAAACTGTCATCTTATCCCATCCTACACTGTATGGTTGTGTAATTGCATGTGGCGAGGGCTATGGCTGAACTATTCCCTAGATTTCTTGTCTTATTCGGGTCAACCAATCTAGATTTTGCTGGGCTTTTATGTTCAGCTAGTCTGACTCTCCATGTTCTACTACTTTGACCTATGTATTTGACTTGACAATCATTGCAGGCGGGGTATTAGATAAACTAAATAGTTTTGTTTTAACGGCTCCACAGGATCCCCTATTTAACCGACAAAGCTTGATTCTAATTCAGTTTGTGGGTTTGAATGCCACACCTGTCCCAGATATCTGGAAAATTCTACCTCTCTTACAACGACGACAAATAGGAGAGAACAAAGAAATCTATAAAACTCAAGTTTCGAAGTCCTGTGATTATAATTGATGATATGATTATGAACAATATTGAATTGTGTTGGAAACTTTGTCATCCAGTAAGTATATAATATTACTGTTTCACTCACTGTGAGTGATATATCTAATAAACAAACTAATATGGAATTACTTACTACCACTGCGCCCAAGTTTTACACACATATTAATTGCAAGGATTTAATTAGTTACAGGATTTCATCATGAGCCGAAACTGGTTAGAGACCCGCTGTTTCGTTAACCTAGTTTGGGACTCTTCATCAGTATATGCTCACATCACATAGTTCGAACGCGTAACCTTCAGATTACAAGGCGAGGTCTTGACTAGAGGGGTGAAGCGGGTCAGGTGTGAAGATAAATACTCGCCCCGGATGACACTAGCTAGTGGTCGCGCTATATCGTGAATTGGCAGAAGTTGTAATTCGTGGGCCTCTGGGTCACGTTTCAGTGGCCTAATGATCTAATAGCTTGTCTCGTAACCGGAAGGTCCTGGTTTCGAACCCTGGTAATGGCCGCATACTGTTGAGTAGTCCCAAACTAGGCTGACGGAACAGTTGCCCAGTACTCCCAGGTTTCCCAAAGGTTCTCTAATCAATGTCGACACATGATGAAATCCTGTAATTTGATACTTGATCATTCATTCATATGACTTTCCTTGTTCAATAGTACTTAATCTATGACTTCAAATGCCAGAGGTAACCAGTTGACCATTCAGCTGCTTAGATGTAATCCAAAAGCGGATGAATTACAGCTTCTGCTAATTCTATAGCGATGTGTTTGTGAAGGAGCACCTGGTAATGGAATTCCGAGTAATTCCCCTATTCTCCATATTTAAGGCTGTGAGTGAAGAATAGACACCCAAACATGCTCAAGTACATCAATGATCTTGACATGCTCAAAAAGAGTTAGGCAGTGGGACCTGGGAAATGTCAGTGTATTCACAAAAATGGTGTTGAAAGCAGTATAGGAATATTAAACAACATATCTGGTGAGTTAAGGATCAAGTTATGGAAATATTAAGGCCAGGGCTAAACCACAGACACTTTAGGGTAGGGTTTAGGTTAGGCTAGGAGAAGACTGAGCTTGTGCATGAGTTTATTACTAACATTTGTTATTGTTTCTTCGGGTTCCGAGTGGAACATACGGACCCAACAGTACGTCTCCACTTTGTCCTATTCGTTGCAGTCCTCTTTAACTGGGTACACGATTGCCCATAATCTCTCAACCTTTCCTAGCACGCCGTCCTCCATGTCACCGTCAGAGTGACTCCCAACCCGTTGTTTCCCGTTTGGGTTCTATTTGGGCGATGACATGTCTGGCGTGCGATGTCACTCGACAATCTCCCTATTGTGTACCCAGTCCATCTCTACCTTCTCGTACATATTTGTTGGACTATCGGTTCTTGATCAGCTTTTTCCCATAGTTTCTTGTGTCTACTTCTTCCTCAGCCTGTTGAGAACGCTTTTTGTAACGCTCTAGTCAAGTTTCTGACCCATATAGGAGAACTAAATGACTTATTATTGGTATTGAAAATGCGAATCTTGTTCCTTATGCTGGCTGAATGGGGAAGATTTTCAAACCGATTTCAGAGTTGTGGAGGCGTATCTCGCCCTTCCAATTCTAGCTTTGACTTCCTCAACTTTGTCTCCACCTGTGGTTGAAAAAATGGTGGCTGCCTAGATAAGTGAAACCAGGAAGTAACTTCTGTCGAATCTCTCCCATTGATGGTGAGTGGTTTCGGTAGTTTTTGTTAGTGGCTGGTTGGTTATCTTCATCGCCTACCTCTGTCTCTTCTCTATGTTCACATGGAGTCTTGCTTTTGCTGTCTGCTTCTCCAGTCATTTTGTCGGTTTCCGGCTGTAAGTCTGAAAGTTTGTGTGACACTAAGCATAAACATCAGCGAAATTCAGACATTCCAGATTTTTCTCGTCGGTTCACGAGTTAGGAACCCAAATTCATCTTCTGTCATTGTTGGTGGTATCACGGTGATTGGTACATTGGCACCATTTTAGGTGCCTGTTCGTCAACTTTGTCTAATTAAGGTTTGGAATATATCGAATTGCCTCCCTATCGGCTTCCACAATTGTCATAGAATAACAATGATAGGTTAATTTATTTCGAGTGTTGTCACCCTGTTCGAGTGCTTACTTCAGCTACTGAAGAACTAATTAGTGGCTTCCGAATTGCTTGCCTACCGATCTACTGTAAAAAAATCTAATTCTTACTTCCACAGCTGTTCAGTATAGTAATGACAACTACCATTAATCCTTCGATGCACCGTCGTTTCCTTTGATGAAATTGAACTTGCTATATGCCTCTAATTTCGCTTACAACCTTAAGATGAGGGCCAGGCAACAGATCGTTTATTGAGAAAATCAAAAGATATTTATAGATTTTTATGTACATTATTGTTCGTCGAGAAGCAACCGCTTCTGATTGGTTGTTTTCTGGCTGAAGGTTATTCTGTTACCTTTTTGTGGCTGTTTCTCAAAAAATCAAGCCATATATCTGTGAATCATACTTCCACACCTTAAATCCGCTGTGATTGGCTGATGGTTCTCTCAAGGCTAAGTCTTCTTATTGTTTTTTCTTATGACCCTGATTCGGGACGTGAACATTGACGTAAACTGTTGTCTACAACTTTGGCTTGCAGCCAGCTCTCACCACAATTTCACTTCACTTGTTAAATATCTTCACGAATAAAAGTAAGTTAGAGAGGTAATTTAACACCAAGAAGCAGTGGATAGTTGCTTTTTCCTAGCTTGAGGTTCTTCGGCAGTATACTCCCGTAACCCTACCTAGGAACGAATGCAGCACCTTCAAGTTACGAGACTAACCTCATTGATAATTCGACCATTTGAGCCGGAATTCAATGATCTTCAACCAGTGACTTCGACAAGCAACCGCTTCACCTTGACGTGGTGTGTCCCACTTGTGACTACTTTTCAGCACAACTTCAAGATATCCATCTATTAACTATCAGTGATCTGGAGACAGATATTTCGACTATGGGATTTGTTGAGAGGGTGGGGGGGGCGTGATTTGGATTAATATCATTTCAACTGTTACGTCGTCCTTGTGCACTGTGAAGAAGAGTCCAGAAATAGGACGAAGCCTACATATGAATTCAGCACTACTTGCATATGTGTTTTGGCTATTGTGCCCCCCCCCCCGCCATCTTTCTGTCTCCTTCCCTTCGTCTCTCACACATCCATTTCTATTTAAACCACAAAATAAAAAACGATCAACAAACATTTTCATAAATAAGCAAGAATTGTAACACTTTTAGTCCACTTCACAATGCCCATATTATGCAGAAGTCATACACTTTCAGTAAACAGAATAAACACACAAACACACGCATGCACACAATGCAACCTGACAACTAGTTTGTTAAAAAAAACGAAAGAAAGATAAAAAGTCAACTAATTTTCTGACAATCTGATGGATTCTGTAGATGTGATACTCCACATTTGTGCATATGTGTGGCGAAGTATTTCTGTGTATTTCTCAGTGTTACTACAGTTACAAATCATTATTTTTTCCGGTCAAAATTTTGTTTTCTTTAAAAGTTTTTACTACAGTTTAATAATTATAATAACAATAATAATTTCCTTTACACTCACTCCCCTTTCAAGATGACAGATGAATGGATGAATGCATCAATATATCTCTGGAGAAAATCTGGTTTAAACTTTTTCTCCTTCTTCTTCTGATTTCATTACACACATTTCTATCTTCGGTCTATTTAAAAAAAATTGCTTGGTTTTTTTCTGGAAAAATTTATTTACCTTTCTCCATATTCCTGTTTACATTTATTTAAATAAAGTAGAATTTTATATTTATAACTGTGTAACAGATGTCATTAAATTGGTGCTTTACTTTCCAACGGTAATTTTAAACAAAAATGACCTTGAAGTGTTCGTTCAATGTCCAATTGTGTTGTATATAATATTATACTATTATTCAATGTAAACAAAAAAACCGTGCAGTAATTTTATTTACGTTACATTTATTTTTTAAATAATTTTATTAAATTTTATCAGATTGATAAATGAAGTGTCGAAAACACCAGTAATGAGTATTGATAATTGATACTCGCGAGAGGGATTTCAGCTGTACATCTCCATTCCACCGAAAATACCTATTGAGTCATGAAGAAAATAAAAGACAATACGAGCTTGCCTTGTAACAGGAAGGTCCTGGGTTCGAACCCATTTATTATTATTATTGTATCCTTTAATTCCTACAGGAACATAGTGCTTCAGCCGTGCGTCTCCATTGCATTCTGTTCTCTGCTAGAGTCTTCACCTGGCTCCAAGTCTGCCCATACGTTTTCATCCCCTCTTCACATGACCTCCTCCAAGTCACCCTTGCACTGACGACCAACTCGCCGCTTCCCTTTCAAGTTCCACTCAAGGGCTTGTCTAGTGATATCACTCACTTGATGGTTTCCTCAGAGTATGGCCAGCCAATCCATCTACATTTCTTCCTGCCTATTTGTTTCACAATCGGTTCCTGGTTGGTTCGTTCCCAAAGATCCCTGTTGCTGATCTTTTCTGGCCATCTGATCTTGAGTATTGAGCGAAGACAACTGTCAATGACCGTCTGTAGCTTGTTTGAGGTGCTCTTTGTGACACGCCAGGTCTCTGATCCGTATAGTAGCACCGACTTCACATTGGAGTTGAAAATCCGGATCTTATTTTTGATGCTGAGTGTTGTTGACCTCCACACAGACTTGAGAGCAGTGCACCCATGTAGTGGGTGCGTACTGCCGATGATTCCCAAACTAGGATGAAACAGCAGCTGTCCAGTACTCCCTGGTTGGTGTTCAATGGTTCTCTGACTGATATCAGTCCATGATCAACTCGTAAAAACAATTCAGAGAAGAAAATTTTCCTTATCGACGAAATCATCTTCTCAGACTGGCTGTACAGTCGTATTTATATTTGATATAAGTATAAAACTTGGTCACTGTGGTAGAGTATAACAAAATTATAGATAAGACTTTATTTTAATTTTGGATAAATCGCACAGTGTTGTTATACAGTATTATTTACTGATGACCAAGTTTCGAGCACAAACTATTGCCACTCATAATCATATCAACTCACTCACACAACTTTTTACTTCATTTATACATATGCGTGAAACTGATTAGACATATGAATAAAAATCAATATAAGATAAAGTTCAATCGGAAATAATAATATGAGTGTTATCCATCAAATACAATCAGAAGTGAAATAAGACGAGTGTTTTTATAGTCAAAAGAAGTAACTTGTTAGAATGTTGTGATGTGCTTGAATTGAAATAGAATTTTAAGATTATTTATTATCCTCCTCTGATTTGATTGACTGATGGTAATAATATCTTCCATACCTCTGGTATTTGCATTGAGTCATTTCTGTTACATGTGTTGGGTGTAGACTCATCCGATGAACCAGGATTCAGTAATCAATCTCTCTTTCTCCGCCTACATATATTACTTCTTACTATTTTAACCCTCTCCCACAGTATTGTGCGATTTTGTGTTAATGCATGGAGTGCAATGTAGTGCTGAGCTTTTTTCTAAATTACTTATCTTCTCGGGGTCAACCATTCTAACCTTAGCCACTAAATTCTTATGTCCTGACAGACAATTTGACTACTCCTGACCTACTAGTTTGACCTAAACTACAGTCATTGCAAGGTATTTTGTAAATTATATTATGTTGTATAATTGGGCCCACTGGGTCCTTTAGCCTACAGAGATTGTCCTACCTGAGTGAGTTTGTAGGTTTAAATGCCACTCTAATTCCTGCTTTATGGAGAATCCAACGTAGGGAGGTTCTCAGATGTCCACTCCTTATATGGTATAACAGTAGATGCCTTATATTCTTTCTTGGAATAAAGTAGATTATTATTATTATTTATGTTATCACTATTAGTTTCGCCATTATTTTTATTTTGCTTTTGACCTTTTTTGATATTCCTAATGAATTTTATAAAGAAAGTTATTCAACACCAATGCTTCTTCTATCTGTTTCATTTTCCTATATTGATTTTTATTCAAATGTCTAATCAATTCCACTCATGTATATAAATGAAGCGAGGAAGTTGTGTGAGTTGTGCCTTGATATGTTTGTGAGCAGGAATAGTTTGTGCTCGAAATGTGGTCATCAGTTAATATTACTGTACAACAGCACTGTGTGATTTTATCAAAATAAAATTTTATCTATAGTGTATTTATATTTTCCAAAAATGTATAGCAGTCCATTAGTAAGTAATACAATTGGGGTGACATAATTAATATTGGTAATTATTCAGAATTGGCTTCGAAAGTAGAAAATAAAAGTTGTCAATTACGTAGTACTCAATGGCGCAAAGGAAGGAAGCGTTAGAAATTTGATAAGGTTAAAATGGTTGTTGAGTGAGAAGAAAGTTGGTAGGTGAATGTCCCCTTGACAAGTGTGAAGAGGGTGAGGAAGAGTACAAAAGGAACATGTGAGAGTGATAATAGTGAGTTAATTATTAAAGTAAAAGCAAAGTAATCATCACTTCAATGTGTGTGGAGCTGGTTATATTGGCAACACAAAGCGCACACTTTCCAAACGCATCTCTGAACATTATCTGGCATGGTTAGCAAAAAGGCAATGCAAGACAGCTACTAATTCAATTCTCGAGCACTTGGTGAACTCAAGCCAGGCAGCTCCACCAGAGTCGTCTTTCAAGGTCATCTGCAAGGTGAGGCCAAATGGTACAATGGGCGTCAGGTTTCGGCATTTGTGTATGGCGGAGGCGTTGGGAATTCATCAATACAACCCCGAACTCTGTATACAGAAAGAGTTTGTCCAGTCTCTTATTCTACCTTGATCTTAACCTTCTCACTAATCGTCCCCTGTAAAAATTAAAATTTTCTTTTTAAATTTTAAATTATAATTTTAGTTTGCTTTAACTTTAATAATTAATTCACTATTATCACTCTCATATGTTCCTTTTGTACATTTTTACACACTCTTCACACTTGTTAAGTTGACACTCAACAACCATTTTAACCTTAATAAATTTCTACCGCTTTCTTCCTTTGTGCCACCGAGTATTACGTAATTTGCGATTTTTATTTTTTTACTTTTGAAGCCACTTTTGAGTAATTAAATCAATTATGTCACCCCCTCCCACTATTACTCAATAATGGACTACTATACATTTTCGGTGAATCTAATCACGACTGTACAGCCAGCCTGTGAAAATGATTTCGTCGATAACGAAACTTTTCTCCTCTGAATTTTCTTTTATTTTCCTCACATCTCCATTACTTAATGTTTTCTGAAATCCTTTTATTATACAAAATACAATAATGGATGCGAACATCTCACTGACCTGAGTCAGTAATCCATGCTAACCAGATCGAAAGTGGTTCAAAAACACCGGGTTGATATTTCAATTGTTTAAAGTCAAGATCATCAGTTAATTTTTCAATAGTTTAAACATCCAACATTGGCTTGAAGTATGTGTTGCGTTTATTGTGCAGCATTAACAGAATAGTTATGGAAAAAATCCCCATTTAGACATTTAGAAAGCAGAAAGATTGAGCAGCGAAGAAATATTCACTTTTCAATTAGATCCTCATCTCACTCTGGTTCTACTCTAATATACACGTATAGCATTTTTATTACAATACACAACAATTTACCAAACAAGTGGCACTGATATGTTTGTTAACAATAATTAGTCAGTGTCAATATATCAATGCGGCGGGTGATAACACAATTAAAAGGTAGAAATGGTTACAACACATGGATTGGATAATGCATGATTTTCGAAAAAATGAAGAGTAATTAAGGAATAAGCGTGTGCATAGGTTGATTACGTAACAGAATGTTAAAGAAAATAAAACGACTTGAACTATGATATCTTGTAACTAAGGGTGAAGTGGTCATAAGAATAAAATAATTTTATAAAGATCACATGTAATTAAAGATGAAGTAGTCAGAAAAAATAATAAAATAATTTGGAAAATTATAATTTTTATAATTTTTAAAGGATTAGGGGGAAGGGGACGAAGTAGTCCGGTTTATACATTCATGTAACGATAGCCAAGGCAAGAAAAGCGGCTGTACAAATTTCTTCTGAACACACAGGTTTGGCTTCTTCAGATGGATTCCTATTGCTTCAGCTGTACGTGGAAGGTGAACTCGTAAAGCAAAATTAAGATTAGTCGGAATGCGATAAATAATTTTAAATGCACTATTAACGTCAATCTTATGCTCACTATCTACAAGGTGTGCTACAATAGAGCTACGAATAGATTTCGTTTGTCCCTTGTTTAACCATGTTGGATGATGATCGGAAATACGATGATGAACCTGCCTAATTGCACACCCGATATGGCTGGCTCCGCACCTGCAGTTAAACTGGTAGATACACATAGAGGAGGCAAATATCCAATAGATTATCAAATGAAGTTATTCAAAATGCGTTGAATAGTTTAACGATAGTGTATACGCTTTTACAACTATGAATGACTCAGGATTAAACTTATGTAAAGAGGTATTTTTTGAATTATCAGAGCTCTTCTGGAACCTTCAAATAATCTGAATTGTTTTTCATGTGGTTGTGTTCTCTGAGATAGCTGGATGGTTGGTTTATTTGCGAAGCTTTCATTGCCCCACTACTAGGCAACATCTTCAGCACGCATACTTCAATTTCATTTGAAGTCAGATTTTAGATTTCTCCACGAGTTCACTGTTAGTCATCTCTCCTGATGGGTGACCTTGAATGTGACTCTTTGGTTGTTTCTGTGTGTTTTCACACCCTCTAGTCGACTTGTATTGGGACTGAGGCAAAAAGAATAGTAATATCGAAGAACAATACAGTTTCATTGGGTATTATAAATTACAGGGAGTGGATGCAACTGCACCAGCCATTGAGAACGACGATTTTGAGCCATATTACCAATTTTCTCCAGCCATTAGTGTTAACCATCCCAAAGACCCCGACCAGGAAGTCTACATCTTCCTACATAGTTTAAGCCAATTGTTGTGGATTTTATTGACTGATGAATCCATGTTTTGGTTTAACCGCCACTGGCTATCTCTTTTCCAGGCTGACCCTGTGTCAGCTAACATTGCCAATTGTCGAGGAAGGCAATGGCTAGGCAGGCATGCGTAACACACATCCTAACCATCTCGCTCAATCGATGTAACTTCATAAACTCGTCGATTGATTTTTCCTCCCACCTACCTACCACTCGACGCCTAACCTCAATATTGCTCACCCTATTACACCACTTCACTAAAGAGATAGGTTGCAGACAACTATGATCAAAGACAGTTAGCTGACCCTTTCATGTCCTCCATTCTCAATGGCCAGGTCTCATAGCCAGCCATAAAGGAGGACAAAGTGGACTGCATAGCAGTATCACGTCCTTTGGTCGATAGTCAGCCGGAGATCACGTCTACGCCAGAGACTGCGTAAACTGGCATATGCGAACCAAGCCTTTTGTATTCGAACTGACATTTTGTCAGCGATCAACCTGCTTGGGCTTGCTGATGCAACTTCCCAAATAAGTGAAGCAGTTAACACGTTTCACCAATCAATTCACTCTATATTTTCAAGCTAGGAGTCAATGTAATCCAGTCCAGTCTTATAGCATCATCTTACATTTGACGGGAGCGAATTGCATGCCAGACATTCGAAGACTGCTCGCTGCTCAATGTGTTCAGAAGACTCTGCTAGATTTTATCAGAGTCTTCACTTAGAAGGGCTGTATCGCCTGCATATTCTAAGTAAACAACATTATTCCCTGATGGTAACAAGTCAATCCCTGAGTCGCTGAAGTCAGTTAGGGTTAAGTCCATTAGTACATCTATACTGAAATTAAACAGAGACGGGGATAGTTGGCATCTCTGACGGACACCGCTAGTTGTCATCACTTCAGATGAAAAATCTCCGCAAGCTCTCACCTGGCTGCATGAGTTCGAGTAGAGTGCCTTGATCAGTGTAATGTATTTTCTCGGGATTCCCTTTACGCCGACGGTAAGTATGCCTATGTTCCAGAATCTGTCGAAGGGTGAAGATAAGATCAATACACCTTCTTCCTGGTTTAAAGACTGCTTGGTTCTCTCATGTTCGCTCCTCCCGAGCACCGCTTAGTCTACGCATTATTATTGAGCCTAAAACTTTAGATAGTATACTGGCCAAGCTAATCCCCCTGGGATTATCACAAGATGATTTGTCTCCCTTCTTGTATACTGGAATAATCAATGACTTACACTTACCCGATGGGACTTCCTCTGATTCCCAGACGCCGCCTAATACCTTAGTTAACGCAGACAGTTAACTGTCTCTGCCATCCTTAATCATCTCTGGAGTCATTCCAACAGGTCCCACATCAGTTAGTAGAGCGTATCTACAATCTTCGGGAAAAATATTCCCATTTATGTGGCTTACACCTGTGGTGTCCACTAACGAAATCAAGTCACGACTGTCTGAATTCCTTTTGACTGGAGCGCACATATCAACCACTTACCTGATCTTAACTATTAAATTCTATCTAGTTCTAACTGTGTATGCATGAGTGTTAATCGAAACGCGGTCAGTAAACCATGCTAATAATAACTCTTTACTGTTTCAGATTGTAAAACAAAAATCGATCACAACTTATCATTTAATTTGTGACATTTCACCTTATATCAAACAAACATCATTTCAGGTCAAATAAAATCAAACAGTGAACAATTAATATACACATTTTCAATACACTGTCTATTCTCCTTACCTCCTGCCTTTCTTTCCTTAATATTCAAAAAAGTGTTATGCTTATCATTGTAAGATTGATTGAAAAGAGGGAGAAAATTATCAAGTTTTACGTTTTCAACAATAACCAGTGTCATTATCACTGTTGTATTGTGTACTTTTATGGATAAGCCAGTGAACAATACGCTTCCGAAACATAGAAGTATGAAATGCAATGACGCTAAAAAATACCAATTAAACATGTGTTGAATATAAGTCACGTAAATGTGAATGTAGATTCTGTCAAGAATCACCGTCAGTCAGGGAGATCGACTGCTGGAAACCAGGGGAGCACTGGACAGTTAGCTGTTCCATCCTAGTCTGGGACTTATCAGTGGTGAACAACTACGAGGACATCTAACAGGGATCGAACCCAGGACATTCGGGTTACGAGATTATGCTTGTTGACCATTCATCAACCACTTGAACCGGAATGTGATTACTTTTGAATTCTAACTTTAAGAAGACGGTTGCAACGCAGAAAATTTTCTTTTCGACGAAGTCATCAATTACGCTGTACATTCGTGTATTAATATTAAATGCGTGAGAATGTACACGAATGTAAAGCCTCGTCGATGACTTCATCGAAAAGAAAATTTTCTTCGCTGCAACCATCATTTTTATAATTTCTATGATCCAATGTGTATATTCCGTGATTCTTACTTTTCTATAGTTGGTTTGTAAGGATTAGTTTCTCTTTTTTACGAGTTGATCACGGATTGATATCAGTTAGAGAACCATTGAAAACCAACCAGGGAGTACTGGACAGCCAGCTGTTTCATCAGCCTAGTTTGGGAATCGTTGGCAGTACGCATCCACTGCACTGTAGTTTGAACCCACGACCTTCCAGTTACAAGGCAAGCTCGTATACCATTCAGCCACTAGGACCTGATTCAATGGCCAGTCCATGGATCCTAACTTCTACCAATTCGTTGTTTAGCTCGACCACCAACTAATGTCATCGGTTGGATATTCAGCCTCACACTTGACTGGATGGACCTCACTGGACCTTCTCACTAAAACTCCAAGAAACTCCATCCTGTAGCAAGTCGCTAGTGAGCATCTAGTCAGTAGATGTATCAGTATAGCGTCATGGCTGCCTTTCAGGCAATCGGTCCGGGTTCTACTCAAGGTGGTTGCGAATAGTTCTAAAATGACTCATCATCCACTTCCTAAGTAGGGTGCACCAATCAACACAGAAAAGCATACCATGCATCAGTCATTGCTGCTATCTTACTTCAGCTAATTATTCACCTGTACAATACTCCACCTACATCTTGGTTGAACTAATACCCATATACAACTAAACACTGTTTGTAAACCACTAGGAACTCCACATATGGACACATTAACGCACAACTTCACTTGAGGATAAATCAATGGTTCAATGCAAAAATACTTTTCAGGGTCAGGCGTCGGTTTCTGGCCAACAATGCTGTCATGCTCACCTTCAGTAAGCTGGAAAAAGTTTTCATTCAGACAAAAACGCGGCATAAATGTCAAATAATGGTGTAAAAATGGGCATGACCAGTAGTGAAATGATGGGTGAATAAAAGTTACTTCACAGGGCTTTCTCCATCCTACCTCTTTTTCCCATTTCACCCTTTTAATACCCCTTCATATTACCATATTTAATCACTATTGCACCAATGTTTTGTTTTGCATTCCCACCTCTTATTAAGCCACCGTTTCCACATTATTCAGCACTAATTTCCCCTTAAGTTATTTATTATTAATATTATTCCCTTGCGTTCCGAGTGGAACATAGGGCTCGCTTCAACAACACATCTCTACTTTGTTCTGTTTTTTGCCGTCTTCTTCAGCTGGGTTCAAGATTGACCAAACTCTCTCATCTCCTCCTCACACGATCTCCTCCATGTCACTTTCTTACCGACGAAACACTCGTCGCAGTGGCCTGGTCTGCTATGTCATTCGGCGGCCTCTTCATTGTATGCCTGATCCATCTCCAATTTCTCCTACATATTTGTTGATCGATCGGCTCCCACCTGTTGGTTTATTCCCATAGTTTCTTGTTGCTTATCCTTTCTGGCCATTCGATCTTCAATATGGAGCCAGCCGGCGAAGGTGGCAGCTGTTGATGAAAGTCTGCAACAGGCTGTTGGAAATCCTTTTCGTGACACGCTGGCCAAGTTTCTGACACGTATAGAAGAACCGACTTCACATGTGTGTTGAAAATCCGAATCTTGTTCTTTATGCTGGCTGAGTGGCTGCATAAGATTTCCAAACTGGTTTCAATTTGATGAAGGCTTATCTTGCCTTTCCAGTTATCACTGACTATGACATCTTCGTCCGTTCCGACTGCCTGCAGTTGAAACGATGCTGGCTGACTAGATAAGTGAAGGAGGCAAGCCCTGTTAAATCTCCCTTAAGTTATACATATACTTTATGCTTTCACAGTGACACCTCAGAACCCATTTCTAACAGTTCTACATACAACAGCATGCATATTAAGAAGTCTTTTAATAATTAGATCAGAAGGTCGGGCGTGAGGGCTCTAACCTCAGCCCTATAAAAATAAAATGACATCAACAATACTGAAAATTCAGCGTTTGAAGCTCAGTGTTGTTTCACCTGGAAATTAAGAAATGAGAAAGGGAATGTACAGTGAACTAACACGAATCCTGGAAGTCAAGTGTGTTAATCGGTTGGGTTTCCTGCCTTGTGATACTAATCAACAATAATGTACCACCGGGTTTCGCGGAAATTCGAACACCTTCCATTGTGCAACGGTAGGAGACGAAGACATGGTAAACGGATATTCGTTTGAAATTCGATATCTCTATATAGCCAAATTGTGTACATTTTATCTTCACTGCATCATTTGCACAGATCTTCCGGGTTGTGCCTGCTACTTCTGCCCTTCCTTCATATTGTGTTTCTTTGTGTTCCTTTCACGTCTGCCATGTTTTGCCGCAACACTGTATCATTTGCCTTCTCTGACATCAAATCTATCCCCCTGCTTTTGATATTTTGTCTGTCTGTGAGCGTCTCTTTATATACTACTGATAAATCTTATCAGTAGCACATGCCATGCACATGGTCCGAGGTTCGATCCCCCGCCAACTCACACCTGATATCTATGATCGGCCTGCTAAATTTGGGCTATAGATATCACACGCTGAAAATTTCATACTTGTACCCAAATTCTGTGTGGAATCAAGCTATAATAAAATAAAAAAATAATCAGATTGGAGCTGAGTTTGACAATTCTGAAGTCATTGGTGGCATTTATCATAAAGTTATTCAGATGATATATTTGAGTGTTACTCAAATTTTGAATAATGAAATAATGCGCCACTTTTTTGCAACCAACTTTTGTTTTCGTTCCTCTGTGTTCTGGGTGAAACACAGAGCTACATGCTTGAGCGTGAAGTTTCTACGGAGGTAGTATTGTTGACTTTGAGGTGTGATGTCGCTAGCCGCACGCATGACCTTCGCTCTTTTCCATGTTTACTACTGGTTAGGTGAGGTTAAGGGCTGAGTTCCTCTGGAATTGAACCAGGGGCCATGTGTGTGGTCCATGGACTCAGTGTGGTTAGTATTAAATTGTTCAATCACACATACAATGCCGGAAATGTAGTAGCTGACTAAGAAGAGTGATTACTTACGACAAGGTGTATCACCATTCTCTAGCCTTTTTATCTCAAATACCGTCATTGATCTGTCTGTATGTATTCATAGACATATCACAATAAAGATATGAAGAATAACTGAATACTGGTCAGTAAGTCTATTGTTCAGAGCATGGAACTTAGATTTTCATTTCCTCACCCAGTTATTTAATTAGCATTGGTTCTTACTGTGCACTGGGATATTAGAAGGTATAAGATGGTAAGAAGCCCTAGCCATGGCTTTGACGCGTGTCAGCATTTATCAGGAAGACAAATGAGTAACTTTGGGCGCCTGTTCAATTATAACTTGAATAGGTTGATTGCTAACTTCGGCAGTATGGGAAACACAATTTCAGGTACAGGCGTCAGACGAGCACCAATAGACACGAAATCTTAGTGTAGCAGAGATTCATTTGGATTGGATGGTAAAAGTCGACATTAAGGACAGTAGTGTCCTAGGGTTCGCAGTAATATTTTGTCATTGAACTTTCTGATTATTTATTACACCTGAACCATATATTTGGACAACCAAAAATCTTGGTACTATACGAAGACATTAATGACTTTCTTTGCATTCTTTGACGTTCCAAGTTGAACATAAGGGTTCAAGCTTTCTGAATTTCAGTAGAAGTAATAGTGTTTTTTTAAATTGGTTGGGATTACTGGCTCAACCTGTCTTCTTTTACTGGCTTAATATCGGCTATTGAGATTGAGAAGTTCGTTGACCAGGAAGGGAACGCAAACCATGTGCGTGGTTGCGGATTATGGGAATCGTCGACCTAGCTGAGGTTAACAGCAGAGAATGGAAGAAAGTGGAAATGTGTTGGTGAAGCTCTACTTTCCATTCGAAACCCAAGAGAGCAATAATAATAATTTCACAGTAAGAACTAGAACTACTGAAGCCCAAAATTCGACTAATATCTAAAGTGGACCTTTGACGAGAGGCTTCCCACTTGTTGTCAATCGTCAGCTAGGGGGACCAAATGCAAACCTGAAGGAACTGATTTCTCCTATAGCACTTGAATCCATATCACTCAACGCCTCATTCATAGGAGTTACTCCTGAACCTTCGAGGTTGAGAAGTGATTTCCAATTGGACTAAAATATATGTGTACTAATTGGTGACTTAGGTGAGATGGGTTCGAATCTTTTATAGTTGCAGACACACCTTACTAACGAGTGTAGATTGCCCTCAATCACCTAACAGACTTAGACCGTCTCGTTAATAAGACCTCTCTACAGTACCAGTTTATCATCATGTTTTATGATATACCACTAAAGTGTCTGGTCTATTGCATAAAATATGACCAGTATGATGAGTTCATTTGCATATTATTTTGAAAAATGCTCTTTAAAAAATTATTAATTTTTCTACATAATTAACTAAACAGTTGTATTAAACTATGTCACTATGTTCGTACTGTGTTACCTATTATTAATTTCATAAATGACCCCCTATTAATGACCTTAAATGCGCACTGTGACAAACAAACATTTTTTACATATAATTATGTAATTACAATGAAACAAAGGCCGAAATAAAGCGAAATCACACCCAAATTATTCATCTATCTCGTTTGAATGCCACCACTTTATTAGTAGATTTATTTTACAGCATTAGTCGCATCGTTGGAGCTATGGTGGATTTCTGGCCGATCACGCACACGATCCCCGTTCTATAACCGGTAGACGCAATCCGAAACCTAGCTCAGTCTGTAATAAGTTAGATGAAGTGGAAGTTTTGGAGTGAGGCTAGCAACCTGGCCCCATGAAGACACCATTACTGCAAGGAAAACTTCAAAAGGCGGTTGAAGCTCTATATTCCACTGGGAATGTAGAGAAATGAAATCAAAAGTCATTTGCTTAAAAATATGAGTAACGCAGAGTACATGATCTGAATAATTCGGTGGAAGGAAGCCACTAATGACTTCAATATCGCTTAACTTAGATTTGATATATTGGAAGTCATTAGCGTCTCATCAGAAGTCGCTAATACATCATTATTGATTAGTGTCACAAAGCATGTAAGCCACTGATGGAATAAACCTTCGCGCTGATATGCACTGCTGACTTCTAGAATTCTTGTTAGTCCACGATACCTTTTCTCTTGCATCCATTTTCACTCCAGGTAGAAGACAGGGTTTTATACTTCTGAATTTTCAGTAGCGGCGATACTGCCTTTACATGCTGGCGGTCACCAGCCTCATATCCAAACTTCCCTCTTTAGCAGACCTACTACAGTAAATAAGGTGGGGATTATGAGTGCGTCTATCGGGAATCTAATTCGAACTTAATTATTGATTGGCGAACACTCTACCACTGAAGGCCAGCTTTCCGAAATGTGAAACTGCATGTTAACCTGTCAGTGTATGGTGAAGGTCAGTAATCAAGGTACAGTGAGTAGTTATTGTATGTCTGACTCATCTGAGATGGGACCACTTGTTGTATAAGTGATTTATGAGACCAGACTCTTAAGCGTATGTGATGTGCGTGTCACTTTCGAAGTGTTCACACGACTGGGGAAGTGGACGAGACCACCAGAAGTCAAATCTGAACTGACTGCTTGGAAGACAGTCATGACAACCCCCACATTAATGCTTACCTCTAATGGACGATTGATGGATATCAACTGGAGAAGTTACTGGGTTAGTTGGTACTAGCAGTCGAGTCTGGCATGCGTGTTTCGCCTTGTTTGAGACTCGTCATCAGCACGTTTGTGCATCCTCAGTGAATGGTGATGTCCTCATTAATACCTGAATCCAGAAGCTATCATATCAAGCACAAAAGCTTTATTAGCTAGTCTGGTGGGCCACGACAGCCACCTCTTGTACAGTGGACATCAGTTGTTAGTTTTTAAGTCCCATTGTATTTTCTATTGATTGATGTCAGCTGAAGAGACCTACCCACAATAGACTCATGTTTCATTTCAGTGTGACTAACTTTCAGAAAGATTTCTAAATGCCTAAATGAAAGTCACCGATTTCTACAATAAAACTGTACAGGGTGGTCAGTGTGTTGGTTTTATATTCCTTCGTTATTGAAGCTGAATTTTGGTTGACACATGGCTGGCTGGCTGAGTGAAGTTATTTTGTTGGTTTGTATGCGACGTCAATTCCTAAAGGTTTGAAGGGTCTTCCAGTGATTTCTGAGATGTCCTTTATGCACGATAAGAAGGTTTTCTTTGTGCTTCCCTTGGGATCTTTGATTTGGTAGGTTGGCTTGGGGGCGTATGTCTTTTGATGAAGTTCCATGGATATTCATTCTTTTGAAAGACCTACAAGAGATAACTTTCTTCACTTTTCCTTGAGGTAGGTAGGAGTGTTGCACTGAGTCCTAGCCCTCTTGAATAGTGTTCGTATACAACTCCTTTTTTGTGTTATTGGATTGTTGCTGTTGTAATTCAGTATTTGATCTGTGTGGGTTGATTTTCTATAAACTTGGCTTGGTGCCAACCTACCAGATCAAAGTATACGCTGAAGATGTTGCCTGGTAGGGCAATGAAAGCTTGGCAAATAAACCATCCATCTCAGAGAACATAACCATACCGATAAAGATATATTTTTGGTTAGTTCATCACCAGGTACTATACTACTCAGTTTATACTGAAGTAAGCGCTGACTCTATTTTCTTGAAGGACACCAAAAGCTTTGAGCAATTATACTATTTTAGCTTAGAGAACTCAATTACATCAAACATATCCGTTACTTCACAATATAACTTTTTAAACTCTACAAATTGTCAATATCGAAATGAAATGGCAAGTGTTTCCTTCATATGAACTGTGATCAAGATTTGACCGGATAGCTGCAAAATAATTGAGCACCGAGTGAGAAGTAGACATTTGTAAAAAATTATGTTTGTAAAATCTCAGCGAAATCGAAATGATTAATTCCAACGTTTCGTTCGATAATCTGGTCCGAACTTCTTCAGGGAAAGGCAAGTGTTTCCTGTAGGTAGGAATTTCTCCCGCAATCAATAACACACTGTTTTTGAATAAGTTGCGTTCTTTGAGTTGGTTGATTGAATTGTGAAGATTTCGCAGTCCCTCTTCTAGACAACATCTTCGGTGCGAGTTTTACTATGAAAGTATTTACACTGTATTTGAATAAAGCAAGAACAACAGTGGTTCGTGCAGAATAATATGGTACCATCATTTATTTTGTAGGCTTCTCATCAGCTGCTTACAGCCTAAATAAATTATGAGGTTTGCGTACAGAAAAGTTTTAACATACTTGCAAATTTTATATGTTGTCAGTTGACAGAAGGTTCCACAGTAAGTGAACAGTGTTCAGAAAATTGCGCTTACATAGTTTTTACACAGGCAGTTCAAGTTTAAACAAAATAGATGTATGCATACAGTGGTAAAAGAGTTACGTAATAAAGACGAAATATGAGTTAGATACAGAGTGACTAATAAAATTAGGTAACAATGTACTGAGTTCAACTCAAATCATAGAAACAAGAGACAAGCAAAATTACAGAATATAAAAGGGGGTGAGTTTAAAGACAAAGATTACGTAATCAGATGAGAGAATAATGACATCCAGTTGCCAGGGCAAGGAAAGATTAATAACTGCTTCTTTCTGAACACATAAATCTGGTTTCAAGCGTTTGATAGAGATTGCTTCGGCAAACTTGAGGAGAATGGAACTCCTTTGTCTATTGATAATTTTAAAGGATTTCTCGATTTCTACCTCATGACCCGTGTCGAGAAGATGTCTAGTAATAGCGCTGCTATAAGAGTTTGTTCCCTTGAGACGTAGGCTTTTTGGCACATGTTCAGAAAATCGGAGGTGTGCCCTTCTTTCTGTCCTTCCAATGTAACTGCTCCCGCAGATACACGTAAATTTGTATACGCAGTTGGAGTTAAAATGAGAAGGGTATCTATCGACTTTTGACTGCACCAAAGAGCATGTTGTTCGATAGACGGGAGCCAACTTAGCTGCAGGATAGGCTCTGGCTAGTGATGTTCTCAGTCTTCTGTTGACCATTTCTGCAATGTTTTCACCTTTAAAATCTAGTTGAATGAAGACAGCCTTTTTTTCAACTGTGATTTGTTTAGTATTTGAGCCTTCACATCTTCCATATTTGTTAATGAATCTTTGAGAGTAACCGTTGTTTTTCAGCACCTTTTAGGGAATCATAAATTCTTCCTCTAGTTTGTCTGTAGAGCATATTCTCCTTGCTCTATAGTACAGAGTCTTGAAGTCAATTCTCCCATATAACTTCTTTGCGTGCGGCATCGAGTCTTATTCTTGATTTATAGTGTTAAAGTGAGTAGTATACTTGTATCGTTTTCTCAGCAGTGTCATCGTAGGGTACGGTCAGAAGTGAGTTGTACTTCACGCAGACGAATATAGACCATATCCATGCGGATTTGTTTTACTACACCAAATGGATGACAGTTCTCCGAAGTCAGCCATTACCGCCATTTGTAGGTACATGGTAGTCTGTATGTGTAATTTGATTAAAATGTAGAAAACTGTTTGACAATTATAGATATTAGTTAGTGTTATTATTCTATAATTGTCATTATTATGAAACCATATTAAGTGAAGCAGAACAATCTGCAGGCAAAGGAGACCTCGCAACACTCTACCAAACTACTAGGTACCTATCGGGCAAAAGTTTGACACAAACTGAGCTGGTGAAGGATGACAATGGAAAGTCACTCAACAAAGAAGTGGAGCAAAGGAAACACTGGGCTGAACAATTCAAAAGGCTCCTAAATCGACCACCACCGACAACGCACAACAATACCAACAACGGAGACAGAGCTACAAGTGAACACCAACCCCCCGACGAAATCAGAAGTCCTGAAGGCAATCAAAATGCTAAAAGCTGGAAAAGTAGCAGGACCAGATGGAATTCTTGCAGAAGCATTGAAAACGGACCCAGAGACAACAGGTGACTTGATGACGCCACTACTGGAGAAGGTGTGGAAAGAAGGCAAAGTACCCGAGGATTGGAAGAAAGGATACTTATTCAAACTACCAAAGAAATGAGACCTAAGTCAATGCAAGAACTGGCGCGGAATTATGCTCCTATCCATCCCAAGCAAAATACTAAGTCACTTCATCCTGGAGAGAATCAAACATGCCGTGGATGAAAAGCTTCGACCGGAGCAGGCTGGTTTCAGGAGAAATAAGTCATGCATTGATCAGATTGCCACATTACGGATCATCATTGAACAAAGCTTGGAATGGCAGTCACCTCTCTATCTCAACTTCATCGACTTTGAAAAGGCCTTCGATAGTGCAGCGTCGATCGAGCGGTGATTTGGCAATTACTTCGCTACTACGGGGTGCTACCGACAATTATACATCTCATTCAACAGCTCTACGACAATGTTGCATGCCAAGTAATCCACAACGGGAATCATTCGAAGTGAGGACAGGAGTAAGACAAGGCTACCTACTATCGCCAATGATTTTCCTGATTGCAGTAGACTGGATAATGCGACAAACAGCGGGAAATGAGGAAACAGGCATAAAATGGACTCACAAAGAAAACCTTGGAGGATCTGGATTTCGCCGATGATATATGTGTGATTTCCCACAAACTGGAAGATATGCAGGCGAAAAAAACAAGTTGGCGATAGCAGAAGTATCAAAGATAGGACTTCAGGAAAACATAGAGAAAACAGAGGTGATGAAGAATCCTGGGCAACACCACCAACAGCAACAACAACAGACAACAATCAGCATAAATGGAAGTAACCTGAAAGAAAAGACGTCTTTTACCTACCTGGGAAGCATCGTTTCAACTACAGGTGGAACTGACGAGGATATCATAGCAAGAATCGGAAAAGCAAGACAAGCTTTCACTACTCTCAAGTCTGTGTGGAGGTCAACAGCACTCAGCATCAAAAATAAGATCCGGATTTTCAACTCCAATGTGAAGTCAGTGCTACTCACTATGCGGATGAGACTTGGCGCCGCGTCATAAACAGCATCTCAAACAAACTACAGACCTTCATTAACAGCTAGCTGTCTTCGCTCAATACTCAATATCAGATGGCCAGAAAAGATCAGTAATAGAGATCTCTGGGAGTGAACCAATCAGGAACCAATTGTGAAACAAATAGGCGGGAAGAAATGGAGATGGATTGGTCATACTCTAAGGAAACCATCAAGTGAGTGACATCACTAGACAAGCCATTGCTCGAGTGGAACCCGAAATGGAAGCGGTGAGTTGGTCGTCAGTGCAAGGGTGACTTGGAGGAGGTCATGTGAAGAGGAGATGAAAACGTGTGGGCAGACTTGGAGCCAGGTGAGGACTCTAGCAGAGAACCGAACGCAATGGAGACGTGTGGCTGA
This sequence comes from Trichobilharzia szidati, assembly GCA_944472155.2. NCBI lineage: Eukaryota > Metazoa > Platyhelminthes > Trematoda > Strigeidida > Schistosomatidae > Trichobilharzia > Trichobilharzia szidati. The sequence continues at coordinate 54,472,167 of OX235275.1, read as the reverse complement.
AGCCCTATGTTTCTCTAGGAATTAAAGGAAACAATAATAATAATGTAGAAAACTGTTTGAAATCCAGTTGCAATTTCATTTTAGATCATGAAAACTGATCATAACGAATGTTATTTAGCGTCCTTATATGGTAACCCTGGAGCTTTCTTAAAGATTGATGTGGTATATATAGGTAAGTGGCTTCAAGTGTTGTTCATCTTCAATCTTATTGTGGATATGTGCGGCTTCCATTATAAGGCAAATTGAAGAGGAGAGGCAAGCAGTAAAGTACCAGAAATAGACAATGTATGTGGTCATAAGTAGAACTTTAATGTCTGTATATATTTACGTGTTTATATTAATTGTCCATTTCTGTCTAGTGAACATATATACTGATATTCCCTTAGTCTTTTTATATATCTATGCAGTTAGTCTCTATTACGGTTTATGCAGAGTAATTAATGAAGTTTTACGCGTTCTTTAAAACATTATAGGGACCTAATATTTGATTAGTTCTAGTAACATATAGCGGGTTCTTATTGTTAATGTAGAAATTAGAGTACAACAGTCGGTATACAGAGCGTTTGAAGCTTATAATGGAGGTGCCGGTTCTGATTTCTAAGGAGATAAACTGTTCCATATCATGGGTCTGTAGATCGCAGATTCTTCTTTAAGTATCGGTTTGTAGGGATTTATTTGATTGGTTACAGGATTTCATCATGAGCTGACATTGGTTAGAGAACCATTGGAAAACCAGCTGGGAATGCTGGACAGCTGTTTCGGTCAGCCTAGTTTGGGACACTTCACAGTGCGCACCCAACAACAAGGTTCGAACCCAGGAATTTCTGGTTACAAGGCCAGTGAGCTTGTAGACCATTAAGCCACTAGGACCCGATCTTGTAGCCGGCCCATGAATTCTAACTTCTGCCAATTCACGATATAGCGCAACCGGTAGCCAATATCTTCGGCGAGTATTTGTCCTCAAACCCGAACTGCTGCACCCTACTGGTCACGATGTCTCACTAGAATGCAGGTAACTAGCTACCTGAATAGGGCCAGTCGCCAGTGAGCATCTCATTGATATTCAAGTACTGGTTTGTAGGGATTTGGTTGATTGGTTACAGGATTTCATCATGAGCTGACATTTTAAGTCGTGACCAGTAGGGTGCAGCAGGTCGCCTGTGTGGACAAATACTCACCGAAGACATTGGCTAGCGGTTGCGCTATATTGTGAATTAGCAGAAGTTAGAATTCATGGGTTGGCCATTGGATCGGGTCCCAGTGGCTAAATGGTATACGAGCTCGCTAGTCTTGTAACCAGAAGTTCGTGGGTTCGAACCCCGGTGGGTGCGTACTGATGAAGAGTCCCAAACTAGGATGAAACAGATGGCTGTCCAGTACTCCCAGTTAGTTTTCCAATGTTTCTCTAACTGATGTCAGTTCATGTTGAAATCCTATAAGTAGATTCTTCTCCTTAGAACCAGGCATCTAGGAATCCGCTGGTGTGTTTCGTGTTTCCGCTGCTTAAGATTTCGACGTTTCTACAGTCAAATTCGTGTCCACAGTCTTCTACATGCATTGATATGAAAAATAACATGTTATGTCTTTTAGCAGGCACCCAGTTTATGTTCTTGAACTTACAGTGCAAGGGGACGCCCACTCTAACCAACATAATTCTTTTCCAATTGTTGCAGTTTTTTCACAAAAAGTGGTGTTGGCCTTATCTTCTTTTACTGTTGGGTAATTTTGATCTGTATAAAATTTCAAACAATGGAAACATCAGAGATGTCGGGGAAATTTCCTAGAATTTCGGTAGTCTGACGAATCTGCGTGCGATCAACAGACATACTGCCATAGATAAAAAATTTTCAACTAATCAGAAACAAGTCACATGACCATTGTCAATGGACGCGAACATTGGAAGTTTGTTTATTGGAACTGGTAGCCATTGGTGGGCAACTCGAAGGCGCGAATGGTCCAATCGTGTACAAGTTGGAAGAAGACGAAAGAATACGAATAAAAGTACAATACATTCCTTGTTAAAACATTTGTTTATAGACTTTGTATCATTATCGATTTTAATTGCCGAACAATGCAACTTTCTTAAAGTACTGGTGTTTTGGAGTTAAAGTCGAGAAAGCCATAGTAATTATCGGTTCGGAGCGTCTTCGCAAATAATTGGAACTTAGGGTTAAGTTCCTTGACAACCACAAAAAGTCAAATTTCAGTGCAAAACAAAGCGATTAAAACAAATGCAAAATTAACAACCAATTCCAACCAAAGTCGTCAGAAGAGCCCACTTCCTACTGAATTTACTGCTGCAAATATTGTCTGAAAAAGGGAACAATGAAAGCATCACAATCAAACTACCACGTAGCTTATAGGAAGACAACCACATAAATCACATCACACATCTGTCTAGATGGAATCTGTGCACAAATAACAAATTATTATTATTATCATCATCATATGTTACACTGCTACTAATCAATTATATTTAACTTATTTACATACATATATCTATCGATTATTCATTTGATTCGCGCCATTTACCAATTTAAATGTGTTCAATGCGTTCAATAAACAGTTATACTGATAAACACTGCCAAATTAAATATTTTTATTATGTATTCAATACTGTTTATCAGAAATATATATATACATATATATATATATAAATATATATAAATTTAAAATAAATGTGATTCATATTTGACAGATGACAGCTGATGAATTTCTTTTAACGAAATATTTGAGTTAATTGAAGTTTTTTGTTTTAAAAGTATAATGATTTATACACAGTTAATTATATTCTGACTTCTATTATTCAGTTTTCAGATATCTTTCTTCTGTCTGTTGAACATCTTTTAATGAGTTATCACTTTGACTTTATCATCACAGACAATATTCTTAATTGTGGTGGACTGGATTATGAGTCAGACTGTGCGTGGGCAGTGGGAAGACAGGAATGCGCTACAGTGACCGATAAGAAGACTCTAGAAGATCTGCATTTCCCGCGTGGATGATTTATGTTTAATGTCACACAAATTAAAAGACTTGCATCCAGGCGAAAACCAACAAACTGGCTGAAGATGCAGGCAGACAGTGAAGATAGGACTGCACGTGAACATAGAGAAGACGGAGTTAGGTGATGACGACAGCCAACCAACCAACCACCACCAACAGCAACAATAACCAGTACCAATCACCATCATCAACGGGAGAGCTTTAACAGAGGTTACTTCCTAGCTTTCGACTCTGTTCCTAGGACATTTTATTAGGAAAGATGATTTCAGCACAAACAAAGTCCTGGGCAACTGGATGGCTGTCTTATTATTTTATGGGTAGGAAACAGCATACTGTTTTGGCTGGAAAGCGCTCCACTTCTCAGCTAACTGAAATTGGTGTGCCTCAAGGTGCAGTACTTTCTCCATTTCTTTCCTCTTTCTTTTTGCATGACCTTCCGAACTCACCCAAAGTTAACTTCATTAAGTATGCTGATGATCTGACCGTTTCTGTCCCTGTAGTTTCCACATCGGATTGTTCCCATATGAATGGCTTCTTAGCTGAAGTTAAGGATTGGTCTGGATCAAATGGTCTTAAACTAAATCCAACTAAATGTAATACAGTTGATTTCAGCTTGAGAAGTGAAAAAGACATGCATGGATTGATCCAATCTCATGATTGTTGTAATATTGATGGTACCATGATAGAAAGTAAGTCAAGTGTTTCCTATCTTGGCATTAGTTTCTCTTCAAACCTTTGCTGGTCGTCTCATATTCTTATAGTTTCTAAGAAAGTTTTCCGTCTGACTTATTACAAAAAGAAGTTGAGGCACTGAGGTATAACCCAACCTCTTCTCATACAATTTATTAATTCGTGTGTTTTGCCCATCATTCTGTATTGTTGTTCATTATTCTTCCCTGGGCTACTCAAGAAAGACCATATAATACTACGAAGAACATTGAAGGCTGTAAGTAGGGTCAGTGATATCCCTTTGACTCAACTAACCGACACTGTTGTCAATAGGCATATGAATTCTTGTAAACACTTAGCTAAAGTTATCTTGTCTGATAGTGAACATCCTCTTTATTCACAATTGTTTCCTCGTATCTCTTCGGGTAAGACCAGAAGAAATTTCATAAACATTTATGCTCGTACTACAAAATATAAAAATTCGACCGTACCATATTTGGCACGAGTATTGTGTGAAGAGACAAATATCAGAAAAGAACTTTTACAACTTTTAAATCATTAACTAAACTATAAAATGTAATGATGCATATTATTGCATGTGTTATTTGTTATATTATTTATTTATTATTCACTATGACCTAGCAACAATGTGATTTTGTTGGGGTTTTTTATTTTTCCTATTAACTATCAATATTTTAACATTTTATACATTTATATAATTATAAACAGAGCTAAACCATTGCAATATGTAAAAGAAACGCTGAAAATTCCATGCTGTAAATTGTTATTGTTGTGGAATAAAGTGATTATTATTATTACTAAAAAAAGCTTCACTTATCCAGCAAGGAGGCACGGTTTCAACCACAGGCAGTCATAATGAATAAAGATGTGGAAACTAGCGGGAATCAGGAAGACAAGATACGTCTTCATAAACCTGAAACCAGTTTGGAGATCTTCTGCACTCGACATAAGGAACAAGATTGGAATTTTCAACACCAGTGTCAAGTTGGTCCTTCTATATTGGTCAGAAACTTGGCCAAAGTGTCACGAAATGCATTTCCAACAAGTTACAGACTGTTATCCACAGCTACCCCCCTTCGCTGACAGGCTCCAAACTGAAGATCAAATGACTAGAAAGAACTAGCAACAGGAAACTCTGCTCAAGGAACAAACCAACAGGAGAGAGCCAATTGCTCAACAAATATGTAGGAAAACACTGAGATGGATTGACTGGGCATAAGTTCAGAAGGCCGTCGAATGACATCACGCGCAATGCAGGCCATCGCTCGAGTTGAATCCCAATGAGAAGCGACAAGTGGGTCATTGGTGTGACTGTGACATCGGGGAGATCGTGTGATTTGGAAGAGGAGATGGGGGATTATGGGGAATCGTGGACCCAGCTGTGAAGAGGATGGCAGAGAATAGGAGAGAGTGGGGATGTGTTGTTGAAGCCGTGTGCTCCGCTTGGAACCCAAGAGAATAATGATAATAATAGTAACTTTGACTTTATTACACACTACACACAATTACGTAGAAGTGAATGAAAAACTCTTTTCGGCGTATTCATTTTCCCCTCAAACTAGCTGTGCAATCGCATATATAGACCATTATTTCCTCAGGAAATAGGGTAGCAACAAAAGTGATGAGTTGTCAGAAATATAGCTGTTAAATAAGTATATTGGAGTTACTTTTTAGGCTGAACAATTTAGCGTGGAACGACCAATATACCCGATGACTTCACAAAAACAGGTGAACTGATATGTGCACGTAGAAGTGGTTTGATACTAGATCTTATCTTTCAAGCTTTTGTAAACCAATGGATGACTGGAGAACTCCACTCTTTGCGTTTCTTAGGAGAATTTTCTTGTCCAAGATGTTGAAACTATTCTTTTGAGTATATTGCAGGTTAAGTCTCCCATGAAATCCAGGTTCATATTGAAGTTTGAAACAAGTGATGATTCGTTCCTCTGGACTTTTGGTTTGATATTCTTGTCAATGAATCTTGATAGGTATTCATTTTGGATGAAGGTTTCTATCAGAAGATCCAGTTCTGCTTCCAGGGCGTCAGGACTGCAGATTCGTCTGATCCTAGTTGCAAGGGGTTTAGTCAAATTTCGTTTCCGATCAATAGGTACTAAACTGTAGGAGCTTGTCAGTTGACAGTTCCAAGTGGGTTTTCAATTGATTGACCTTCTTAAGGTTCTATCAGGTCATTTTGTTGGTTGCACATCAAGAAAAGGAATTTTGGATTGGCATTCCATTTCTAGAGTCAATTTTACTGCTGGATACAGTTGTTGAATTTTCTATAGTTTGGTTTGTAAGGATTAGTTATGTTTTACGAGTTGATCACGGACTGATATCAGTTAGAGAACCATTGAAAACCAGGGAGTACTGGACAGCTGCTGTAAAACATAAATAATCCTTACAAACCAAACTAAAGAAAATTATTCTGATGCTCGCTAGTGACTTGCTACAGGTTGGAGCTTCCTGGAGTTCTAGTGAGAAGTCGTGACCAGTGAGGTCCAATTAGAAGTCACGTGTGTGGATGGATGTCCCACCAACGACAATAGTTGGGGTCGCGCTAAAATCACGAATTGGTAGAAGTTAGAATTCATGAGCCATTGAATCGGGTCCCAGTGGCTGAATGGTATACGAGCTTGCTTTGTAACCGGAAGGTCCTGGGTTCGAATCCCAGTGGGTGCGTACTGCCGATGATTCCCAAACTAGGATGAAACAGCAGCTATACAGTACTCCCTGGTTTTCAATGGTTCTCTAACTGATATCAGTCCGTGATCAACTCGTAAAACAGTTGTTGAATATTTGCAGTGAATGACTTTTGTCGTAATAGTTGTCAAAAACGGCGAAAATGTCATCTACGCATCGTTTATAAAATTGCAAGTTGTCGATGGACAACTTGATTGGGCTGTGGTAGTGGATCCAGGGGAGATCCCATTGCAATACCGTCGACTTGTCTGTAGATGATGTCATTGAAAGCAAATTGTAGATTGAATGTAGACCTCAGTAGCAGTTCTTTCAGACATTTTGTTGATATTCCAATGTTGAACCGGCTGTCATCTATGGATTGACACATAAAACAGACAGTTTCCGTAGGTGGGACATTGATGAACTGTCGAAAGATAGCATACTTTTGTTAGTAACATTCGTATCTTGTATGCAATCAACGAATTAGAAGGTATCAAGAAGCGACAATATGCATAGATAACAGGTTCCAGAATATCGACCAACCATTTTACCACAGAATGATAAGGGGAACCTAATATATCTAGAATTGGACGAATTGGGAGACCAACTTTGTGTATCATTGGTAAACCATAAAGCCTTGGTATTATTGAACCTGTTGATCGGATTTGATCAACAGGCAGCTAATTCGCTGATCAGTTTTCATTCTTGTCAAGGCGTCTATCAGTTGTTTGTTAATCAGTACAGTTTTATTTCTTTCGTTGGGAGTTTGAGAAAATTTAATTTCGTCGGAGAGTATATCTTGCATTTTATCCAATGTAGTCTTTTCTGTGCGAAAGAACTACACCAGCTAGCTCCCTTTTCAGGATGAGTTATTAGTAGTTCACTGTCGTTTCTCAACTGTTTCAATCCTTCTCGGTACTACTTTGTTAGGTGATTGCGGATTTTTTATCTTTTGCACCGAGGTACTGATGGCAGCAATCGATGACTGTCGATCTGAGTCGCTGTAATTCTTTGCTAGAAGTTAAAATAAGATCATTCGTTTGGGTGATTGAATTTAAAAACTGTGCATGAGTAATGAGTTTGTCAACGTTGAAACTGAAATCGCAGGATTTCGGACCTAGATGAGACAAGGCTTTTAACTACATATGAGACAAAGATACTGAAGAGTAGTTGAACACAAATTTTGTGGAGTTGTCAGGAAATCTGCTGTAATCTTTGATCGGTATGAGATTATTGGTGAATTGGTACCAAGTAAATCACATATTGTGTAACCTTAATGATTTCGGTTTCCAAGGGAAACCATAGTGAAGTATCCACTATTGCAAATTTCAAACAGTTAACAAAAGTTGGTACTCATAATTCCACTGGTCTGAAATGACAGGCTTGGCAGCAAACCAGTGCAACGGCTGTCCTGTGTTCAGATCACTTCGGTATGACTACCAATCAGTACTGATGGTTGATATGAGTGGTATTCAACTGACTACTCATTTCAATCAGTTAGTAGCATATTACACCGATGTGGTAATTAGAAATCATGGCAGATTGAATTCTCACTGAATCAGCAACTGGATAACGACACTTTCAGTCTCTTCCGAGGAGATATTTGCTATCTCCCAGCTCATCAGTTGTTCTCTACCTGATATGTGTTAGCATTGAATGAAGTTCATTCTAAGATATCTGACGAATAGCTGGTTGAAGACTGTTGGAATGAAGTAATTACAAGTCAGAGATTATCTTCAACCAACAGTAACATAATAATTGTTCGGAAAATCCCCCCTGAACGTTCTAATCACAATATCTACACTCTATCTGGATGCTTCTACCAACTTTGTGATTACAGGATTTCACCATGAGCTGATATTGGGGAGAGAACATTGAAAAACCAGCTGGGAGTACTGGACAGCCATCTGTTTCATCCTAGTTTTGAACTCTTCAGCAGTAGGCACCCACAACAGGGGGTCGAACCCAGGACCGTCTGGTTACAAGACTAGCGAGCTCATATACCATTAAGTCACTGGGACCCAATCCAGTGGCCCATGAATTCTAACTTCTGCCAATTCACGACATAGCGCAACCGCTAGCCAATGTCTTCGGTGAGTATTTGTCCTCACACCCGACCTTCTGCACCCTACTGGTCACGACTTCTCACTAGAACCCAAGTAACTACCTACCTACATGAATAGAGCCAGTCGCCAGTGAGCATCTCATTGATATTCAAGTATTGGATTGTGGGGATTTGGTTGATTGGTTACAGGATTTCATCATAAACTGACATTGGTTAGAGAACCATTGGAAAACCTGTATTGATTACTTGACAGTTGTTTCGTCACTCCAGTTTGACACTCTTCATCAGTTCGCACCCATATTACGTGGTTCGAATCCAGGACCTTCTGGTTACAAGGTGAGCTCGTAGACCACCAACTTTGTAATTATTATCCATTCTTCACGTAGACTGTATATCATTGTTATAACATTTGCATATCAAATGTTGACTTGATCCCTGTTATTTGCCTTTGTTCCTGTTTAATCTCTTATTCTAATGCTTTTCTTGTGGTTGTGTATTGATACTGACAGTGTGTTATTTCATGACTACGATTTTGTTTGAGCGAATCAACGTCAGTCGGATCACTGGACTGTCTACTGGGAGCGTCGGTGCATGATTCTTGCTAGCAGAATCATAGTAACAGTTTTATGCCGGGCATTTGTCTGATCTGTATAGCTGCTTAGCAGTATGGCAGAGGTAATTTCGGGTTTTGATATCATTATTGTTAGAAATACTACCTCAGATTTTATTGCAAATTACCCGGCCATTTTGTTGGCTTTCAGACATTTTTTGACTGTGAGTAACTCACGGAAGTTTTTCTCAGCAATACACAGTTGAACGCAGAGTTTGGTTTCCTCTGTTCAATCTAGAACACATCGGCTTTGCGTGTGTTAGACCAATATTAGTTGGAGAACTAATTAAAACCACAGAATATTTTATGGTAGTTTCGTCCTCCTTAAAGACTCTTCAGAATTACGGACATATGACACTATCAAGTTATCCAGTGATTCCTTAACTGAAATCAGCAAATAATGTAGTCTTACTTGGAGTCAGTCAAATCCCTATAAATTGATACTTAAAAACTGGATAGTATTCAACTATTTTATGTGTTCAGGTATTGGTTTTTGTAGGGATTTTGTTTGATTGGTCGGAGGATTTCATCAAGATGAGCTGACATCGGTTAGAGAACCATTGGAAAGCCAGTTTCGTCCTAGTTTGGGACTCTCCATCAGAACGTACTCATCTAAGCTTCAAAACCCAGGACCTCCCAGTTACAAGGCGAAATCGTAAACCACGAAGCCACTAGGACCCGACCCAGTGGTCCATGAATTCCAACTTCTGCCAATTCGTGATATATGAATATATATATATATTTATATAGTGCAACCGGGAATATCCAGGGATATCCTGGACCGACGTGAAGAATCTAGAAGACCTGGATTTCGCTCGTGGATGATTTATGTTTGATGTCACACAAAATCGAAAACTTACAAGCGAAAACCGACCGACAAACTGGTCGAAGAAGCAGCCAGAGAAGACAGGACTCCAGGTGAACATAGACAAGACGGAGGTTATGAAAATAACCAACCAACAACAACAACAGCAGCAGCAACATCCAGCGCCAATCACCATCAACGGGAGGGATTTGAAAGAGGTTACTTCATTCACTTATCTAGGTATGGAGCATTGTCTCAACTACAGGAGGAACGGACGAGGATGTCAAATCAAGAATCGGGAAGGCGAGAAACACATTCATCAACCTGAAACCAATCTGGAAATCTTCGTCACTCCTCAGCATCAACAACAAAATGATTCGGATTTTCAATACAAACGTCAAGTCAGTCAGTTCTTCTATACGGATCAGAAACTTGGCGGCGGGTCACAAAGAATATTTCCAACAGCCTGTTGCAGACCCTCATCAACATCTGTCTTCGCTCTATACTACTGAAGATCAGATGGCCGGAAAGAACAAAAACCAACAAGAAATTATGGGAACAAACAAAACAAGAACCAGTCGGTCAACAAATATGCAGGGGAAAGTGGAGATGGATTGGACACTCGCTGAGGAGGCCGCTAGGTGAAATCGTGCTTCAGGCCATTGCTCGAGTAGAAGCCGAAAGGGAAGCGGCGAGTGGGACGTCCAAGTGTGACATGGAGGAGATCGTGTGAAGAGGAGTTGAAACAGTATGGATTAACATGGATGCAAGTGGAAAGTACAGCAGAAGACAGAAGGAAGTGGAGACGTGTAGTTGAAGCCCTATGTTCCACTAGGAACCCAAGGGAACAATAATAATAATAGTCAGATTTCGTTTTCGCTCAATAGGCACTCAGCTGCAGAAATTTGTTAGTTGACAATTCCAAGTGGGTTTTCTATGCATTGACCTTCCTAAAGTTCTGTCGGGCCATCTTGTTAGTTGCACATCAAGAAAGGGGATTTTAGATTAGCATGCGCATGTCTGTATGGGGCAACAGTTGTAAATTATTTGTTATCCTCTCCATTAGAAGATACAAATAACCGGGATCAAGTATGATAGACCAGAGATACATATCCATTTTTATTTATTGATCAGGATTTGCCATGAATCAGCTGACATCACACGTTCACGTCTGTTCAAACTGTTGGGATTCTACCCATATCTGCAGAGCTTCTGTAGTCAGTGTTTCCTGAACCAAACTCTTTCTGTAGAACCTAAATCCTATCAAAGTCGATTTTGCGTCCCGTTTTTATTGTAACGACAGAAGATATGGGACAGGCAACAGATTGTTTATTGAGAAAATCAACAGATATGCATAGATTTTTATATACATTATTATTCATTGTTGTTAGCAAAGAAGCGGCGTCTTCTGATTGGTTGTTTTCTTGCTGAAGGTTATTCTGTACTGTATGTGACCGTTTCTTAGAAAGTTAAGCCATAAATCTGCGAATCGTATTTGCACACGTTAAGTCTACTGTGACTGGTTGGCGAGTTTCTCAAGGTTAACCTTTGTTATTGTTTTTCTCATGACCCCGATTTACGACGTAAACATTAGCTGTCTTCGATCATAGGTGTCTGCGTTCTATCTCCCGCGTGAAGTGGTATAATAAGGCGAACAATATTGAGGTTAGGCATCGAGTGCCAGGTAAGGTGGGGAAATCAATAGACGAGACTGTGAAATTACATCGACTGAGATGGTTAGGACATGTGCTACGTATACCTAGTCATCGCCTTCCTCGTCGGGCAATGTTAGCTGATATAGGGTCAGGCTGAAAAAGAGCTAGCGGCGGTTAAACGAAAACATGGCACCAGTCAACGAAATCTACAACAGTTAGTTTAAGCCAGTCACGTAGGAAGATGTAGACTTCCTGGTTGGGGTCCTTGGGACGGTAAAAACCAATGGCTGGAAACAAACGGTGATTTGGCTCAAAATCGTTCTCAATGACGCGGATACATCCACTCCTTGTGACTTATAATTTCCAATAAAACTATATTGCTCTTCGTTATTACTATTCCTTTGTCTCATATCCCTGTCTACTGTCTCTGTTTTGCATTTCTCCTACTTTCTTCTCTTGCTTTTTGTGCTTCATATAGTGTGGCGACTTGAACTGCCGCACATATGTGGAAAGTTCTATGTCGAAAACCGACCGACCGAGGACTTAAACATTGACGTAAATTGTTGTCTGCAGTTTTCTCTGGCAGCCAGCTCTCATCACACTATCACTGATTTGTTTTGTAACTCCTTGAAATCTGCAGAGGTCTTTAGAACCGCCTTTAGATATTATTTACGCTCCTTTACTCTTACTTTTACCTCTCTGGAAAATTCTCCTACATATATACAGCAGTGCCACAATCTACACAATCTATCTGGTAAAGTCAGTTTTATTGGTTGTCTTCTTCTATGTTATCCCTAAGATTCACTAGGATGAGTGTAAGGTGTACTTTGCATGGGAGTATACTCCTATATCATGACCGTTGTGGATTCGCTTTGTTTCATCTGACATTTCTTTGCGATAAGGGATCCCCACTGTACTAAACCGTAACTTAGAAACACGGATTTATTCATCCTCATCTTCACTTCTCAAGTGTCTGTTGATAAAGCCTTCCAGATAATTATTTGATTCAACAGTAGACTAGAGCAATCCTAGTTTCAGTGGTCAATTGCTCTAAACGGACTCACTTTGTTTAAACTCCTGGCAATTTCGATTCTTTAATGCTACCTTTGTAACAACAAACGACAAGGGCCAGACAACGTATCGTTTATTTAGGAAATCAACAGATATTTATAGATTTTCATGCACATTATTATAGATTATTGTAAGCAAACAAACACAGTCTTCTGATTGGTGATTTCTCGCTGAACGTTAATCTTTCATCTGGTTTTCGCCGTTTATTGAAGTTCAGATTATCTATCTGCGAATTGTATCCGCCTACGCAAAGTCTGCTGTGATTGGTTGTTGAATCAGTCTTTGTTCTTATTTTTCTCACGACCAATACTGGCGACGCAAACCTTGACGTAAATTACTGTGTACCAATTTGGCTAGCGGCCAGCTCTCACCACAGCTTAACATTTCAAGCGGAACACAGAAATTCAAGCCTTCAAGGTTTCACCAGCTATGACGCTGCTTTTACTGGATGGCAGTGCTAACTTCACACTAGCCCAACCTTCCTCCCTTTCCTAGGCTTACTTACTGTCGGCTAATAAATTAGGCAAGGTCTAGGTATTCGTTTGTCAAATTTCCGTATCGGAAAAGATCCTAAACTTTGCACTGATTCCAGAAGACTAATCGATGACTCAGAATACTAATACTACTAATAATAACAATCACTTTATTCCAAACAATAATAATATTTATGCAGAATGGAATTCTCAACGTTTCTTTTATATATATTCCAACAATTTGGCTCCTTTTATGAATATGTATATACACAAAATTTAAAATAGTAATAATAATAATAATGAAACCAACACTATAAACAGAATGTTGGTGGAAACATAATGAAGTGTAAGTAGATAGTATCGTAGATAATACATGAAATAATAATAATAATCTTTGCTCATACTTTGCAGTTGAGTTACTGATTTCTGACATCTGACTCTCTCCACCTTCATACACAAATACCCATGCTAAATATGGTGGTATGGCAGAATTCTATATTTAGTAGCTGTACGAGCGTAAATTCTTATGAAGTATCTTCTGGTTTCATTCTCTGGGGGACATACAAGGCGAAAGTTGCGAATTACTAAGAGGATGTTCAGTATCAGACAAGATAACTTGAGCTAGCTGCTTGCAAGAATTGAAGTGCTTAATAATGACAATAATGACAGTCAGCTGAGTCAAAGGCACACACCACTAATCCTGCCCACTTATAATCTCCAGTGTTCTACACAATATAATGTAGCCAACTACGGAGAATTTCTGCTTCAGTATCACTTTTGAATTCGAAGTCCAAGTCGCCCCCAAAAAGATGGCGATAGTGAACCTCGAATTTAAAAGTGATACCGAAGCAGACATTCTCCGTAGATAGCTTTCGAAGTCTTCTAGTAAAGCATACTTCGCTGCCAGCCTATGAATAACATTCTCTCGCAAGAAACTGCTCACTCAACACATGAAAGACAAGCTGTCGCATTGGGACACTTCAACATGCATATACAAGTTCATTTGCCGCACCATGTTTTCATTTGTAAAACACACGCAGAAACACTATCCAGCATGGTTAGCAAAGGCAGAACGCAAAAAGGGGTATACAGTTCGATAACAGAACATCTGGTGAGAATTCTGGACATTCAGCTCCATTTGAAAAGTCCTTCAAAGCCATATACAAGATCAAATCCAACCTATTAAAGGGAGTGGAATCAAGACATCTAGGAATAGCTGAGGCACTGGCGATCCAAATAGTCAAGCTTACTCTACGTATCCAAAAGAAATACGTCCAACCGTTGTCCCTACCGTAGCCATCATGAAAAGTCAGTCTCACCAATAATGATTATCCTCTTACCTTTCTTGTCTAACCTTCCCGTTTTTTTGTTATATTTACATTCTTAAATCCCTATCTGCATTATTAGATTTGGTTACCATTTTTTTATTTTTATATGTCCGAACCTTCTACCCACTTCGTTACTACTACATCCTTAACCCGTAGTTATACGAACTGACGAGTTTTCCAGTAATAATAATCCCATTTTGTCTTTTCTACCCGATCTTCCTAATTATTACACATTTGAGCTTTTATTTTGACCTTTGACTCGAAATATTTCTAGAATAGTGCCACTACACCTATCTTCTGTTTATTACACTTAGTAATTTTATTAATCTGACCTCTGACCAGAAATAATTCTGGAACATTCTCACACATGTAATATAAATACACGAATGTACAGCTATCTAGTTGATGACTTGGTCGAAAAGAAAATTTTCTTCGCTGCAACCGTCTTTTTATTAATCGAGCAAAGAATATTCTTTTCGATAAATTCCTCTTCTGGCTCTACAATTAAATATCTGTATGTTTATATACATAGAATATTCTAGATTAGTAGTTAATATCAGTATTAGTGTTTTTTAAATACTATCGATTTGTAAAGTAAGATCAATGCAATCACAGTTCATTAAAGATGCTTAAATTATAATAATAATAAAGATATAATAGCAAATAGAATATCAACTGAAATTAGGAAAGTTCCACAAACACTCCGGATTATTCAAACCTGGATGGGCAAGGTAGTGATAATGTTTGAACTAGCTTCTTTTGGATGCAGAAATTAGGCTTCTTGATGTGGATCCCAATAGCCAGCCTCAGCAATATTTAGTAGTCGAATTCTTTAGGCAAAATTAAGATTCGTAGGTATGCGGTAAATGACCCTGAAAGCATAGTTAACGTCAATCTTGTGTTCTGTATCCACAAGATGGGGTGGAATAGCGCTGCGAATAGATTTTGTTTGTCTTTTGTTTAACCAGCCACTCAGGGTGATGTTCGGAAATTCGACGAGAAACACGCCTAATTGTATGGCCTATGCAACTAACTGGCTCCACAGGAGCAGGATAAGCATCAAGTGAAATCTGTTTTCTGCTTATAAGTTGATTACAAAGTTTCCAGATGTTAGAAATATTCTTACATGATAAAATAATACTGCTGATCGTTTATCTCCAATCTTTTACCAGCCAGCGTATGATTGAACAACTACCGCCATTATTGTTTCCCGCCAAATGGTGTGGATCACTTCAAATAAACAAACCACATGTTCCTCATTCAATGTTCATTAATATTGACAGTGTCGATTGGGAATCGAACATAGCCGTGCCATGTAACTGGTAAGCGAATGTATTCTTTTTGAAAAAGAATAACAAACGGGTTGTTAACTTTCCTTACAAACATCTGAAATCACCTGGTAGGTAGGTAGGTAGGCAGGCATATATACTACTTTTAATGGTTCTTCATCTCCTTCTCCTTATCGACCTACAGTGTAGCGAAGAAAAAGAAGGATGATGAAGCAGTCAAAGAAAGTACGCAAAAAATTACCTTTTTCCGGTTGCTAATCTACATCAATTGTAACTAGGTAACAACAATTGTGGGATACTGCAAAATAAAAGAAATAAATAAATATTTAAAAAATTCAAGCATTTGTTTTGAACACACTAACACACACACACACACGCACAGAGTATGTACAGATAACCCAATTTTAGAAATATGCGCACAAAATGCACCCCGTCGTGTAACTGAAATTGTGATGCACAGATTACGCTTAATTTAAAAGAATAGTACATATCTAAATTTAGGACGAAACAAAAGTGTGAAGGGTAAAACAAGCGATGCATTTGAATTTTGAGAAAAAAGTCAGTTTGTACGATGAATATTATTAATATCATTATTATTTCGTGTTAGGTTTTCAAATGGTTCTCTAACCAATGTCAGCTCATGATGAAATCCTGTAACCAAATCAATCAAATCCCTACAAACCAATACTTGAATATCAATGATATGTTCACTGGCGACTGGCCCTATTCAGGTAGGTAAGTAGTTACCTGGGGTTCTAGTGGGTAGTCGTGACCGGTAGGGTGCAGCAGGTCGGGCGTGAGGACAAATACTCACCGAAGACTTTGGCTAGCGGTTGCGATATGACGTGAATAGGTAGAAGTTAGAACTCATGGGCCATTGGATCGGATCCCAGTGGCTTAATGGTATACGAGCTCGCTAGCCTTGTAAGCAGAAGGTCCTGGGTTCGACCCCCTGTGGTAGGTGCAAACTGATGAAGAGCCCCAAACTATGCTAACGAAGAAGCTGTCCAGTACCCCCAGCTGGTTTTCCAATGGTTCTCAAACTGATGTCAGCTCTTGACGAAATCCTGTAACCAACCAATCAAATCCCTACAAACCATATCAATCAGAGAACCATTGAAAACCAACCAGGGAGTACTGTTTCGTCAGCCTAGTTTGTGACTCATCGGAAGTATGCTCTGATACTCACTAGTATCTTGCTACAGGACGAAGTTGCCTGGAGTTCTAGTGGGAAGTCGTGACCAGTAGGGTCCATCCAGTTAGGAGTGCGGGTGGAGTTCCACCCGACGACATTGGTTGGCGCCTGTCGCGCAAAAATCACGAATTGGTATAAATTAGAATTCATGGGCTGGCCATTGAATCGGTTTCAGGTGGCTGAATGGTATACGAGCTTGCTTGCTTGTAACCGAAAAGTCGTGGGTTCGAACCCCAATGCAGTGGGTACGTACTGCCGATGAGGCCAAAACTGGGACGAAACACCTGTCTAGCACTCCATTGTTTTTAGTAGTCCTCTAACTGATATCAATCCGTGGTCTAACCTGAAAGGAACAGAATCCCTACGAACTTATTCTCTATAATATTACTATTAATCCCTTGGGTTTCGAATGCAATACAGGGCTTCCTCAACAGCACATCTCCAGTGCATTCTCTTCCCTGAAGTCCTTTTTACCTGGCTGAATGATTACCCATAAGTTTTTAAACGATCTCCTCCTCCCACTAACCCAACTCACTGTCTCCAAAAATTGGGTTCCATTCGAGGGTCTGGCTAGCATATTGTGTCACTTAACGGTTCCCTCAGCATGTATCTAATCCATCTTTTATTTCTTTCTGTGTATTTGTTTGGCGATAGGTTGTTGGTTAGTTTGTTGTCTGAGTTCCTCGTTGATTATCCTTTATGACCAGCCGTCTAGTCGTCAGAAGTGAGCGAAAGCATCTACTGATGAAAGTCTTCAATCGCCCGCTGGAAATGCTTTTGATACCGCATGATCCGAGTCTCTAATCAATGTAGAAGTACTGACTGACTTCACATTAGTGCTGAAAATCTGAATCTTGTTGTTCATTGCTAAGTACTGTTAACTTCTAGATGAATTTCAAAGTAATGAAGGTCTATTTAGTCTTCCCGATTCTGGCATTCTCATCCGTGCAGCCTTTGATTAGAACGGTTTCGCCAAGATCAGTGAAACGGGCGACTTCTTCTAAATTCTTCCGGTTGATATTGATTGGTGCTTGTTGCCGTTAGGCAGGTAACTTCATTACAAATGTCACTGAATATAGTGACAAAGGTGGTAAGGAATTTGACTGACTGACTGACTGTTTTCAATACAGAACTTTTCAGAGATATGAAGAAGTTTGATTTGCTACACTCCACGCAGCACAAAAATCAAGAGTAGAGTGTAAAAGGGAGTAAAGAGGGTAGCAGAGCGGTTAGGACGCTCGCCGACCATGCACATGGTCCGGGGTTCGATCCCCAGCCAACAGACACACTCCTTTACCTCGCTATGCCAGAAATAATGCTGGTGCAGAGGAAAGGTTGGGCATGAGGCTAGCAACCCCATCCTGTATAATAAACACAGCTACAGAAATCTCAAGCCACTAGCTTGAAGCCCTATGTTCCACTGGGGAACGTGAAGGAAGAAAACTATTATTAATACTCTCTTGGGTTCTAAGGGGAGCATAGGGCTTCAAAAACTCATCTCCACTGTGTTCTATTTTCCGCTGTCATCTTCAGCTGGTTAGCTCTACGATTACCCATAATCTATCATTTCCTCCTCCTCTCCACACAATCTCCTCCATATCAACCCCAAACCGACGACCCACTCGTCCCTTCTCATTTGGATACCACTCGAGCGATGGTGCGGCTGGCACACAATGTCATCCGATGACCATCTCAACATATGCTCAAATCGATCTCCATTTTCTGCCACATATTTGTTGAGAAATCGGCTCTCACCTGTTGGTTTTTTCCTTGTTCAGAGTTTCTTGTAGCTGATCCTTTCTGGCCGGTCGTTTATTTGATCCACAGTATGGAGGGAGAAGGATGGAGCAGTTAATAAAAGTCTGTAACTTGCTGGAAATGCATTCTGTGACACACTGGTCAAATTTCCGACCCACATAAAAGAGTTGACTGAGTTCACATTTGTGCTGGAAATCCAAATCTTGTTCTTTAAAATGACTGGCTGAGTGGAGAAGATTTCCAAACTGCTTACAGTTTGATGAAGCCGTATTTCGCCTTTCCGATTCGAGTTGACTGGGTGGCTCTGACACCTTCATCCATTCCGACTGCATGTGGCTGGATCGATGGTCTCTAGATAGGTGAAGGGAGGAAGTGACTTTCCGCTGATAGTGATTGGTGTTGGTTGTTATTGTTGTTGTTGGTTGGTTATCTTCATCACTTAACTCCGTCATCTCTATGTTCACCTGTAGTCCTGTCTTCACTGCCTGCCAACCTCTTCTGCTAGTTTGTCGCTTTTCGCCTGTAAGTCTTGGACTTTATGTGACATTAGACATTTATCATCTGCGCGTGAAATCCAGATCTTACAGAGTTTTCTCATCGGTCGTCCAGCATACTCCTATCTTCTCACTTCCCATGCTCAGTCTGATGCATAATCCAACCCACCACAATTAAGAATATCATTGGAGATAATAGGCAGGCAGTCTTGTCTTACTCATGTATTCAGTTCGAACACCTCTCTGAGTTTTCCTTTGTGGATTACCTGACTGGTGGTGACATTGTCATATAGCCAGGTGTTGAATGAGGCTGATGAAGACTTGGGCACTGTACACCGTAGTGCTGAACCAGTTTCCAAATTACTTCGACGTCAACGTTGTCTTGTGAATACCTTTTCGAAGTCAATGAGGTTGAGGTAGAACGAGGTTTGACTCCGGTTGTATGCTTTTTTCTGTGATGACGATGCGTAGAGCTGCAATTTGATCAGTGCATGATTTACCTTTCCTGATTGCAGCTTGTCCGGGGGGGTGGCGGAGTTTTGTATCCAGTGCATCTTTTATTCTCTCCAGAATGATGTGATTCAGTATTTTACTTGGTATGGACAAGAGAATTATTTGACGTCAGTCATTTCTTGCAGAATGGGGCATAAGTCGCCCTTCTTTGGTAGCTTGACAAGGTCACCTTTCTTCCGATCGGTAGGCAACTTTCTTTCCTGCAAACCTTTTGCAATAATGGCGTGAGCACATCTGCCGCAGTCGTAAAGAAGGATAGCAAACAGAAATGCGAGACAAAAAGAATAGTGATATGGAAGAACAATAGTTTTATTGCATATTACAAGTCACAAGTAGTGAATGCATCTGGGCCATCGTTGACAACGATTTTAAGCCATATCGCTAATTGTCTCCAGACACCATTGGTTCCTACCATCGCATGGATCCCAACGTGTCAAGAAGTCTACACCTGCCTGCGTGACTGGCTCAAACTAACTGTTGTGGATTTCATTGACTGATGAAGCCATATTTTCGTTTGACCACAGCTAGCTCTTTTCCAAACTGATCAGCTGACATAGTCCGCCAAGGAAAGAGATGGCTAGGCATGAGTAACACATGTCGTAACCATCTCAGTCGGTATGACTCCACAACCTTGTTGACTGATTTGCCCTCCTTACCTAGCACTCGACCGATGCCTAACCTCAGTATTGCTCACTCTATTATACCACTTAACACGGGAGATAGAACGCAGACACTTATGATCAAAGACAGCTAGCCGGCTTTTTTCATGTCTTCCACTTTCAATGGTCATGTCTCACTCACAGCCATAAAGGAGAACAGAGTAAACTTCTAAACAGTACACACGTCCTTTGATCGATAGCCAGCTGGATATCACGTCTACTAAGCCAGAGATGGCATAAGTCGACGAATGCCGAACGGGCCTTCTGTGTCCTTTTGTAATGAATTTAGGTTAAACAAATTTGTTTTCAGAAGAATTTGACATCAGTTAAAGAACTGTTGGAAATCAAGAAGTATCAAACATCGCTATCATTCTAAGTTTGTGACTTTTAAACTCAACTAACACACAGTAGTACAACAGATAGAAACTTTGACATAAGAATAGAATGTCATCACTGTGTTAAGAGGGTATAATTTCATGATGGAACAACTTCATTGAATAAGATACACTTTATTTTATTTTATCCCTTTGCTTCCTCAGTGGAACATAGGGCTTCATGTTAGAACTCTGAAGTTTCGGTAGCGGCGTTGTTTTCACAGGATGGGATTGTCAGCCTCATACCCAACCTTCCTTCTTTACTGGACGTACTACCGGCTAAATAAGGTAAGACAGTTCGCTAGAAGGGAGTCGAACCCCTGACCTATTGCGTGACCAGCCAGTGTCCCATCAATGGACAACTTACTCACTTAATGATATAGTATTACTTGCTGACAGCATTTGGAGCATAGTTAATTTCTCATAATCTTCACATCAAGGCGAAGTTTGATTACGGATTGATGTCAGTTGGGGAAGCATTGAAAACCATACAGTACTGGGCAGTTGTTTAGGACTCGTTGGTATTACGCACTTATTACTACACTGCAGACTGAATCCATGCCGCACAGGTTACAAGGCAATTTTGGTGACCATTCAGTTACTTGAACGGAACTCTATAGCCCTGGAATTCTAACCTCTCCTAGTTTACAATTTCCACTGACATTGTCAACCAACCAACATCAGAAAATTAATCTGATGCCCACCAGTGATTGACTACGAGAGGAAATTACTTGGAGTTCTAGTGAGAAGTCGTGAAACGTCATGTCCATAGGGTTGGATGTGAGGACAAGTGATCGTTGATAGCGTGAGCTGACGGCTGCAAACTGACAGTGGTTACAATTCATGGATAGTTGAGTCAGGTCCCAGGGGGGGGTGAATGATCCTCAAGTTTACTTCGTAACCTGAAGGTCTTGGATTCGATCTCCAGTAGATGAGGTTGTGATTGCATAAGTCCTGCTTAAAAGTCCCAGTATCGTGCGAAACGGCTTTCCAGGCCCGCCTGGTTTTCAGTGGTTCTCTAACTGATTTCTGTGCGTGATGAAAAGTGAAATCGACCAGATCTCTCAAAGCTAACACCCGAAAGTTCTATTATTTCTGATCCTATGGTTTTATTGTGATAATAATATTTTCCATACCTCTGGTATCGGTTTTACATCTATCCTATGCTATGTGTTACGAGTAGATTCAGTGAACAAAGATTTAGTGATCAACTCCTCTCTCCACCTAACTATATTAAAAGTCAATCTGAACGACGAATATTCCTGTCAATAATTTCTCCTCTTCACCTTCTTATAATTATAAAATATAATCATTATTGTCACTACAATAATGATAGCGCCAGTTATGCGGCGGATACATTTTTTCTTAACGTAGAATAACAGATTAGTAGTTATGGGGTGTCAAAATAAATAGTCGTATTTGTGTGTGTGACAAACGTGCTCTGGGCTGAAATCGATTACAAAATATTTCGGTGAAATGGGAGACAATGGTGGTGATTAGTCATAATAGATTTGTAGAGTGTGGGGTAGGAAAAATGACAAGTCAGTTCAAGGTTATAAAAGGTGTCAGGTGAGTGGCTAGTACAAAGTGGTATGTATTAAAGAGGAGATAGTAAGACTGCAATGAGAGGTTCATAATGAAATAACGAATGTGTGAAATGAAGAAACAGATGGAGGCATATATTGAGAAAAGAGATAATATCACTAATAATAATAAGTCCGGATAGTATAAATGGAAAATTCGATAGTATTGAGAGAATGTTTGCATTAAGGGCATAAATTATGACGAATAATAATAATTGTAATAATAAGCAAAGGAAAAAAACCAAGAGGGTTAAGGGGAAGAAGCACTCTTGGTGAGAAGAAGAATCATCAATCCAAGTTCGGCCACGGTAGGAACAGCATCTGAACGTGTTCTTTTTGGATACAAAGTTCCGGTTTAGTCGATCTTATTGCAACAGCTTCAGCTATGTGTAGGAGATGTAAGCGAACTGTAGGTGATAACGACTTCGGAATTCGGTATATAACCCTGAAAGCTGTGTTGACATCGATTCGATGTCCAGCATCGACCAAGTGTGACAGGATCGAGCTTTTTACGCACTTAATTCCCCCCCCCCGCCTAACCAAGCTGGTAAATGTTCTCGAACCTCTCATTGCAGTCTTACTATCTCCTCTTTAATACGTACCACTTTGTACTAGCCACTCACTCACTCACCTGACACCTTTTACAACCTTGAACTGACTTGTCAATTTACCTACCCCACACTCTACAAATTCTATTATGACTAATCACCATCCTCATTGTCTCCCGTTCTACAATATTTTTGTAATCGATTTCAACCTAGAGCACGTTTGTCACAATCAAATACGACTATTTATTTTGACACCCCGTAACTACTAATCTGTTATTCTACGTTAAGAAAAAATGTATCCGCCGCATAACTAACTGGCGCTATCATTATTGTAACGACAATAAATATTATATTTTATAATTGTAAGAACCTGAAGAGGAGAAATTATTGAAAAGAATATTCTTCGTTCAGATTAACTTTTAATTCATGGGATATCAGAATATTTCACATTATTAACTATACTACTTTTAATAGAATTATAGCTGTATCCCGCGCTATTGCGTAATTGTGTGTTATTGCATGCATAATGATTGCTTGCTTTTTCTCTAAGTGAGTTATCTTTTTTTAGGCGGAAGGTCAATCACCCGACAGCTAGAAAAATTCATGTGTCCCAATAACAGAGTTACAGGTCTAAAGAGCATTATAGATAGGTGGAAGGCGAGGGTGATTAAGGAATCTACATAAGACGCATAGAAATAGGAATGACGCAACGTTAGTACCTGTGAAATGGAAAGCGTTGATATCAATAAAATCAAAGGATAAGGAATTATTGAATTATATAAGCAAAGTCAGAAAGTTATATGAGTACATTTCCGAATATTGGTTATTTTGTGGGGATATTGTATGACTGACATCAATTTGAGAACCATTCGAAAACCACTATTGGACAGCTGTTTCGTCAGCAGTACGCACCCCCACGGGGCTTCGGACCCAGGACCTTCTAGTTACAAGGCTAGCAAGCTCGTAGACCATTAAGCCACTGGGAGCCGATCCAATGACCAGCCCATGAATTCTAACCTCTGCCAATTCATGACATAGCGCGACCACCTCGTTATGTCTTCTGCTTCGATGAGTTACTGCCTCATCTTCAATCTGCTGTACCCTACTGGTCACGGCTTCCCACTACAACCCCAGGTCACTGCTTAAATAGGGCCAGTCGCTAGTGAGCATCAGATGAATTTTCAAGTGGTCGCGCCATGTGATGAATTGGCAGAGGTTAGAATTCATGGGCTGGTCATTAGATCGGGTCCCAGTGGCTTAATGGTCCTCGAGCTTGCTAGCCATGTAACCAGAAGGTCCTGGCGCTGAACCACAGTGGGTGCGCACTGCTGATGAAACAGCTGTCCATTGGTGGTTTTCGAATGGTTCTCAAACTGATGTCAGTCAGTTCATGATGAAATTCCCCAACCAATTATATGAGTACAATTTGATTGATATGAAGATTATGACAAATCAGGTATGCTGGAAACGGTGTCCTCAAATAAATAACGATGTATCATAGTGCGTGTTTTATTGCATAAAAATATTCTATGATAAATTGGAATCTTTATCGTCAATTCAAAAGGCCACCAGGTCAATAACCCATAAAAAATATTATAATTTTAGGTCATATATAAGAAATTTACTTTTTAATTTCATTTTTCGATTTTTCTATTGATCGATTGAACTAAAATTAACTGAAATGTGTTGAAAAAGAGCTAGCTCACATTGTGGTTCAAGGAGTGTAGTGTATAACGCTTTGGAGTTTGAAACGTTGGATACTGGGTTCCTATCTCAGCGGGGACATCATCACTCACTAGGGGAATGCAGACATGTCCTAGATGATACGACTCAAATTGGACAAGTTGGACACATCGTGGCCATACTCTGAGAAAACAAACTATCAATTGAGTGACATCACACGCCAGACCATTGCTCGAGTGGAACCTGACGGAATGGCAAGCGGTGAATCAGTTGTCCGTCAGTGCTAGGGTGACAACATGGAGGAGGAGGTGATGCGAAGAGCAGATGAAGGCATGTGGGGAGACGTGGAGACAGGTGAAAATATTGCCAGAGAACCGAACGCAGTGGAGACGTGTGTCTGAAACCCTGTGTTCCTCTAGGAACTAAAGGAAACAAAAATAAATATGCACCCTGGATTCCGTCACTAGTCATCATCCGCTAAGGAACTCTTCCTACACACCTCATTTTGTGTAGAGACCATTGATCAAGAATGCTGATTAAAACGCTTATGAAACAATCGCAAAGCCAGCCATCATTAAGGAGTATATGTGTACGAGTTCAAATAATGAGAAGAAATTAAATCACGAGTTGGTATGTGTTAGAAAACCAGTGAAAACCATGGAGTGCTAAACAGCTGGGCATACCTATGATCTTGCCATGAATGCAACCGAAAACCTTCAGATTACGAAGTGACCATGTAACCACTCAAAGAAAATTTCATTTCAGACGAATTGGTTATCAATACATACCTGTGTAACAACAGAAAACAAGGGTCAGGCAACAGATCGTTTAGCAAGGAAATCAAAGCATATTTATAGATTTTCATGTACATTATTATAGATTAGTTAAGCAAACAAACACAGTCTTCCGATTGGTTGTTTCTCACTTAAAGTTAATCTTTCATCTATTTGTGACTGTTTCTTGAATGTCAAATCCTCTATATGTTAACTGCATCCGCCTACGCAAAGTCTGCTTTGGTCGGTTTTGAATCAGTCTTTGTTCATATTTTCTCACGACAAATCTTGAGAACGTAAACATTGACGTAAATTACTGTCTACCAATTTGGCTAGTAGACAGCTCTCACCACACCTGAACGTACCAAATAACCAGCCATCTGGTTAACACTGAGAAAAATTCACTGACCTAACACTCAGTTAATGAGAATGGTCACTCAAAAAAGAACCATAAACCAACATACACGATAAACAATTCTCTCAATTTACGGTTGATGTTGGTTGACATTTATAATCTAATGACAAAACAATGAATGGTTGGAGCATTTAGGGTCAATGAATTGTCAGTTGATTTTACTCACTTGCACTTTTCCACTCAGGTTGAAAAACTTCTTTAAGGTCAAGTATCAATCAGTACTATCGAATATAGCCATCATAATAAATTGACCTGAATTCGTAGGATACTATCAGTATCACCTTGGTAAGAATCATTAATGATATTCCTGACTATGGATGACTACTGTACGGATCAGCGACTTCGCGTTGCGTCGCGAAGGGCACTTCGAACAAACTACAGACCTCCATCAACAACTCTCTTCTCTCAGTACTACTCCACATCAGATGGCCGGCCAGAAAAGATCAACAACAGGTAGGGATCTCTGACAATGAACGAACCAACCAACACAGTAGGAACAGATTGTGCAACAAATGTGCAGGAAGAAATGGAGGTGGATTGGTCATACTTTGAGAAAACAAACCATCAAGTGAATGACAGCATACGCCAGGCCATCGCTTGAGTGAATACCGACTAAATATGAAGCGGCAAAATGGTCGTCAGTGGGAGGGTGAAAACATGGAGGAAGGGTGATGCAAAGAGGAGATAAAAGGATGTTGGGAGACGTGGAGCCAGGTGAAAATGTTGGCAGAGAACCGAATGCAATGGGGACGTTCGGCTGAAGCCGTATGTTCCGCTAGGAACTAAAGGAAACAATAATAATAATAGTCGACTGGATAATGTAGCAGACCGTAGTGAGTGGGGAAGAAGAGGCACGTATACGTTGGACCAACAGAGTGACTGTTACGGATTTGGACTTTCTTTGATTGGACACTAGTCACTAGTGTAATGTGTCTAGTCGTTTCTTTGGCGCAGACTGAATTCTATCAGTCAAGTTTGCAATGTGGCCACCATTCTAGGTAGCTTGCCATCACGGTGCCCATTGATTTGATGATATTAGATAGTTGGAGACAATTGGCAGGAAGCCTTGGCTACACCTAGGTTTCGTTCTGGTTGGCACTTACTAGTCATCACAGCGTATCTACAACCTTGAAGGAACTCATGTCCCTTCTGAGATTCGAACCCATGTCACCCATCACTGCCTGCTGTTAGAAACGTTACCATTGAGCTGCTTGGACTGATTTAGACTTTGTACAACACCACACAAACCTGAAGATCTACAGACGAAAACTACCAGACGGGTAGAAGAAACAGGCAACGAAGACAGGACATTAAATGAAGAAAGGAAATGTAAAAGTGATGAAGATATAGTGACTACCAAAAAAACAACAAACACAATAGCCGTTAGCAGGGAAAATCTGAAAGATGTCACCTCTTTCACCTGGCTATGCAGCGCTGTTTTAACTACACGCAGCTCAAATGAGGATTTCAAAACCAGGATCGGGGAAAGCAAGAGTGACCTTCTGTTGTGATGTCGCCAATTTACGATAGTGAACTCCGGATAATTCCCTAGTTGATTATTCCCTGACCCAAACTAGTAAATACCAGAAGACTGATACAGTAGTGCTGGAAACGTGTATTTTCAAAATAAGCGCGCGCTCACAAGAGAGAGAGAGAGAAAGTGGTCAAGAGTACAAAAATATGCGGTATATACTGATCCAGTCATAAAGGTCGAACAGTAGGCGTTAACTGAATGCTGGATTCTAATTGGTTGACGCCCACTGTGAGACACCATGTAGTTTATTTTTACCTGACTAACAGACTGATGACTCAGACTGAGGACAACTATTGAACTGAAAGACTAATCAGCTAAGCAGTGGGCACATATCACCTTTATAACTCTAAAATCAATATGATAATCGCCTGCAGACAGTATAAGGAACAAGATTTGAATAGTCAACATTGATGTTAAATCAGTCATCGCCTCTATGTGGTTCAGAGACTTAGCGCTTAAGTCACGGAAAGTATTTCCAGAAGGCTACTGCAGATTATCATCAAAAGCTGTCTTCACTCCATGCTGAAGATCAGATGGGTGGCCAGAAACGATACGTAAAACAGAACTGTGGTAGACAGTGAACCAACCAATAGGCTGTTTCCCAATAAATGCACAGAAGAAAATACAGATGGAGTGGAAACACGCTGAGGAGACACTTGAATGACATCACGCACTAGCCAGGTGCTGGACTGGAACCCGAATAGGAAACGACGAGTCCGATGTCGCTTCAATGGTGACATGGAGGAGACTATGTGAAGAGGGAATTAGAACTCATATATATATATATATATATATATATATATATATAGTCGTGCAGCCAGTTAAATAGGGCTGCAGAGATCTCATGCGCAGTGTTCAACTTGGAACCCAAGGGAATAATAATCAATGTCATATATATTTTCACCAATATACATCACTGATGAAGTAACATATTTAGATATAGGTTATAGAACTATGAGTACTGAAGTGCCATACTGAAAACCGAACCAAAAAATAAAGATATTAAGTCACTACTATAGAATACTACTCTGAGTACTCAGTTGGACAGGATCCGTCATCATATTTCTCTACCGTATGGTAAAGCGATTTCAACTGAAGGATTCACAGTAGGTCAGTAGCTTCACTGGTTATTGATTCTTTCGTGGCTGTCAACATGATTTCAGTCGTACCAGTCTCATATAGATGGGAATATCTAAAAATTTATTAACCTACCGTCACTGAACTGCTTTTTTAAACTTTGCATTTCCAGGGGAACAGAGCGAGGGCTTCAAGTTTCAGTAGCAGTGGTGTTTATTTTTACAGGATGGAATTGCTAGCCTCATGCCCAATCTCCCCTCTTCAACAGCCTT
This sequence comes from Trichobilharzia szidati, assembly GCA_944472155.2. Classification (NCBI taxonomy): domain Eukaryota; kingdom Metazoa; phylum Platyhelminthes; class Trematoda; order Strigeidida; family Schistosomatidae; genus Trichobilharzia; species Trichobilharzia szidati. The sequence goes on along the minus strand of OX235275.1, from coordinate 54,443,615 downwards.
ATTACTGGCTTAGCGAGGTAAAGGAGTGTGTCCGTTGGCCGGGGATCGAACCCGGAACCTCCTGCGTGGTTGACGAGCATTCTACCGATGTGCCACCGACGCACTTCTTTGAACTGTAGTTCGTTTGGATTCTTTTAGTAAATGGATGAATTTCTTTGATTTGTAGTGACTAAGAGTGGAATGCAGGATGTGAATTTCGTTCTGTCCGGGACTCGTCATGTGGATTTACTTGCATTCCCACGGAACGGTAGTGTTCCAACTGAGATTCAAACCTATTATTTTATGGTTTAAAATGCTACAGCATTATTCATGAGGCCACTAAGTCTCCACAGCCACCTCTTACGAGACGAGTATTAACTCTTATTTATTTTAGGCTTATTAATAATCCCTTTATTCCAAACAGTAAAGATTATACAGAATGGAATTTTCAGCGTTTGTTTTATACATATTCCAACAATTTAGCTCCTTTTATAAATATGTACATACACAAAATTTAAAATAGTAATAATAATATTATTATTATCAATAATGAAACCACCACTATAAACAGAATGATGGTGGAAACATAATGAAGTATAAGTAGAGATAGTATCATAGATAATACATGTGCATAGGTGGTACGACGGTTAGAAAGCTCGCCGACCAAGCACATAGTCCGGGGTTTGATCCCCCCCGACGTACATCCGATATCAATGGTCGGCCTGCAAAATTTGGGCTACTGATATCACATGCTGAAAATTCCATACCTGTATCAAAAATACTGTGGGGAGTCAAGCTATAATAAAAAAATGTAATAATAATAATAATCTTTGCTCGTACTTTGCAGTTCAGTTACTCATTTAAAAGTTTATAAGTTCTTTTCTGACATCTGACTCTCTCTTCACACACAAAACGCGTGAGAAATATGGTAGAATTTTTATATTTAGTGGCTGTACGGGCGTAAATTCTTATGAAGTCTCTTCTGGTTACACTCTTTGGGGAGATACAAGGAGAAAGTTGAGAATAAGTTAGAGCGGATTTTCATCATCAGACAAGACAACTTTAGTCAACTGTTTAGAAGAACTGAAGTGTCTCCTGACAATAATGTCAGTTAGCTGAATCGCAAGGACGCCACTAACCATACCTACAGTCTTCACTGTACTATGTAATACGACATAGTCTTTTTTAAGAAGTCCAGGGAAAAATAATGGTGAACAATCAAGAAGAATGGGCAGAATACATGAATTGACATATTGTCCGAGAAGAGTTGAGTTGAGTTATGCCAACAGAAAGTCTCAACTACCTTATGTAATAAGTCAAACGAAATCTTTTCTTAGAAATCAACAGCATGTGAGACAAGGATCAACAGAGGTTCGAAGGGAAACTAATTCCGAGATGAGAGATATTCGATTTACTCCTTATCATCACAGTGCTGTCTATATTACAGGAATCATGCAACTGAATACAGTCCACTCAAGTTTTGTTCACATCTGAAACTAAAATCAGCGATGTGACATTTCGATGGATTCAATTTAGGATCATTCAGGTGAGACCATTGGTTCACTTCAGATAAGAATCTATTCACGTATAAGAACAGTCCGAAGCAGAAACTACTGGGACAGAAATGACCAGATCACCGGGATATTTAATGAAGTTAACTTTGGAAGTATGTGGAAGGTCATGCAGAGAGAAAGAAAAGAAGAAATGAACAGAGTACAGCACCTTGAGGCACACCAGCTCCCGTTAGCGAAGAACTGGAGCACTTTTCATGTTGTTTTCTACCCGAAAAATAGGAAGACAACCAGCCATCTTATGACCTAGGACTTCGTGCCTTCTGAAATCAGCTTGCTTAGTAAAAATGCCCTAGGAATAGAGTAAAAAGTAGCAGTGTGGTCTAAAAAGGAGGCGAGAACAAACTCTACGTCTTTCTCAAGACTTAAAACAATATTGTGGTGGAGTACAACAACAGCATCTAATGTGCTTCTACTGCATTTGCATTTGAGTGATTAAAAGATTTTAAAGAAGGTTTAAGCACATTAAAGAGAAGTTTCTCCACAATTTTCAAAAATGGAAACATGATGGCAATTGGCCTAAACTTTAGACTTAATTCGAAAGATGACTTCGGTACAGGTACCACCTTTATTCCTTTCTAGGCAACAGGTACTGTATCCCTGTGAAACGATGCATGAAAGATTTGAGTAAATGGATAACACAAAATAGCAGAACACTTTTGAAGCAAAATGCTTCGGGTCCTTGCCTGTGTGATGGATTTACGTCATGTTGGGCTCTATTCTCAGTAAGGATAACTTAACTCACTCAAGATTCAGGTAAATCAATCTGACAAGTCACAAACAAAACAAGATGCACATTCTGGGTCTCACCCTTAGTCACTATAAATTAAACAACAACGTACTGACCTCAAAGTATGGTGAGAGAGTCTGTAAAAAGATCTGAAGTGTCAGCAATGACTGAGTATTTTCATTCAACATGTAAAATAATCAGTTTGACAGATATTTGTGGACTCATTTGAGCAGTGTTACACACCTAAATTTAAGCATTTTTATACGGACAGGTTAATTACATTATGAAATTACATTACATCATGATGAAATCCTCCACGCAATCAAACAAAATCCCTACAAAACCAATACTTGAAAATTACATTATTTTCGCCCATATATGCATATGCCCATGGTACGCCATAGTACTCGAGCAGTTTCCAAATTACTTCGCGGTCAACGCTATCTATCGAAGGTCTTCTCAAAGTCTATAAAGTTGAGGTAGAGGTTTGATTGCCATTCCATGCTTTGTTCGATGATAATGATGCGTAGAGCTGCAATTTGGTCAGAACATGATTTGCCTTTGATGAATCCAGCTTGTTCTGGTCGGAATTCTGTATCCAGTGCGTCCTTTATTCTCTCCAGAATGATGCGACTCAGAATTTTACTTGGCGTCTACAGGAGCATGATTCCTCGCCAGTTCTTGCAGAGTTCTAAGTCGCCCTTCTTTGTTAGTTTCATAAGGTAACCTTTCCAAATGCTATGCTATGGTTAGTTATTTTCATAACCTCTGTCTTGTCTATGTTCACCTGGAGTCCTGTCTTTGCTGCTACTTCAACCAGTTTGTCGGTTTTCGCTCGTAAGTCTTCATTTCTGTGTGATACCAAACATAAATCATCAGCGAAATTCAGGTCTTCTAGGTTCTTCACTTCGATGCAGGATATCCCTGGACATTCATCAAATCTTTGTCACTCTGCATCAACAACAAAATTCAGTTTTTCAATACAAACGTCAAGTCAGTTCTTCTATGCGGATCAGAAACTTGGCGGGTCACAATGAATATTTCCAACAGCCCGTTGCAGACCTTTATCAACGACTGTCTTCGTTCTATACTACTGAAGATCAGATGGCCGGAAAGAATCACCAACAAGAAACTATGGGAACAAACAAAACAAGAACCAATCACCCAGCAAATATGCAGGAGAAGGTGGAGATGGATTGGACACTCGCTGAGGAGGCTGCTGGGTGACATCGCGCGTCAGGCCAGTGCTCGAGTGGAACCCGAAATGGAAGCGGCGAGTTGGTTGTCAGTGCAAAGGTGACATGGAGGAGATCGTGTGAAGAGGAGTTGAAACAGTATGGACTAACATGGATGCGGGTGAAAAGTACAGCAGAAGACAGAAGCAAGTGGAGGCGTGCAGTTGAAGCCCTATGTTCCACTAGGAACCCAAGGGAACAATAATAATATTAATAATCCATATGCCCAACAAATATGTGGAAACAAACAGATGCGAACTGGACACAAATTCAAGAGATCATTGAATCACACCACCCACCAGCTCCAAGCCTTCGATTGAAAATCAACCGGAAAACGAAGAATTGGGCGTGAATCCAAGGGTGATATGATGGAGATTGTATGAGGAAAACTGAAAGATTATGAGCAATACTGATGCCAACTGCAAAGGGCTACAGGGAACAGGATAAAATGACAACATTCCACGAGGAATCCAAGAGAATGACATCAATACTACTCCTTCCTGATCTCTTTGATTGTGGTTGATTTTTTTCACAAGTTTTCTAACCTTTGTGTTCACTTATACTGGTAATCAGTTGATTCACTAGCATGGCACTAGATTTTTTTTCGTCATGTTAGCGCTGAACATGTTGTCTAGGAGAACAATGAAACATTCGCAGTTAAACTATTGATTTCAAAAAATTATCCTATCCCACTCTGAAAAATGGAGACAAATCAATATTACTGATTATATAGAGACTGGTACTTTGTGTGCAAATGTCAGATATCGCCTGAATTCACTTGTATATCTTCATATTAGAAGGAGTCTATTGGTGGAATGCAAAAGAATAAATTTACTTCCTTGAGAAAATGCATATTTTCGAGTCTTCAATAATAATATTGATAAATAACATCTTTATTCTGGACAGTATTTATAAAATGTGTAGAATTTTCAGAGGAGTTTATGGCATGTTAATTTCTATAGTATTGATTAATTGACAGTATATCCTTCCTGTAACACACACAGTGGTTGGTCTCTGAGCTGATGAAGCACAAACCATTCCATTATGTGATATATCTGCTTTGTCTCCTTCCTTCAAGAAATCCATCCACGACACGGATCTGGTTGGAAGCCAGTTGTACAAGATGTTCAGAAGTACAGTGTGAGACCCAAGGACATAATAACTGAAGAACAGTTATGTCTCATGTATTGGGATATGTTACTTCCCACAACCACAGGCCATTCCTCAGATTTAGTAGGAACTTGCGTAGCAGAAGCTTATAGACATTTTGAATACACACAAGAGTAGATAATACCAATATATGTGTGAATGCATAAAATAATAATAATAATAGTAGTATGAAATGCAGTTTAAACTAAAATGTTTGTGATCATAATCATAGTTAAATGTCAATTGGAAAAACAATTAATGTCATATAGGGAATAATTCATAGGATGTATAGGACTTGGAAGGGGTGTGCAATGATAGGATTAGTAGGCAAATCGAATAAAGCAAAAACGTTACGTAGTATTATGTGAAATTTGAATTGATTTAGAATGACAAGTGGAGCAAGTGAAATAATACCAGGGACAGTTCAAAGTGAGAATAGTAATAGTAGTAACAACTGACATTGTAATAAAGGAATAGTATACAAACTGAATAGACAAAATGAAAAAAAATGAAAAACTGGTAGAGACAAAATATGATTGGAGATTACCATACTTTAGCATAGACGAGTTAAGACCATGAAATGAAATTTGGAGGGGTTGAACGAACTTTTTCTGTATACAGAGATCTAGCTTTTCTATTTCGATGGCCAAAGATGGTTTCAGCAATACAGATGAGCCGGGTACGTAGGGATTTGGACAAACTGCTTTTCATGAAAAATTCCAATTCAAACATTAGTAGACAGATGACCAGTAGTCCAGCGAAGAGTCTCTTTTCGGCGGTGAATTCATTTTCATAGCTGTACAATCGCAAATATATGCATGGTTGTTTTGTATGTGTGTGTACATTAAATTTGTCAAAACGAAAATACAATTAGTAAGTTCAGATTGGATATTGATATAAGAGGGTAGTAACAAAATTGATGAGTTGTCATAAATGATTGTTAAAGAAGAGTCACGTGATGGTGTGACTAGTTTTATGAGGGAGTTGTGCTTAGGGTGTACATGGAAACAAAATAATATATAGAATTACACAAGGGTTTTAAGTAGTTAGAAAATAAACATACAAACAAAAGTTAAGTCAAATCAAGCAAACAAAGAAAAGTTAAGTCGAATAAACCATGAGAGTAGAAGTGGTTGAATAATTTTTTTTGTATGCACACTTCTGGTTCCTCCAACTGAATGACTGGGGCTTCTGTGATGCAAAGAAGACGGAATCGTACTGTCTTTAGAAGGTTATTCTTCTCTTTGTAGATTGCTTTGAAGGAGGCGTTTGTTGAGATGGAATGACAAGTGTTGACCAGATGTTCGATTATTGCACTCCTTATACGGCCACTACTTCCTTTCTGCATCCAAGCTGGATAGTGTTCTTTGACCCTTTTTGACAGGAGTCATATCGAACGACCGATGTACCTGGCTCCACAGCAACAGGTGAACTGATATATACACATAGAAGTAGTGGTCAGGTGCGGGATCTTGTCCTTTGGGCTTCTGTAGATCAGCAGGAGACTGGAGAACACTACTCTCAATGTTTCCGCAGGGAAAGTTCTTCTTAAAGAAATGGAAATTCCCCTTTTTAAGACGTTACTGAGTAGGTCACCTTTGAAGTCGATGTTCATATAAAGTATCTTTTTTGGCACGGATGGTGTCTCTTGCTTTTGGGTTTTCTGTTTGATGTTTTTGTCTACGAATCTTGATGGATAACCATTTTGTATGAAGATTTCTTTCAGGAAGTGTAGTTCTTCTTATTCCAGGGTTTCAGAGCTGCAGATGCATCGGACGCGAGTAGCAAAGGATCTAATTAGGTTTCTTCTTTGACTGATTGGTACCCAGCTGTAGAAGCTTGTCAGTTGGCCGTTCCATGTGGGTTTCCTGTGGATGGACCTTCTTAACGTTCCGTCAGCTTTTGCTTTTCACCTTATAGATAACTTTAAAGGCGGAGGCCATTCAAATAGGGTGACCATTTGTCGACCAGATGTTCAACTATCGCGCTTCTTATTGTTCCACTTCCACCTCTTCATAACTATGCAGGATAATTGCACACCCCTCCCAAGTTCTATACATCCTATGCATTATTCTATATATGTGAAATTAACTGTTTTTCCGCTTGACATTTAACTATGATTATAGGTCATACCTGAATCGATTAAAACAAACCGATAGGGAGGAAATATGTGCAACAGAGGGAGAGATGGAAGTTTTATTCCAGTAGCCTAAGTTTTAAGCAGGCCGCAAACATGCGCATTCTTTGTCAGTTTCTTACGGCAGCTACTTTTTATTTTTTTTTAAAAACACTAAAATATTAATGCAGCCTGTGCTAATGACAAGAATTCACAAGTAGTATATTGTATATGTGTGAATACAGGAACAACAGATGAAGTTGGAAAGTGGAGAAATGAAACATCCTTGTGTGAAACAATTTAGAAAGTATGAAAGTGTAGACAGAGAAGAGGCAGAATGCAAATAACTTTGTAGAAAAGGCAATTTCACTTTAAAGTTTTCGTATTCTTATCATTACTACAGTATTACTTTTATTATTATAATGATTTCAAAGGAAGATAACGTGTGATTTATTGACTTGATCGGTAATTCGGCTTTTCATACTCATTTGGTTCCTTTGATAAATTTCGATGGAGAAAGAAAGACCAGATTTGCAGTATAAAATGTGATATCGTCATCATTCTATTTCACAGGTTCCCCTCATCAGCTGCCATTGACTGCATGAAATTACAATGGTTATATATAGATGATAATAACATACTTTTATGTTTGAGTAGTAGTAGAGAAGAAATACTATAAAATTGACCCATCCAAAATGAAAGCATTACAATTTTCAGTTTAAGTTTTCATCATCAATTTATACGCATTCAAAGTAGAAAAGAAGGGGGAAGGGGATAAGACAGAAAACAGAAAATAATTAGCAGAACAGTGTTAGCTTGTAGGCTCACATCGCAACTCAAAAAACAAAAGCGGTTTCAGTTTATAAATTAAAAAGTAAATCTGAAAGAAGAGTATTCGTTTCAATAATTTCTCCTCTTCAGGTTCTTACAATTATAAAACATTTATAATATTTGTTGTCGTTACAATAAAGGCCACTTATGTGGCAGGTACATTTTCAACGTAGAATAACAGATTAGTAGTTATGGGTCGTCATAATGAATAGTCAAATTTGTGTGTGAGACAAACGTGCTCTGGGCTGAATAGATTACAAAATATTGTGATGGTGGTGATTAGTCGTCATAATAGATTTGTAGAGTGTGGGGTAGGAAAATTGACAAGTCAGTTCAAGGTTATAAAAGGTGTCAGGTTAGTGGCTAGTACATAGTGGTTCATTATGAACCTCTCGCTGCATTCTTACTACCTCCTGTTTGACATAGACCACTTTGTACTAGCCACTCACTCACTCACCTGACACCTTTTATAACCTTGAACTGACTTGTCAATTTTCCTACCCCACACTCTACAAATTCTATTATAACGACTAATCACCACCACCATTGTCGCCCATTTCACTGAAATATTTTGTAATCGATTTCAGCCCAGAGCACGTTTGTCTCACACAAATATGACTATTTATTTTGACACGCCATAACTACTAACTAATCTGTTATTCTACGTTAAGAAAAAATGTATCCGCCGCATAACTGGCTATCAATATTGTACCGACAACAAATATTATAATTGTTTTATAATTGTAAGAGCCTGAAGAGGAGAAATGATTGAAAAGAATATTCTTTGTTCAGATTGACTTTTAATTCATGGGATGTGGGAATATTTCACACTATCAAATCCTACAGTTTATAAGATTGAGATTCACTCACTGAGTTGAGATCACTGAATTGGATGACTAAGTAATGTAATTTTCTATAGTTTTGGTTTGTAAGGATTAGTTATGTTTTGCGGCTTGATCACGGACTGATATCAGTTAGAGAACCACTGAAAACCACGGAGTACTGCCGATGATTCCCAAACTAGGATGAAACAGCAGCTGTCCAGTACTCCCTGGTTTTCAATGGTTCTCTAACTGATATCAGTCCGTGATCAACTCGTAAATAATGTAATCAAAATCAAAATTCCGTTACCAAGGCAGTGAGAGATTAATCACACTCTCTTTCTGTATGCATAAGTCTGGTTGGTTTGAATTGTTTGATTGGGATCGCTTCGGCAAATCATAGTAAATTTGCTGTCCTTTGTCTATTTAATATTTTGAAGGACTTAGAAATCTCTACGAGATGTCCGGTATCATTAGTATATCTGGTAATTGCACTCTGAGAATATTTGCTTCCTTTCAAGCACAAGTCTTTTGAATTGTGTTCAGAAAACCGGATAGAAGCCCTTCTTTCCGTCCTTCCAATGTGCTTGCTCCCTCAAGTGCACCAAGATTCACGAACGCAGTTGGAGGTGACATCAGCAGGGCTTATAGAAGGAGTGGCGCTGTATAATGTTATGAGTTTAGCTGGAGGGAAGCTTTTCTTTATTGCACCTCTCATTCTTTTGTGACATTGCATCTCCTTTGAATGGGAATGGACAAATAAACACTTTCTTCTTCTCTACAGTTGGGTGTTTTTCTTTCTCATCTTTTTCTCTGCTATGCTTTTGTATAAATCCCTTTGAATATCCATTTTCTCTTAGGCATTTCTCATCGAAACCTAGTTCTTTTTCGACCTTGTTTGGTGAACATAGCTTCCTGGCTCTGTCGTACAGTGTCCTTACCAATCCCCTCTTATAGCTTATAGGGCAGAAACTGTTGTAGTGAAGGTATTGTCCAGTTTAGGTTTCTTTTCTGTAGATGAACTTTTCGATCGTGCCTTCTTTTGTTCTTTTTACATTTAGATCCAGGAGAACCTGTGAAAGAGAATAATGACATCATTTTATACTGCAAATTTCGTCTTGCTTTCTTTATCAGTTGAAAAATTATTGAGCACCATACCGTTTGTGACTAATATTTATTTTGGATTTCGAAATCCATAGCAACAAAAACGCATAACCCTATGAAATGTCGTTAGAATATGTGTTACTCAATCACCGCCAACAAGGGGAAATTCGCAAGAGGTTAATTCATTCTCTTATCTAGGAAGCCAGTATCGTTTCAACTGCACACGGAAGGGATGAAGATGTTTTGACATGGTTTGACAGAAATCTTGATTGCAATCAAGCTACTGAAGTCCGGGAAGGCAGAACAGCCAGACTGAATTCCCCGCGAGGCAGTGAAAATGGACCCAGAGACTGTGGCAGATATGCTCACGCCATTATTGCAAAAGGTTTAGAAGGAAGGAAGGAAAAGTGACCTTGTCAAGCCACCAAAGAGGGGCGATTTACGGCTTTCTCTCTTTGCAAGAACTTGCGTGGAATAATGCTCTTGTCCATGCCAAGTAAAATACTAAATCGCATCATCCTGGAGAGGATAAAAGATGCAGTGGATACAGAACTCCACTACCGACCTGAACAAGCTGGATTCAGGAAAGGCAAATCATGTGTTGACCGAATTGCAACTCTACGTGTCTTTGTCAAACAAAGCATAGAATGGCTGTCAAACGTCTCGCCCCACACACCCCCCAACTTCATCGATTTCGATAAGACATTCGACAGACAGTGTTGACCGAGAAGTAATTTGGAAACTGCTTCAACACTACGGTGTATAGTGTCGAAGTCTTTATCAACCTCATTCAACAGCCGGTTATATGACTGACTGTGCCACCAGCAGTCAGGTGATCCCCAAGGGAAAACTCAGAGAAGCGTTAGAAGTGAATACAGGAGTAAGACAAGGCTGCCTGGCTGGCTGCCTATTTTCACCAAAGATATTCTTAATTGTAGGGGACTGGATCATGTGCCAGACAGGGTGTTGAGAGTGAGAAGACAGGAATACGCTGAACCATCCATAAGTAGACCCTAGAAGATCTGGATTTCGCGTGTGGATGATTTATGTTTAATGTCACACAAACTCGAAGATTTGCAGGTGGAAACCAGCGAACTGGCTGAAAAAGCAGGCAACCAGCGAAGATAGGATTCCAGGTGGACATAGAGAAGATGGAGGTAGGTGATGAAGATAACCAACCAACCACCACCAGCTGCAACAGCAACAGTAACAGCCAGCACCAATCACCATCAACTGGAGGAATACGAAAGATGGTACTTCCTTCACTGTTCTAGTCAGCCAGCATCTTTTCAACCACAGGAATTGGGAACGGAAGGAGATGTCAAAGTCAGCCAGCTAGACTCGGAAAGGCAAGATACGCCTTCATCACTCTGGAATCAGTTTGGAAATCTTCTGCACTCCCTCAGCCAGCATGAGGAACAAGATTCAGATGTTCAGCAAAAATGTGAAGTCAGTCTGTTTTTCTATGTGGGTGCGAAACTGGACCAACAACCTGTTGTAGACTTTCATCAACATGTGCCCATTTCGCTGGCTGGCTCCATACTGAAGATCGAATTACCAGCTGTCCGGCTAGAGAGAGAATTAGCAACAAGAAACTCTTGCTGAGAAAGAAAACCAACAAGCAATAGCAGATTGCTCAACAAATATGTAGGAGAAAATGGAGGTGGATTGATAGGGTAGTCGAATGACATCGTGCGCTAGGCACAGCCTCGAGTGGAACAGGGATGGGAAACAAAAAGTTGAGTGCCACTTCGAGGGTAACATGGCGAAAGATCGTGAAGTGAGGAGTCGATGAGAGACTATGGACAATCGCTTACCCAGGCAAAGTGGACAGTAGAAAAGAGGATAAAGTTGTACCTCTATGTTCTACTCGGAACCCAAGGGATCCATAATAATAGCAGAGGTAATCGTACATCTGCTATGGTATCAAAACAAAATTTACCAAGGAAGGTGGTTTAATGTGATGACGAATTGTTGCTTTGAGCGCATAAAGGTGGTTTAAACTTTCTAAATGCAGCTTGATAACTAGACAGAGACTGAACACTGCTGTTGAAAAGACCTTTTATGCAGCTAATATCATAATAATTGAGAATGTGAAACCAATATATCCATCCACCTAAGCCCTTTGGACATGCGACAAATGATGTCACATCCCACTGTATTCGCTAATTTGAGTGTACGTGTGGACACACATACATAGGGAGGACTCATCGATCTCTGCAAGTAAGGGCTAGCTTCAGAGCATATTCCTAAATGGCTCCAGAAACAAATGGAATCTTCAGAACCCATTAATGGTGAGAACAGGAGACCTAGCTCCTCTATCGCGAAACATATTACAGAGGAGACAGGACATAAAATTGACGTTAACAGATCTTTTAAACCTATCTATAAAAGGTGTTTGGGGAGTATCTTAAAGTTTGTGGACGCCCTAGCTGACAACAATTCGTTATCACATTAAACTACCTTCCTTGGTAAATTTTGTTTTGATACCAGTCAGAGTAGATGTACTATTATCGCTGTTATTTGGTTTAGTGATCTTCACTGTTATTTTGTCCTTCAACATGTCATTTTAACTTGATCTAAGTAGTCTATTTTCTCACCTCTTAACTCTGTGTGATGGATGAGACTGTTCGAAATGTGTTGCGCAAATACATTACACACACGATTCAGACAATTATAATTATCATTATCATTGTTAGATGGATATTGGTTAAATGACACCTGTATTCATTCTGATTGGTTGAATTCAGTCAGCCAATCAAATCGGTTTGAAACCTTTAAAAGTCAATCAGCCCTGCCCTACCCCCTTCACATGAAACAATCAAATTAATCCAGGGATTTTATTATTATTATTATTATTATTTTAAACGTGATTTCATTTCAGTCATCCTCTGACTTACAATTAAACGTGCAGATGCATATACGCACAAATACACATAGGCATACAAACAAAAATATATGGAGAAACATACAACAAACTAGCGAATGAATGGATGAATCGATCAATTGTGAGTACAATTCAAATCATCATCAGTCTGAATAAAAATGAAAATATAAAGATTTTGAAAAGTGCACTTTGAACAGTCATCAACATCATCATAATCATAACTATCAAGTACACAAGTAGTTAATGTTTGTTAGAAGAGACACATGCACACACACACTAACACAAACACACACGAATACACACACTAATACGGACGCACCGATGAAGGGACACACGCATAAACACACTTAAAGTGAACACAAATACACATGCATACACTCACATAATGCGTTTTAAAACATCAGCGTAGAACACTATTAGACAAAATAGTAATAATTGAATATTCGCTGAGCATATACGGTACAGATCTCAGATCACTCACTTGTGGATATTATTTATACACATTTTGTCTCTCTCTACACTAAACCAACGACGACTACAGCCTATCCACTACAACTACTCATATTAATAAATACTAATACTATCGTTTCTATAGCAATTGTGTTAAACTCATAAAAAAATATATATATATAACTACATGTTTGAGTGCATAGATCATGTGATTGTAGACATGTTACTCAAAATTTAATGCATTTGTTGCTTTCACATGCTCATTTGAGTTTGTGTCTGTTTGCGTGTGTGTGTATACGATACAGTGAAGAGAAGTGAACAGAAGCTTATCATTACCATTATTACTATTATTATTATTATTCTCATGATGATGAATTTAAATAGCGCGCTACTGAAAAATTGAACAGTTGTTGTTCAACTTCTATTGAACATGGAATACGATTAACAAGAAAACACATCTCAGTTTGGAGGGAATATCCAAAAAATAAAAAAAAACTATATAAATATATTTAAAGTTTATTTCTTATTGTGATAAAAAACCAACAAAAGCAGCAACAACAACAGCATACAAACTGACAGCATATTACACATTGTGCAATACTGAGAAAGGATTAATAATTAACAGTTATCATTACCCTCTGCTAATTAATTGACTGTGTAATTAGATTTCTTGCTGTGCATATTTATACATCATATACACAAAAATATATAATATTGACGTGGGGTAAGTTTTGATTTATTCAATAATTGATTTTTGGTTCCATTGGTTATTCTATTTAAAGACTTTATATAATGTATGTAAAGAGAAACAGTTAGACAGTTCTACATGGGATATGTGTTTAACATTGGCCGACCATGCACACCATTTTAAACTCAGTTAATTTACTAGCTGACAGAGGAAAGGTTGAGCGCTGAGTTGTGGGGGTGGGTGAGGCGCACAGCTAGCAGTCTTACTCTTTAAAAACAGTACGACCTCTTTGACTAGTGTAATGTGTCTAGTCTTTTGTTTGGTGCAGACTGAATGAGGCCATCACAGCGCTCTATGAATTGTTGGTCTTACCAACGTTTTCACTTGGCTCCACGTCTCCCCACATCCTTTCATCTCCTCTTCGCATCACCTTCTCCTCCATGTTGTCATCCTCACACTGCTGACCAACTTGCCGCTTCCTATTCAGTTGGGTTCCACTCGAGCAATGGCCTGGCATGTGACATCACTCACTTGATGGTTTGATTTTTCAAAGAATGACCAATCCACCTCCATTTCTTCCTGCATATTTGTTGCACAATTAGTGCCTGCTGTGTTGGTTGTTTCGCTCATTGCCAGAGATCCCTGTTGCTGATCTTTTCTGGCCGGCCATCTGATCTTGAGTAGTATTGAGTGAAGATAGCTGTTGATGAAGGTTTGTAGTTTGTTCGAAGTAACCTTCGTGACGTGGGGCGGCTCCAAGTCTCTGATCCGTATAGTAGCAGTGACTGATCGTATATGAAGGTGAATCCTCCTCTGCTGTACTCACTGAAGGTGGTGTCCCCAAGGTGCTGTACTCTCCCCACTTCTCTTTTCTTTCTTTCTACATGGCTTACCATCTTCAAATGACATTAATTTTGTCAAATATGCTGACGACCTGACAGTATCTTTGCCTGTCAAATGTCAAAGTGACTGCACTAAGCTTAATGGCTTTCTGTCAGAAATTAGCCAGTGGTCCAAGGAAAACGGTTTTACCTTAAACCCCTCCAAATGCCAAACAGTCAATTTCACCTTTAGGCATAAATCTGACTTAAACAAACTGGTTGGCTCTCACGAGGTACGCAACATAGATGGCACTGAAATAGAAACCAAGTCGGAAATTAAATACCTAGGCGTCATTCTATCTGATGATCTTTCCTGGTCGTCTCATATCTTGATGATTTCTAAGCAAAATATTCCGTCTTACCTTCTATATCAAGAAGTTAAGACATTCTGGAATAACCCAACCCTTACTCCTACAATTCGTTAACTCTCGCATTCTGCCTATTATTCTCTATTGTTCCCCCTTAGTTTTTCCCGGGCTACTGAAGAAAGACTATAACATTACGCAGGATGTTAAATATTGTTAGCAGGGTAAGCAACGTGCCACTTAACCAGCTTGTTAATATTCTGGTTGATAGACACATGGACTTATGTGAAAAATGGGCCAAATCCATTTTATCCAACTCACACCACCCTCTTCACTCATAACTCTCCCCTTGCATCTCATCAGGCAAAACCAGAAGCCTATCTATATAGGAAACTATATGCTCGCACCAGCAAGTACAAAAACTCAATCATACCCTATTTAGCTCGTGTTCTGTGCGATAAAGAAAGCATTAGGCATGCCACCTATAACTTATTAAATAGTTAGTAGAACAACTGGATCTCGTCTTTCCAACTCATATCATTTATAGGTACAACGTTTTCTTTCTTTCTTCTCCTTTTCTCTCTCTTTTTCTGTTATGTGCTGCTTTGTTTCTTTCTTCCGCTTACGCCAGCAAATATGATAGCACCTACTTTTCTAACACCTTCAAACACTGTTCAACTTTGGCTTTGCTACCGACACGCCAATGTGTTGTTGTCATAATGAACTGAGATTTCCTTTACCTATGTAGAATTCTATTTATTGATAATGTACTAACTGGATGCAATACTGTAGTAAAAAATGGTGAGAATTCCATTTTGTATCACAAGTACTGTTTTGGAACAAAGCAAATTATTATTATTATTAGTGGATAAAGGATATTCATTGACTTTTAATCAGTTGCGTTTACCCTAAAGAAATTATTCGATTTATGCACAGATATGATATGCGAATGATATATGATATATATATATATATATCACAAACTAGAAGACTTCCAGGCAGGCAGGCAGACAAAAACCAACAAACTGGCTTAAGAAGCAACCAGACAGCCACAGAAGACAGGATTCCAGATGAACATAGAGGAGATGGAGGTAGGTGATGAAGATCATCAACCAACAGCAACAACAACAACCAGCACCGATCATCATCACCATCAACGGGAGAGATTCGACAGAAGGAACTTCCTTCACTAATCTAGGAAACATTGTTTCAACTACAAGCAGTTGGACAGCACGGATGAATACGTCAGAGTCAGCCAATCAGCCAGAATTGCAAAGGCAAGATACGCCTTCATCGACCAACCTGAAACCAGTTTGAAAATTTTCTCCATTTAGTCAGAGTATAGAACAAGATTTAGGTTTTCAACACAAATGTGAAGTCAGTCAGTTACTTCTTTTATATACGGGTCAGAAACTTGGCGTGAGTTTCACGGAAAGTATTTCAAACAGGCTATTGCAGACGTTTATCAACAGCAACGTGTGTGTCTTCTCTGGCTGGCTGGATACTGAAGATCAAATGGTCAGAGAGAAATTAGTAACAACAAACTCTGACTGGGAACAAACCAATCAAGATGTGACTGATCAGCTAATGTTCAGAAGAGGTTGTCGAATGACATTGTGGGCAATGCAGGCCATAGCTCTAGTGGATTCCCTTTGGGAAGCGACGAGTGGGCCGTCGGTGCGAGGGTGACATGGAGGAGATCGTGTAGTGAGGAGGAGGAGGAAATGAGAAATTATGGGCAATCGTGAACCCAGCTGAAGAGGACAACAAAGAATAGAAGAGAGTGGTGATGTGTTTTTGAAACCGTATGTGCGATACACTAGCAACCCAAGGGAACAATAAATAATAATAAATGGTGCTGTTGATTGTTTAATGGAAAAAGAATGTTCACTTACTTTATGTGTTATGCAGTCACTGTGGTACTGTAAGAGAAGATTCAACATACTTGAGAATACTATACCCTGGTTCAATAAAATTTTATCTTGTAACTGATTCATTCATAACTATTCGAGAATTTCATTCTATCAATCACATTTTTCTAAGTTAGGAGAAAGTATTTATTAAACATAAGGACAAACGGTTCCGAATGGAACATAGAAGTAATAACTTGACATTAGTAATAATTAGTATTATTGATCTAATTTTGTTACACTGGGCCGATGCACGTAGTTTACCAGCTGCTGGCAGGCTCGAGAAACGAGTGAAAGTGAGGCTTGCAACCTTACATCGTTACTGTAACTTCAAATCGTGAAGCCCAGTGTTCCACTTAGAACGTAATGAAATTCATGGATCATTGGGTTGAGTTCCAGTGTTTGAACGGCAATTTAGCTCATCGTTTAAATAGAAGACAGTGGGTCCAGACCTGGGAGGTGGGTACGTGCTGCTGAAGCAGACTCCTAAACTATGGGGATGAAACAGTTGGCTGTCAATTACTCTCTGCTGGTTTTCAATGATTCTCTAGTCGACTGGTATCAATGCGTGATCACACTTGATACAAATCAAATCGACTCGCAACCCAAGGGAATAATAATATTATGTATATAAACAGAGATTGAAATATTATAATTAGTATATTTTGAACATTATTCATTATTATTTGCAATGACATCATCATAGTGTGGCCGAAAAACTTCGAAAGTTGAAATTTGTTGTCTATAATCAAGAGCAAGAATTAATACGGCATAAAATGAGTGTTTATCACCTTATTTTCGTATCTTTTTCACACTTATTCTCCATATCATTAGAGTATAAAAAGAGAAGTTGGATGATGGAATAGTTTCAGTAGTTACATTGAAACTTATTCTTGCATTCTCTTTCTTCTTGTTCATTATTATTATTATTATTACTGTTTCCTTTAGTTCCTATAGAAGTATAGGGTTTCAGTTGCACGTCTCCATTGCGTTCGGTTCTCCGCCAAAGTTTTCACCTAGCTCCACATCTGTCCACATCCTTTCATCTCCTCTTCGCATCACCTCCTCCTCCATCTTGTCACCCTCACACTGACAATCAACTGACTCGCCGCTTCCCATTCAGTCGGGTTCCACTCGATCAATGGCCTGGCATGTGATATCACTCACTTGATGGTTTGTTTTCACAGAGTATGGCCAGCCAATCCACCTCCATTTCTTCCTGCATATTTGTTGCATAGTTAGTTCCTGCTGGGTTGGGTTGGTCCTTTCATTGCCAGAGATCCCTGTTGCTGATATTTTCAAGCTGGCCATTTGATCGCGAGCGGAGTACTGAGCGAAGACAGTTAGCTGTTGATGAAGGTCTGTAGTTTGTTCGAATTGCCCTTCGTGACGCAGCGCCAAGTCTCTAATCCCTATAGTCGCACTGACTTCACATTGCAGTTGTAAATCCGGACCTTATTTTATTGCTGAGTGCTGAGTGTTGATCTCCACACAGACTTGAGGGTAATGAAAGCTTGCCTTACTTTCCCGATCCCCACGCTTTGATATCCTCACCAGTTCCATCCGCCTGTAGTTGAAACGATGCTTACGTCTGTTTCATTAAGCGTAGAATTGAACAGAAGTATAATCTGTTAATTAAGCTTTGCTTAGTGACATCATTATGTTTCACTGATAGGTTGTTAGCCAACCTCACTGAGGGACCCGATTTGATTTGCTAATTGACTCACTCCTGAACCTCACCTAACCGATTAGATGCCCAGAAAAATGGAAGTTTCAGCTTGTGTCAATCTAGCAACCTCATCCTATAAAAGGAACACTACCGCCATTGAAACTGCAATGTTCCACAAAGGTACGCCTGTCAATCTATTATCTTCCTATTGAGTCAAAAAAGGGATGAAATTCCTCGAGCTAGTGACACCGAAATCACCACTTCCATAATCATTTAATATGAGATCTGGTGATGGGTAATTTCATGTAACAACTCATTTCCCACGGCACCAACTAGATAACTCGAAGTTAGCGACCTAAATCTTTCTACAAAATAGTTGTGACATGACTTCATTAATACCAATGTACCATGATGAAGCAATATCCGGCAATGAAAAGATTAAATAATTTGCATTAGGGCTCTCTATAATGTTAGATTAAATTCAAGTATTGATTTGTAGGAGTTTAATTACTTTCAGATTAGGCTACAGAATGAAGTGAGTTCAAAAGCCTTTTCTTCCCTGCACCAGCTCTGGACCCTTCAGCAATACACACCTAATGAACCCAAGTGGCGAGACAATCACGCTATAGGTAGTGAATCGGTAGGAATTAGAATTCATAGACAGATGGATTTCATCTGAGCACCTGAATAGTTAACAAGGTCGTCTGCTAACCTCACGATCCTTAGTTTGATTCCCACTGGCTAGGGTTGTAGATGCACACTACTGAAGAGCCCCAAAACAGGACGAAAGAGCTGTCGAGCATCTCGTGGTCTTAAATTTTACATTGATATAATAATAGAACTTGTGAACTGTGGTATAGTATAATTACATTATATGTAAAATTTATTTTGATAAAGTCTCACAGTGTTATACAGTAATATTTACTAATAACAACGTTTCGAGCACAATTTATTGCTCATAATCATTTGAAGGCATTACTCACACAAATTTCTAATTTCGTTTCGTTTAGATAATTCGATTATTTTCCATAGCTTGATTTGATTCGTAGTAGTATTATCCATATTTCAGATATGAGTGATGAGTCATTCCTATCGCACACGTTGGGGGTAGACTCGATGAACAAGGATTCAGTCATCAACCTCTCACTCCATCTACACCTAGATTACTTTTTAGAATTTTAACCCTCTCCCACCCTATTGTGTGGTTGTGTGTTAATGCATGCAGTGCAATGTAGTGCTGAGCTTTTTTCTAAATTACTTATCTTCGTGGGGTCAATCATTCTAGCCTTAACCACTAAATTCTTATGTTCCGACAATCTGACTACCCCCGAGCTTCTAGTCTGACCTATGTAGTTGACCTAACTCACAGCCACTGCAGGGTATTTTGTAAATTATATTATTTTGTCTAATTGGGTCAACCTATAGGGTCCTTTAACCTACAGAGCTTGTCCCCGAGTGAGTTTTTAGGTTTGAATGCCACTCTAATTCCTAATTTATTGAGAATCTAACGTAGGTAGGATCTCAGATGTCCCCTCTTTATATGGTAGAACTGTAGATGACTTATATTGTCTCTTATTTATCTTATCACTACGAGTTTCACAATTATTTTTATTTTGTTTTTGGTCTTTACTGATCTTCCTAATGAATTTTATAGGATAGTTATTCAATACCAACGCCTCTTCTATCTGTTTCATTTCATCGTTTAGGTTTTTTGTTGTACTATTCAGTGCTATTGCTCAGGTTGTTAGACATTCAACTAAGCCTGCCTTCACAGACAGATAATGGATGAGATGAATTAAAGTCCAAATATCTATTAGCAGAATGCGTTGGCTTTTTATAAACGCCAGTGTGTAGTTTACCTTCTTCTGTTCGTTTTATTTTACAATTTAACATCACAGCTAATTCTCCTTGCTCATTTTCCGATTCAAATATAAATTTTATTCCCTTCACTAGTGAGTTTATATGTGTGTGTGAAGAAGCTAGGGACAGATATGTTCTGTTCTTAACACTGTGAGTGATAGTGTCATCCACATATCTCCTCCATATTTTGGAGTAGGATTAAATATTGTGTTAAGAGCACTATTTTCCCAGCTGTCCATAAAGATATCTGCTACGATAGGGGATATTGGTGATCCATACCATTGCTACCCCGTCTGTTTGTCTATATATTTTGCCCTGGAGTTTAAAGATAGTAGATGTGAAGCCTAACATCCAAAAAACTAGAGAATCAGCATTAAGAATATCAAAAACCACACAAATAAAAAAATTCAACAAACTAATTGAAGAAAAGAACACAGCAAATAAAATTGACGTCAACGTTTCATCCTCTATGGACAGAACAAAATGGGTGAACAACCTCTCATCAAGGGAACTAAGCTCTAGTGAGATAAAATTACTCGAAAAAGGACTAAATTCCAATGTAACAGTTAGTATATTAAAATCAGAGGATGTCATTCCTAACATAGAAGTAGCACCAGGTTGAATAGATAAGACGACAGCAGAAGAGGTTCGAGCACAATGTGCATTAACCCTGAAAAATCAAAAGAAAGCAAAATAGAACTTAACAACATCGGAAAGACTAGCTCTAATTACTCTAAAACAGGGTAAAAACATTGTCATCGCAAAAGCTGACAAAGGAAACTCTACAGTTTTTTTTTTTACTTCGGCTATCTCCTACGGGAGGATGAGCCGGCTTCATGAACATCTCGAATCATCGCTGCCCAGGCGCGGCGATCTGATGTGAGAGAGTTCATGAAGTTTCATGGGAATTTGGTACGAGTGATGTCCCCAGAATCGCTCGGCCTTTTGTTTGAGAGTGCAGCTCTAGCCTTTACACAACCAAGTGTGACCTACAAGGCAGTAGGAGTGGAGTAGGGAGTCCACTATCCATTGGCAGCCGGTGACCGGAGTTCAGTTCATACGCCTTTTTGAATGGGGCCAGACATCCAGGACATCCAACAAGCCCTTTGTCCATACGTCTGCCGGTGAGCTCCAGTGAGCTTCATACGCCAGTCGTTCGAGGTTTGGAATCAGGGTTTAGCCATCTCCCCTAGACTGTCATCCAGTGGACAGTCAACCCGGTGAAGAGCGCCGTGCATCCGCTTTCGCCCTCTCACTTTGCTGTAAAACACCTCCGCCACGTGAAGGCAGTGAGTAGGACTTCCTCAGGAGATGCTATATAAGGCGCACAGTCATATGGGAGCATTTCAAGAGGTGTGCGGAGGGAAGGCCAACCCGCAGCGCAAGGCACCCACCCCAAACCATCCTGAGGCTTTGGAGGCCTCTACAGTAATTATGGATAAATCTAACTACATCAAGAAAGTCAGTAAACATATTGGGGTGAAGAATCTCTAGCTTTCTCTTTAGTCTGAAGAAACATCTACTCTTCCCCTTCATTCTTTCTGTCGATTATTTAGGAAAATATATAAAATCGAACTCGGTTTATGTAAGATAAGAATGCATGGAGTATACGAATCAATGACCTAGTAGTAATCAGTGCGATTATTTATTTCTTAAGTGTATTAACTCAAATCTATCGATCAGATATGCACTTTGATCTGTCTGTAAGCTAAATGATACTAGACAACTACTCATTGTGATGCACTGTAATTTATTTTATCAATGTTTAGAAATAGATAGAAGCTTTCTTTCACTTGAGCCTTCATCATGAATATTTGCCAAAAAAAAGGGTACTCAAATACCTGTTTTGTCCTATTTTTGGACTCTTCATCAGTACCCACTAACGACCATGTTCGAAATCCCTGAGGAACTTCAGCTTATAGAAAGCTGTTAAAAGTAGAGTGTAACACATACATGTCCGTTGAGGCCTGGTCTTCAATGGTTCTTCAGCTGATGTCGTTTCTTCATGAAATTTAGTTTGAAATCAATCAAGCTCCTCGAGGAGAGGCATTCGTAGAGAAGTGTTGGTTTAAGTAATAGCTAATAAATTCACTGTCTACTAAATATCTTTTCAGTATGTTGAATTATTTTCAGATTTGGAATGCCTATCTTCATTTATAAAGCTGTCAAGAAAGTATTTTACACAACAATCTAATCTATCCTACTTTATATCTGTAAGAGGTGGTCACTAGAAGTTGTGTAACAATAGAAGACAAGATACTTGGTAACGGAATGTTTACTTGCTATCTGATATCTCCTCTGATATAGGGAAATTAAGTACACCTTATATTTTTCTTTATTCCTTCACTCTTCCCGTGGAACGTAGGGCGTCAAGCTAGAGGCTTGAAGTTTCGGTAGCAGTGGTGTTTATTATTTTTACAGGATGGGGTTGCTAGCCACTTCATGGTCAACCTTTCCTCTTTACCAGCATTATTTCTGACTTAGCGAGGTAAAGGATTGCGTCCGTTGGCCTGGGATCGAACCCCGGACCATATGCACGGTCGGCGATCGTCCTAACCGCTGTGCACAGCTCTTCCGAGTTATACTTGCTACTTCTACCCTTCCTTCGCGTATTGTGTTTCTTTGTCTTCTTTTCATGTCTGTCATGTTTTGCCGGTTCATACTGGTTCATTTGCCCTCTTTGATGTGAACTCTACGGCTGGGCTATTTCATATTTTTGTGAGCGGATGAACCTATCTTTATATTATTATTATTGTTTCCTTTAATTCCTAGAGGAACATAGGGCGTTCGGTTCTCTGCTAAAGTCTTCACCTGGCTTCAAGCCTGCCCACACGTTTTCATCTCCTCTTCACAAGACCAACTCGCCGCTTCCCAATTAGTCGGGTTCCACTCGAGCAATGGCTTGTCTAGTGATGTCACTTGATGGTTTCCTCAGAGTATGACCAGCCAATCCATCTCCATTTCTTCCTGCCTATTTGTTTCACAATCGGTTCCTGCTGTGTTGGTTCGCTCATTTCCAGAGATCTCTGTTGCTGATCTTTTCTGGCCGACCATCTGATCTTGAGTAGTATTGAGCGAAGACAGCTGTTAATGAATGTCTGTAGTTTGTTTGATGTGCTGTTTATGACGCGCCAAGTCTCTGATCCATATAGTAGCACTGATTTCACACTGGAATTGAAAATCCGGTTCTTATTTTCGATGCTGAGAGTTGTTGACCTCCACATAGACTTGAGAGAAATGAAAGCTTGTCTTGCTTTTCCGATTCTTGCTTTGATATCCTCGTCAGTTCCATCCTCCTGTAGTTGAAACTATGCTTCCCAGGTAGGTGAAGGAGGTTGTTTCTTTCAGGTTCCTCCCATTTATGCTGATCGTTATCTGCTGTTGTTGTTCTCGTCCAGGAATCTTCATCACCTCTGTTTTCTCTATGTTCACCTGAAGTCCTTGCTATCTTTGATGCTTCTTCTGCCAACTTGTTGCTTTTCGCTTGCATATCTTCCAGTTTGTGGGAAATCAGACATATATCATCGGCGAAGTCCAGATCCTCCAAGTTTTTTGTGGGGGTCCATTTTATGCCTGTTTCCTCATTGCCTGTTGTTTGTCGCATTATCCACTCTACCGTTCCTAATCCTGAAAATCATTGGTGACAGTAGGCAGCCTTGTCTTACTCCTGTCCTCACTTCGAAGGATTCCGTAAGTTTCCCGTTGTGGATTACATGGCATGCAGCATTTTCGTACAGCTGTTGGATGAGATGTATAATTGTCGGTGGCACCCCATAGTAGCGTAGTAGTTTCGAAATCACCTCTCGATCGGCACTGTCAAAGGCCTTTTCAAAGTCGATGAAATTGAGATAGAGAGGTGACTGCCATTCCAAGCTTTGTTTAATGATGATACGTAATGCGGCGATCTGATCAATACATGACTTGTTTCTCCTGAATCCAGCCTGTTCCGGTTAGAAGTTTTTCATCCAGGGCGTGTTTGATTCTCTCCAGGATGATGTGGCTTAGTATTTTGCTTGGGATGGACAGGAGCATAATTCCGCGCCAGTTCTTGCGTTGACTTAGGTTTCCTTTCTTTGGTAGTTTGAATAAGTAGCCTTTCCTATCTTTATATACTACTGATAAATCTTGTCAGTAGCACATACCTCAGTGGAAACGATGACGAATTTACAAGTTTTAATCACAAGCGTCTTCATAGTACTATTTCTATGTGTTTATGCGTGTGTGTAACAGAACTACACAGTAAATACTGCTGACATCAAATGTAAACTATTAGATGACAAAAGCAGACAAGTCGGGGAGATTGGGAATCTTCACTGACTGAGTTGGCTAGGAAAGCGTAATTATAACGAGACGAAACACATTTTAATATTCACTCGCCTAACTTTAGTTGTTTTTCTACTTTTTATTTCTTAACGTTCCCGGCGGAGCATAGGGTTTCAAGGTAGAGCTTTAAAGTTCTGGTAGTAGGGGTTTCATTTTTCAACGGATGGGGTTGCTAGCCTCCCGCCAATCTGACCTTCCCTCTTTACTACTGGCCTTACTAGCGGTTTTGGCGAGGTTTAGCAGTGTGTCGGCTGGTGATCGAACCCCGGACTAAATGATACTTGGTTGGTAAGCGTTCTGCCGCTGGACCACCGATGCATGTCGAACTTAAGGGGTTATTTGCATTTCTAGTAGACTTATAACACTGACTACGGATCAGTGGTGAAGTTCTATAGGTAGCTGTAGTGGAAATCATCTAACTGAGACACTATCTCTTATGTCACTACAAATGAGTAGTAATGTACCTTTCATCCAAATAACAGCTGGAGATAAGTTATGATGAACGGATCGCCCCGGAAGCAGTTGGCTTTGTTAGCTAAAATAGTATAGCTCCAGACTAGACATTTGGAAAGATTTATCCACGAATAGGGAGACATCAGAATTATAAAATACGTATGGAATCTTAATTCCCTTTCATGTCGTTGGTTCAGTCAGCTACACTGGAGGTGGGTTAGATTCGGTTCTCGGCTAATGCACCGGAAAATCTCGCCTCCTGGGAAAAGTTCACCCCTACTAAAACTTCAGAAAACCACTTTCAAACCAAACGTTTCACTTTGAACACATGAAACGGTAAAGACGTAATATCGGGGACCGTCCGGTTTTTGAATCCTTTCATGCGCCAGATTTTCATTTCACTCTCACAATCATCGCCTGCACTGTGTCCATGTTTTATTTATTTTTTACTTAAAATGCTATATATTGCAAAAGTATTCATTCAGAAATATCTATAAAACACAAAATAATCGAGCAAAGAATATACTTTTCGATAAATTCCTCTTCCGGCTCTACAATTATATACGTATATGTTTATATACACAGAATATTTTAAATTAGTAGTTAATAACAATATTAGTGTTTTTTAAATAATATCTATTTGCTAAGTAAGATCACAATGGAACTACAGTACATTAGAGATGCTGAAATTATAATAATAATAATAAAGATATAATAGGTAATAGAATATCAACTGAAATTACAAAAATTCAGGATCATTCAAACCTAGATGGCCAAGGTATGGATAATGTCTGAACTAATAATAATAATAATAGAATGTCAAATAAAATTAAGGAAATTTCAAACCTAGATGGCCAATGGGGTAAGGATAATGTCTGAACTAACTTCTTTTGCATGCACAAATTAGGCTTCTCAATATAGATCCCAACAGCCAGCCTCAACGGTATTTAGTAGTCGAACTCTTAAGGCAAAATTGAGATTCGTAGGTATGCGGTAAATGACCCTGAAAGCATAGTTAACGTCAATCTTGTGTTCTGTATTCACAAGATGAGTGAGATAGAATAGCGCTGCGAATAGATTTTGTTTGTCATTTGCTTAACCCCCATGCAGGGTGATGTTCGGAAATTCGACGAGAAACACGCCTAATTGTACGGCCGATGCAACTAACTGGCTCCACAGGAGCAGTTACGAATACCTACGAATCTCAATTTTGCCTTAAGAGTTCGACTACTAAATATTGCTGAGGCTCGCTTGTTGTTGGGATTCAGATTAGCAAGCCTAATTTATGCATCCAAAAGAAGTTAGTTCAGACATTATCCTTACCCCATTGGCCATCTAGGTTCGAATGATCCGGAATTTTTGTGGAATTTCCCTAATTTCAGTTGATATTCTATTCGCTATTATATCTTTATTATTATTATTATAATTTAAGCATCTTTAATGAACTGTAATTCCATTGTGATCTTACTTAACAAATCGATATTATTTAAAAAACACTGATATTGAAGACACACTTGATGCGGAAGAAAGAAATTTGACACAAACTCTGGTTGATAACAATTATCCAGACAAGTTCATCAGAAGATATAAAGTAGTCAGAACACCAAGACCCACTCTCCAAATTGCCCCTAAGAAAGACGTGTACATCAAGCTACCCTATATGGGGCATCAAAGTAGCTTGATAACTAGACAAAGACTGAACGCTGCCGTTAAAAAGACCTTTTATGCAGCCAATATCATAATAATAGAGAATGTAAAGCCAATATATCTAACTAAGCCCTTTGAACATGCGACAAATGATGTCACATCCTCTCACTGTATATACCAATTTGAATGTACGTGTGGACACACATACATAGGGAGGACTCATCGATCTCTGTAAGTAAGGGCTGGCTTCAGAGCATATTCCTAAATGGCTCCAGAAACAAATGGAATCTTCAGAACCTATTAAGGGTGAGAACAGGAGACCTAGCTCTTCTATTGCGAAACATATTATAGAGACAGAACATAAAATTGACGTTAACAGATCTTTTAAACCTATCTATAAAACGTGTTTGGGGAGTATCCTAAAGTTTGTGGAAGCCCTAGCTGACAATTAGGAAGTTTACACCACCTTTATGCGTTCAAAGCAACAATTCGTCATCACATTAAACTACCTTCCTTGGTAAACTTTGTTTTGATACCATACCAGTCAGGGTAGATGTACTATTATCTCTGTTATTTGGTTTAGTGGTCTTCATTGTTACTTTGACCTTGAATATGTCCTTTTAACTTGATGTAAGTCTATTTTCTCACCTCTTACTTCTTTATTAATTTCAAATATATTCCTATGAAAAGTCCGTGTGTGATGGATCAAATTGTTCGAAATGTGTTGCGCAAATACATTACACGATTCAGATAAATTACGTCTTCTTATTGCTTTATCTAAACTGATATTGTTATTAACTACTAATTTAAAATATTCCGTATTTTTGATTGCACACTAGTCAGTAACTAGTGTAATGTGTCTAGTCCTATTTTCGGTGCAGACTGAATTCTATCAGTCACGTTTGCAATGTGGCCACCATGCTAGGTGGCTCGACATTACTAGTCAGTAACTAGTGTGCAATCAAAAATATCCAATACAGTCCTACAGGAGGTCAGTCGCGAGCCTGAATAGCTCAGTGGTAACGTCTCTGACTGCAGCACTGGGTGACGCGGGTTCGAATCTCACAAGGGACATCAGTTCCTTCAAGGTTGCAGATACGCCTTGCTGATGAGTGCCAACTAGCACGAAACCTAGGTCAGGTGTGGCTTCCTGCCGATTGCCTCCAACCATCTAATACCTAAAATATTCCGTGTATGTAAACATATGCATATATAACTGTAGAGCCGGAAGAGGAATTTATCGAAAAGTATATTCTTTGCTCGGTTATTTTGTGTTTTATAAAATGCTATAGATTAATTACACTTTGATTAACTCGATTTTTTAAAATGAAAACCAGACAAATAAAGTGTGCCAGCGGACAAGTAAACAAACCGACTAATTAATTAATTAACAACAAAATACATACTAATGTGTAAAATCATCAATTTTACTTGATGGAGTGAGTATCCTTCGCTTTATATATCATCACATGATGACACTTATTAAATTAGTAAATAGAAAGTGAAACTGAAGCCAAAAAAATAAACAATTGTGATGATGTTGTCCATATGATCAAAATGGCGTTTACATGTGACGATAAATTCTTTTCGCTGACTGAAAAACATTCCATGCTGCAAGGGACACTTGTGTATTTTGTGTGTGTATGTGTGTCCATTCGTGTGTATAATTGAATGATTCAGTATCGATTCGGGCTTCTTTTTTATTCTCAGATGCCATTCCAAACTGAGGTGGAAACAGATAAATAGTTATTATTATTATTATTATTATTATTATAGTATCCTTTAGTTCCTAAAGGAACATAGGGCTTCAGCCACACGTCTCCATGCGTTCGGTTCTCTGCTAGAGTTTTCACCTGGCTCCAAGTCTGCCCACACGTTTTCATCTCCTCTTCACATGACCTCCTCCAAGTCACCCTCACACCAACGACCAACTCGCCGCTTCCATTTCGGGTTCCATTCAAGGGCTTGTCTAGTAATGTCACTTGATGGTTTCCTGAGAGTATGGCCAGCCAATCCATCTCCATTTCTTCCTGCCTATTTGCTTCACAATCGGTTCCTGCTGTGTTGGTTCGCTCATTGCCAGAGATCTCTGCTGCTGATCTTTTCTGGCCGGCCATCTGATCTTGAGTATTGAGCGAAAACAGCTGTTGATGAAGGTATGTAGTTTGTTTGAGGTGCTCTTTATGACGCGCCAAGTCTCTGACTCGTATAGTAGCACTAACTGACTTGACATTGGAGTTGAAAATCCGGATGTTATTTTTGATGCTGAGTGTTGTTGACCTCCACACAGACTTCAGATTAGTGAAAGCTTGTGTTGCTTTTCCGATTCTTGCTTTGATATCCTCGTCAGTTCCGCTTGTAGTTGAGACGATGCTTCTCAGGTAGGTAAAAGAGGTTGTTTCTTTCAAGTTCCTCCCATTTATGCTGATTGTTGTCTGTTGAACTGCCTCACTGTTGTGAAGTTATTTAACAGGCGCGTTTTATCCTACTTCGAAGTCATGTAGTGAATATATATCTGCATCACAAGTGAGAGATCGTGTTTCCGCTTGGGTTGGAACCCACTTGTAGCATTTGGTACGATGGTTGCTGGTTACCACTGGGAGCTGAGAGCACTGTTACTAAATAGGTGTGTAAATATATTCAGTTGATGAGTCCTTAATAGGACGATCAAGAAAGACGATATCAGGTCAATACTCACATCATCATAGCGTTCATAAGAGCTAGTGGGGGTCAAATCAAAAACATGGCTTCATCAGTCAATAAAATCCACAACAGTTAGTTTAAGCCGGTCAGCCACATAGGGAGGTGTAGACATCTGACTGGCTGGGGTCCTCGGGATGATAAAAACCAATGAGGTCTGGAGACAGTAATTGGTGACATGGATCAAAATCCTTGTCAGTGGCTGTCTCGGATGCATTTACTCTTTGTGATTTGTAATATCCAATAAGACTCTATTGTTCTTCCATATTACTATTCTTTTTGCCTCACTCACACTTCTGTTTATTATCTCTCTTTACCTAATATCTTCTCTTGCTTTGTGTGTGGTACATGGATGGAGTGTGACAACGCAAACTGGTGAACATCTGTGCAAAGTTCTACGTTGAAACCAGTCAATCAAAAGTGTCCGTAATGGGAGCTACTGACGTTTCAGTAGAGACACAATCAACAAACGGGAAATGTAAAAATTAACCTTAAAACACATGATAATTGCTACCTGGTACACTTTATGTAACTCTTGTAACCCTCATGGCCAGGTTCACAATGTTTTGGTGTTCGAAACGATGGACACATGGTTAGAGTTTCAGTGTGGACATTCTCACTGTGACCAAGATTGTAATTTCAATGTAGATAGGTAGCAATACACTGTAAATAATAGGAAGTCCTGCACTGCTTTACTTACTCCAGCTGCTGTTTCTCACTGTGCTGTTCTTTCACCCTTTCTGTTTTCTTTCTTCTTAAATGACTTGTCCCAGTCTGATGAAGCCGATTTCCCTAAGTATGCCAATGATCTGAGTGTTTCTGTGTCCGTTACATCTCAGTCAGACTGGAAATTAGTCAAATGCTCTTAGGCTAAATCCCTTCAAATGTCAGATGGTTAATTTCATTTACAGATGACACTGTAGCTGAAACTATGTAGTATGTTAAGTACCTTTGATTATGCCTTTCGTGTGATCTGGTCTTTCCTGGTCTTCCTATATTATTTTAGTTTCTAGAAGGATATTTTGCTTCACGTTCTACGTGAGGAAGTAAGGATAATGTGGTATCACTCATCCCCTACTACATACAGTTTGTTAATCCATATATTCTACTCTTTCTTCTTCGTTGCTTCCCATCGGTGTTTCCTGATCTACTTAAGTAGATCAAATACTTTATTTCATTGAGAAAGGCACTAAACTCTGTCAGCAGGTTGAGTGGGGTGTCGCTGAACCAACTCGTTCATACTGTTGTAGGTAAACATGTGAACTCATGAGAGCGAAATTAGCGAATATTATCTTGCCAGAGTCTGAGCATCCTCGTTATTTACAACTCTCTCCTTGCTGTATCTCATCGGGTAGTACTAGAAGCAACTATGGAAGATTATTTACTGGGACGAATAAGTTTAAAAACTCTACAGCACCTTATTTGGCAGGCCCACATTTTATGTGTCATGAGAAAAGTGTAAAGTCGGAAACTGACATTTGTAAAGAATTATATTTGTAAAATCTCAGCGAGATTGAAATGAGTATTTCCAACGTTTCGTTCGGCAATCTGGTCCGAACTACTTCAGGGAAATTAATGGAAATAAAAATAACAGAAGTTTGTATCTTTAAAGGAAATGTCTTGTTTTTAAAAACTGTGTCCAATCATGAGTCATTCAACAAATATAATAAACAAAATTTTATGAGCTGTGATCAAAATTTGATCTCGGACTTACAAATATTGGTCTACCTTTGTTAAACACTTTAAACAGAGTGTGCATGCGAGTGTTGGTAAACAGTTGTAAAACATTTTTTAACGTCTCCATAGGAAGATATAGACAGTCAGTTATTTGACCAAGTATTATTAATTAGTGATACATATCCATTTTTATTTATTAATCAGGATTTCCAATGCATCAACTAACATCTCGTCTTCATGTCTGTTCAAACTGTTAGTGGTATCTGGAATTTTATGATTAGACGTATTTTCAAAATAATGGTGTTTAGGATTAGAGTTTAGTAGAAGCACGCTGTCGGACTTATTGCTTTGTCTCCTTTCTGAAGATTGAGCTGCTTTATTCGACCTACTGGAGTTGTCAGGTGACTCGACAGCTACGGATTTAGGATATGCATTCTGTTGCAGACAGCGGAGAGTGAAAACACGATGATTTTGTCAATTACATAGTTTCTTTGTTAATTTAATTCGATTGCAAAGTAATTCAAATGAACTGTCGTCAAGATTTGACAGAATAGTTCTAAAATATTTGGGCGCCGAGTGAGAAGTAGACATTTGTCAAAAATTATATTTGTAAAATCTCAGCGAGATTGAAATGAGTAATTCCAACGTTTCGTTCGGCAATCTGGTCCGAACTTCTTCAGGGAAATTAATCGAAATTAACATAGCAGAGGTTTATATATAAAAAGAACATCACTTGTTTTGAACTACTAATTATAAGTCGTAGTTGGTAGATTCCATTACAGTGGATAGTCATCGATGGTATTAGTTGGAGGCGTGGCTATATTGTGATCCAACAGGATTTACACTTCATCAGTCGCTAGATTCGAAAATTGTGGTTATTAATGGTCAACGTGTTCTCCATGGAATGATGAAGGACTTAATTTCACCCCCCCAAAACTGACAACTTATTGCGGAAACTTTTAATAAAAACGGCCCCTTTTTCATGATTACATTGTTGCTAATATTTCTAAAACCATCACCAATCACCTTTTAACGGGAGAGATTTAACAGAGGTTGTCTCCTTCACTTATCTGGGAAGCATCTTTTGAACTACAGGCAGTCGGAACGGACGAAGATGTCAAAGTCAGTGAGAATCGGAAAGGCAACATACGCCTTCATCAACCTGAAACCTGTTTGGAAATCATCCGCACTTAGCATAGGGAACAAGATTCACATTTTCAACTTTTATCAACAGAAACATGCCTTCGCTGGCTGGCTCTATACTGAGGATCAAATGGCCAGAAAGAATAAGCAACAAGAAACAATGGGAACAAACCAGCGGGTGAGAGCCGATCGCTTAACAAATATGTAGGAGAAAATGGAGATGGATGGATTGGGCATACGTTGAGGAGGCCACCGAACGACATCGCGTTCAGTGCAGGCCATCGCTCGAGTGGAACCCCAATGGAAAGCGACGAGTGGATCGTCGGTGTGAGGGTGACATGGAGGAGATCGTGTGAGGGAGAGATGAGAGAGTTTGGTGGTCCGTGGACCCAGCTGAAGAGGACGACAGGAAACAGAACAAAGTGGAGATGTGTCGTTAAAGCCGTATGTCCCACCTGGAACGCAAGGGAATAATAATGTGATAATATTTCTACTTAATCTAATTTTATATTCACATTCGTATTGAACAATATTATCATTGTAAGTGGCTTGTTTGAATTATTATCCCTGTAATGAGAATATCAGATGCAGTACACTTTACTACATGCTGAAAAATCCATATTTGTAATTAGCAGTGTTCTCTGACCTGGTTGGTTTAGTTGCGGAGCTTTCGTTGTCCTTCTGGACAGCATAAAATTAATAAACACGATATCTATAGACATCAAATTCACCACGAGAGAAGAAGAATTAGATAACAAAATCCCATTTTTAGATGTTTTAGCCAGGAGAACTAACACAGAAAATTTAGAAACACAAGTAAATAGAAAATCAACGCACACAGATCAAATACTCAACTATACTAGCAATAATCCAGTTACTCACAAACGAAACTGTGTGCAGACATTGTTTAAAAGAGTTCAGACACATTGTAGCACTCAAGAGTGGAAGAAAAATACCTACAAACGGTCTTCAAAAAGAATGGATATCCTGACAATTTCATCAAAAAGTGTTTAAACTTGAGCCACAACACCAACAGGAAACCATCATCAAAGAATACAAGAAAATCCATCCTACCATATATAAAAAATATCTCTGGTATAAACAAATCGAATATTAAAACCGTTTGAAATAGATATAGCACACAAGCCAGCCAGCACAATCACTTCAATCAATATTGTGCAAACCAAAAGACCCACCTGAAAAAGAAGATAAAATTAACACCCTTTACAAAATAAATTGTGTCAACTGTAACAGATATTAAATCGGTCAACGAAGTGGACGTCTCCTTCGAATCAGAATACAAGAACACAAATCAGCTGTGGAAAGACATGATACATGTTCTTTAATTTCACTGCATGTAGATAATTATGGACACCCATTTAATGATTGGGAGAATGTAGAGATTTTAAACACAGGAAACACTAAAATTGCAGTGAGGGAATTCCTAGAAGCCTGGTACTCAAACGAAAATGCAGTTAACAAACACGTTAATATGGACCAAATATACCAACCAATAAAAGTAAATCACGTGACGAGAAAGTTTAAAATTCAAGTCAATAATAAAAATGATCAATACATAAGTAAAGATGGTTACCGGGAGACTCAATTCTATCACTCGCGGAAAATTTAAATCAGTTCACTTTATGCTAGAAATTGCGCTGAAAGGGGATGTTGTCCAGCAGGGGGCGACGAAAGCTCCACAACTAAACCAACTAGCTCAAAGAACACTACTACTAATTGCAAATCATCCACCTGAGCTAGAAATCCTCTCTATCATTTGAAAATCCATATTTGTATCAAAAGTGCTGTTTGGAATAAGGTAAATCATTATTATCACATCAGTTAGTAAACCATTGCAAAACAAGGACAGAGAAAAAGAGAGAGGGAGTCATGGACGGCTGATCCATCCTAATTTCAGCAGCTCTCACCTACCTACCCATTGGGGATTGAAACTAAGTCCTTCATGATTCCATAGAGAGCACATTGATCATTAATAACAACAATTTTCGAATCTAGGGACTGATGAATTCTAAATCCTGTCAGATCACAATATATAGCCCACCCTCCAACCAATAGCATCAATGACTATCCGCTGCGAGGGAGTCCACCAGCTACGACTTATGATTAGTAGTTCAAAACATTCTTTACCCTAATACTTCTCTAATTAACTTCAGTTTATGACAGAATCTACTTTGGGAAATAATTAAAACCCCCTGTAAAACTCACAATCTATTGATCCTGATCAAGCAAACACCTGTTTGTTTCTGGCCCATTAGATATCCTGTGGATTTTACTGATCCCAATGAGAGATGAAAATTGCAGTTAGTGCTTATATCCAGGTAATGTGATCGAAGTTTGCCGAATAGAACAAAGAGGGTTCCGAGTGGAACATAGAGCTTTAACAACACTTTCTTCTATTTTCTGCCATTCCTTTCATCTGGGTCCACGATTGCCTATAATCTTTCATCTCATCCTACTCAACACACGATCTCCTCCACGTCACTCTCGCACTGACGACCCACTCGTCACTTCCCATTGGCATTCCTTGTCGAGCGATGTCCTGCATTGCGCGTGATGTCATTCTACGGTTTCCTCAATGTGTTCCCAATCCATCTACACTTTCTTCTACATATTTATGAAGCGATCGGCTCTTGCCTGTTGGTTGGTTTGTTCCCAGACAGAGTTTTTTGTTATTAATTGTTTCTGTCCATTTGATCTTCATTATAGAGCCAGAGAAGATGGCGACTGTTGATAAAAGTCTGAAAATGTTTGGAAATCCTTTTCGTGACACGCTGGCCACGTCTCCGACCCGTATAGAAGGACCGACTTGACATTGGTGTTGAAAATCCGATACAAGATACTGAGGTATATAAATTACATGATAGAAAATTGTTAACGCATAAATGAGATACTAAAAAAGATATTGTGATGTGATGATGTAATCGAAATGGGGGTTAAAATAAGACCAAGTGTAGCTTCCTTTTGAATACATAAATCAGGTTTCAACTGTTAGATTTTGATGATCTATGAGAACTTCAAGAGATTTCAGCTCGAATCTTGTTTTATTATGCTCACTGCTGTCATTATCCTGAAGGAGACTAGTTCCTACCACAAAGGAGCCTTCGATGGTGTTATTGACATCCTGATAGCTACTCCCACTAACAATTTGGAGAGTCCACTTCCATCCTATTTGCCGTCACACATTTGTAGCACTTTTATGACAAATCTTTTCATCTCTTCAGTAACCCAATGAGTCTTGCTAGCCTCAAATATCGTGAGAACATTTCATGTCACCATACTTATGTTTGACTTCATCGAAAGAAAACACATCGACTAACTTGCCCCCCGGATAGCGTCGTGAGTTCCAAGTATTAACTTCCCTATTTTTCCGGGCTTTTGGTTGTCTAGAAAACTAGGAGATTTTGAAGTGGAGTGCCTCGGTATGGAATCAACTTCGGATTGCCTTTATAACAGACGAGCATTATAATGCTGAACCACGAAACCATGAAGGCAGATACCCAACAATGCGTTTGTTAAGCTGCCCAGATAGTATTCCAAAGCATTTGCTTCTGCACACCTAGCACTTCTATCAGAGTCATATAAAATAATTTACATACAGAATAATCCTCACCTTTTTCAGTTCGTTAGGAGTATCTCTCAAGTGAATCCCAATAAATTTGCCTATGCTTTCCATATGGGACTAGTTATCGGCCTACCTAAGCAAATTTTCTGCATCTTGTATGTATTACTTTCCTCAACTTAATTCTGTATTATATTACTATTATTGTTCCCTTGGATTCTCAGTGGAACATGGGATTTCCACAACACATCACTTTATTCTATTTTCTGCTGTCCCCTTTAGCTGGGTACACCATTGCCCAAAGTCCCTCATGTCCTCTGCGTACGATCTCCTCCATGTCACCCTAGAAGTGATGTCAAACTCGTCGCGTCCCAAGCCTGTTTCACTTCTGGGCTTTATCTGGCGCATGATATCATTCGACGGCCTCCCCAGTGGCGTGTCCCGAATCCATCTCCATTTCCTCCTACGTATTTGTTGAGCAATGGGTTCTTGATTAGTTTTTGTTGTTAATTCTTTCTGGCCTGCCATTTGATCTTCAATATAGAGCGAAGGCAGGAGCTGTTAGTAAAAGTCTGCAGTAGCCCGTGACACGCCCACCAATTTCCTAACCTGTGTAGAAGAGCTGTTACTTCATTCACTTATCTAGGGAGCATTGTCTCAACTACACGAGGAACGGACGAGCATGTCAAATCGAACGAGAATCGGGAAGGCGAGAAACACATTCATCAACCTGAAACCAATCTGGAAATCTTCGTCACTCAGCCTGCATCAACAACAAAGTGATTCGGATTTTCAATACAAACGTCAAGTCAGTCACTTCTTCTATACGGATCAGAAACTTGGCGGCGGGTCACAAAGAATATTTCCAACAGCCTGTTGCAGACCTTTATCAACAACTGTCTTCGCTCTTTACTGTGGATCAGATGGCTGCCGGAAAGAATCACCAACAAGAAACTATGTGAACAAACAAAACAAAACAAAAACCAATCACCAAAAAATATGCAGGAGAAAGTGGAGATAGATTGAACACTCGCTGAGGAGGCCACTGGGTGACATCGCGCGTCAGGCCAGTGCTCAAGTGGAACCCGAAAGGGAAGCGGCGAGTGGTTCGTCGGTGCAAGGGTGACATGGAGGAGATCGTGTGAAGAGGAGTTGAAACAGTATGGATTAACATGGATGCAGGTGAAAAGTACAGCAGAAGACAGAAGCAAGTGGAGACGTGTAGTTGAAGCCCTATGTTCCACTAGGAACCCAAGGGAACAACAATAATAATAATAATGTAGAAGAGCTGATTGACTTAACATTTGTGTTGAACGGAATCCGAATCTTGGTTTTTTACGCTCACTGAGTGCACAAAATTTCTGAACTGATTTCAGAGTTATGAAGGTGTATCTCGCTTTTCTGATTCTGGCTTGCTAGCTTTGACATCTTCATCCGTTCCGACTGTGTGGTTGAAACGATGTTTCTTAGAAAAGTGAAGGAGGAAACAACTTTCAAATTTCTCCCATTGATGGTGTTTGGTGCTGGTCGTTCTTAATATTAGTTGGTTGGTTATCTTGAACAATCTTCTGTGACATTAGACATCAATCATCCGCGAAATCCAGATCTTTTATAGTCTTCTTATTGGTCCGACATATTCATGTCTCCTCGCTTCCCACTCCCTACCTTCTGCATAATCCAGTTCACGACAATTAGGAGTATCATCGGTGATAATAAGCAGTCTGCCTTGTCTTATTCCTGTCTTCACTAAAAAGGCCTCGCTGATTTTCCCACTGTGGATCACCTGGCTGGTGCTGGCATTGTCATATAGCTGTTGAATCATAGAGGAATTTGATTCTACCTTATTAGTTGGACTTTGTATCGATCGCTATTTTTGAATTCACTCGAATATGATCGATTTTTATCAAATACTTGATGAGAATGTGATATGTGAAACAATCTGTAAGTAAGTAGGTAGTTAGGTAGGTATGTAGGTGTGCAGATGAAGATGAAACGACGGAATTTTAAAAAAAAACACGAGTCGACTCGTGTGTTTTATTGTGATTCAGGTGTTTTCTTCTCACTCAATCATTTCAGATGCACTGTGTTATGTGATTATTGACTGTAATTTTGTTTTCTACGTCATACAGAACATTGAGATCCTTAAAAGTTTGCTTATTATCATTATAATTATTATTCTTACTCTCTTCTTGCCTTCCGAGTGGAACATGGAGCTTCGGCTGCACTGTCCATTCTACCTTATTTTTCTGTCGTCTTTTATGATAGTCTTCAAGAGCGGCGCCCAACTCGTCGTTCACATTCCATTCAAGTTTGATCTGAAGATCTGACATGTGATATCCTCTGAATATCTCTTGAGTGTATATCCAGTTCATTTCAATTCACTTATTCATATTTCTCCGGTAATAGATCCACTATTGACTGATACCTTGCCAGAGTTTCGAACCCAGGACCTT
This sequence comes from Trichobilharzia szidati, assembly GCA_944472155.2. Classification (NCBI taxonomy): domain Eukaryota; kingdom Metazoa; phylum Platyhelminthes; class Trematoda; order Strigeidida; family Schistosomatidae; genus Trichobilharzia; species Trichobilharzia szidati. The sequence continues at coordinate 54,405,453 of OX235275.1, read as the reverse complement.
TTGGTCACAAGGCTCGAGAGCTCGAAGACCTTTAAGCCACGGGGACCCCATCCAGAAGGTCCTGGGTTCGAACCCCCTGTGAGTGGGTACTGATGAAGAGTCCCAAAGTAGGACGAAGCAGCTGTGCAGTACTCCAACCATATTTTCCAATGGTTCTCTAACTGATGTCAGCTCATGAGGAAATCCTCCATCCAATTTACCAATAGTTTTTGTCCCTGTGAACCATAGGGAAGCTGTTTTTTAAGTGTGACGTTAATAATGCATACCTGTGTCATTTAGACTAGAGTTGAGGAAATACCAGACGAGATTGCACAAGACCAATCAGTGGTATATAGCTAGGAATGGTGCAGAGCTTCATTTCACCTACGGGGGTGAATGACTGTATGCTTGTATAAAGCTCTAAAACAGCTGTGAATCAGGTGTTTTACCATTATAAGTTCTCGCTAATTGATGGCTTCGTGTGGGACTAACTGAGCCTCACTGAGTTTCCGGCAATGGAATTAAAGAAGTTAAACTCTAACGACCATCTTCTAAGTAATCCTGAACAACCACTCACTTGGGAAGCGACTTTAAGACTAGTATATTTGTTAACAAACTGCATTCCTACCTTTATAGACTGACTGACTGGTTTCAGCGTAGTATTTTGCACAGATGGGCACCTGTTCGAGTTGTCACACTCCCTCCATGTAGCACACACAAAGCAAGAGAAGAGATAAGGTAAAGAGAGATTCAAAAGAGAGAAAGAGATAATAAACAGAGGTGTGAGTGAGGCACAGAGAATAGTAATATGGAAGAACAATAGAGTTTTATTGGATATGAAAAATCACAAAGACTGAACGCAACTGCGCCAGTCATTCATAACGATTTTGGGTCATAACACCAATCGTATCCAGCCATGATTGCTTCTTACTATCCCAAAGACCACAATCAGTCAAGAAGTCTACACCTCCATATGTGGCTGACTGGCTTAAACTAACTGTTGTGGATTTCATTGACTGATAAAGTCATGTTTTGGTCCAATCACCAACCTGATCCATCCTGTGCCAATCAGCTAACATTACCCATTGTCTAGGAAGGCGATGGCTAGGCAGGCATGCATAACACATGTCCTAACTATCTCAATCGATGCAGTTGCTTCACAACCTCGTCTTTTAATTTTCCCTCTAACTCACCTAGCACTCTACCGATGCCTAGCCTCAATATAGCCCACCTTATTATACCACTCAACAGGGGAGATAGAACGCGGACACCTATGATCAAAGACAGTTAGCTAACCTTTTCTTTTCTTCCACTTTCAATGGCCATTTCTCACTTACAGCCATAAAGGAGAACAGAGCCAATTGCTGAGCAGTGTACACGTCTTTTCGCCAACAGCCACCTATATAGCCAACCGGATTCCTTCTTAATTTCTTTTCTTAATATTCTCACTTAAGCATATTAGATAATCCAATATCTACACAGAAGCAAGAGGCCACATCAAGAGCTGTCTATGAATGCAACAGATGCATAGATTTCCTTGATGCAACTATATAACTGGTATCTTTGAGGCTACAATAGAATAGTAATATAGAAAGTAATAATAACTCGATGCATCTACACCATTGTAAACCATTTTCAGCCTCGTCACCAACAGTCTTGACGACATTAGCCAGGTAATCTTTACCTCCCTACACGTCTCACTCAAAGTAGCAGTTGCAGACTTCATGGATTTATGCCATCCGTTGATTTCTTTCCCAGAATAATCCAATGTCTGATGTTCACTAGTGACTGGCCTAGTTCAGGTTCCAGTGAGCAGTTGTGACTAGTGGGGTACAGAAGATCGGGTGTGAGGACAAATACTTGCCGTGGATGATATTGGATAATGGTCGCGCTGTATCGTAAACATTGGCAGAAGTTGGGATTCATGGGCTAGCCACCTGGTCGGGTCCCAGTGGCTTAGTTGTTTACGGGCTCACCCTGTAGTCGGAAAGTCCTGGGTGCGTACTGATGAAGAGTGCCAAACTAGACTGACGAAACAGCTGTTTAGTACTCCTTGTTGGTTTTCCAATGCTTCCCTAGCTGATGTCAGTTCTTGGTAAAATCCAATAACCAATCAAATCCCTGCCATCCAACAATTGAATATTAATCCTATATCACCTAACATTTCTGATTCAGGAAAGCTATGGCTTGTCACGCGTAACACCTCCCTGAATATCCCAGTCGAAGTAGCTTTATGACCTCATCGATTAACTCGCCTAACCTCAGTATTACTCATCATACCACACCACTAAACGCGAGAGATATTATTAACATTCTTATAACACAAAATTAGTGTATTATAGGCACCAAAATATACTCGAAAAAATATCTCATAGTTTTTGTAGGACCTAGGATAATACTCTGACTCCCAGACCGAGGTACGTGGTTGTCTTATGGGGCCCCCTTCACCAGGACTTTGATTTGAAATCTCGCCCTGAGACAATAAAGTGAAACAGAGTGAGGAGTTGAATTCCCATGGGTTCCGTTGACCAAAACAGGTCCATCTGGATTCTGGATCTCCCCCCATGTACACCATACATTTGGAATCAGAGATGTTTTCCACCGCCCCTAGATAGCTAGACCAGCATTTCCAACCGCTGTGTTTTATCAGTGCGAATAGGATAGCGTGAGAAACAAAAAGAGCGAAAATCTGTGGATTTAGACAGCTAAACTCTAGAAACAAACGCACACACACACACCCTAGTTCCTACTGTTATTGCCTTAGTCTTGATTGATTGATTGATTGACTGATGTGGGAAAACACAACTGACGATATAAGACAATATTTTATTAAGTCACTCACTCACTTACACACACACGCAAACGCCAGGGACTATGAGTGAATTGCGATACACTGATTCTCGCATGCCCGATTGACTTAGCAAAACATACAGCTACTTGATCGATAAGAATTTTTAATTCCAACTTCGATTTTCCATTGAATCTGACTATGGAATGTGAATTCCTTTTTTTCCTGTGTTTACTGTCCTGGATACACATATACTTGTTTACTATATATAAATATATAGAAAGGTAAAAAAAGTCTCTGGCGGCGTCCTACTGTTTTTCAATCCGCATTATATTGTGATTAAGAAGCATTAAGGAACATTTTTATGGTTTAACTGACATATGTTGGACACTTTGTCTATATGCCGTCCATATCCGTCTCTGCACCTCTCTTATTAGTGGCCATCACGCTTCCCGATCATGACAATTAGATAAAGAGACATGAATGAGAGAGAGAGAGAGGGTGAGGTGGAAGGTATCCATCGTCTAGGTGTGCGCATGTGCCTTTAGGTGTGTGCGTGTGTGTGTGTGATAGTATTCTCATTTACATGCATGCGTTTCAAATATATTTCAGTTTACGAACTTAAAGTATCTGGGTTTTGTATGTTTAGCGGTGTAATATACAGACAGAAGAGTGCGTGGGCGTGCTTACACACACACACACACAAGCACACCCCTTAGCGGAGGTATATATTCCCCGCCTAGTTTTAAACATCTTCATTCTGAATAAGTCCTTTCTGACTAGTTTTCAACAGCCCACATTGACTTACATCTTAACTGTCGTACGACACGAGACAAGCATACAGATTCGTCTGTCTATTCACGTATGTTTGCGTGTGTGTATCAGACAAATAAAGGCACAGACACACAATAACATTTCTACCGTACTTCCTGCACTACGAACGCACGCATGTACACACAGATACACACATACATACACACAGATCTCGTTTGCGTGCAAAACAATTTGACATATCTGAAATGACATCATCATCATTTTCAATCTATAAAAATGTTTATGCACTGACGTTATTTATCGTTTTTTGTCTCCAATGTCATTCATCCAAACATTCAGGCATCCATCTATTGATCTAGCTATCTATCTATCGAATTCCAGTCGAACGACAGATAATCGATGTGGGAAGTGGAGGGGACAGTGTTTCGAAACTATGCGAATCAATAAAAAAAGGAACAAAAATATAAACATCAACTGTTTGTTTTCAAGAGATAATTTGTCCCGAATTTGATCAGGAATTGATGTCAGGTTAGAGAACCAATGGTAATCAGTACCTACTAGGCGGTTGGCATTCTTTAGCATTACACACCACCCACCGGGGTTCGAACCCAAGAACTCCCAGCAAGCAAGCAAGCTCGTAGATCATTCATCTACTGGGGCCCCAATTCGGCCAGTTCGTGACTTTAGCACGACCACGAGGCAGTATCTTTAGTGAGTATATGTCCTTGTACCCTACCAGGTGGGTGCCAGTAATGGCGTCTTCCTACTAAAACTCCAGACAACGTCGTGCCATAGCTAGAACAAGAAGTTCAACAAAGATATCCTTACTGACTAGTCAGTGCCAACTAGCACGAAACCTAGGTCCAAGGCTTCCCGTCGACTACCTTCAACCATCTAATATCAACAATGATATCTCTGCTGAGGTGTATTTTTTGTACATGATATCTACAGTTTCAACAGAACAAGAAGCTCACTCTCTCTCTCTCTGTCGAAAAGATGTCTTTGGCGAACTTCTTGTTCTTTTCTCTCTAATGTCCTGATGGGTATTTTCTACAATTCGAAAAATATGCAAGGACCTTTTGACAGTGAAGGAACTCAATGGGTTTCTGTGTTACTCTGTAAAACTTGTCGATTTATTATTATTATTATTATTGCCTTGGGTTCCTTGTGGAACATAGGGCTTCAACTGCACGTCTCCACTTGCTTCTGCCTTCTGCTGTACTTTTCACCTGCATCCATGTTAATCCATACTGTTTCAACTACTCTTCACACCATCTCCTCCATGTCACCCTTGCAGTGACGACCAACTCACCGCTTCCCTTTTCAGGTCCACTTGAGGGTCTGATGCGCGATGTCACCCAACGGCCTCCTCAGCGAGTGTCCAATCCATCTCCACTTTCTCTTGCATATTTCTTGGGCGATTGGTTCCTGTTTCGTTTGTTCCCATAGTTTCTTGTTGGTGATTCTTTCCGGCCATCTGATCTTCAGTAGTATAGAGCGAAGACAGTTGTTGTTGATAAAGGTCTGCAACAGGCTGTTGGAAATATTCTTTGTGACCCGCCAAGTTTCTGATCCATCCGTATAGAAGAACTGACTGACTTGACGTTTGTATTGAAAATCCGAATTTTGTTGTTGATGCAAGCTAAGTGACGAAGATTTCCAGATTGGTTTCAGGTTGATGAATGTGTTTCTCGCCTTCCCGATTCTCGATTTGACATCGTTGTCCGTTCCTCCTGTAGTTGAGACAATGCTCCCTACATAAGTGAATGAAGTAACCTTGTCGAATTGAATGCAAAACTGGACTTCTTTGAAGGCTGTAGTGAGAATCATCAATATCCGAGGTGGCTTTGGGAGGCACTCCGGAGGTATCATATTCATCCCAATTCCAAAGCTTTTCTTCGTTGATTCTATTTAGTTTGCGTATATTCGAGGTACCGAGTGACATATCGCAGAGGTCTTCTACTGTTTGTGAATTATCATCAAGTGAAAGAGAATCGTTCAATCAATATGTTGCTAGCACCTTGGTGCATAACAACAAACGAGCTGAGAATATTAAATCGGACATGAACAAGAGCCTTCATGCTCCCCAGTGATCCTAATAAATTTGGATTCTTAAGTATTGGTTTGTAGGGATTTCATTGATTGGTTACAGGATTTCGTCAAGAGTTGACATCGGTTAGACAAGCATTGGAAAACCAGCTGGGAGTACTGCCAGAGAGACAGTTCAGCAGTATGCACCCAAAACAGGGAGTCGAACCCAGGACCTTCTGGCTACAAGGCCAGCGAGCTCGTAGACCATTAAGCCACTGGGACCCGATCCAGTGGCCAGCCCATGAATTCTAACTTCTGCCAATTCACGACAAAGCGCGACCACAAGCTAATGTCTTCGGCGAGTTCTTGTCTTCACACCCGACCTGCTGTACCCTACTGGTCACGGCCTCCCACTATAACCCCAGGTAACCACCTACCTGAATAGAACCAGTCACTAATGAGCATCTCATTGATTTTCGAGCATCGGTGTGTACGGATTTGATTGATGAATTACAGGATTTTATCATGAGCTGACATGACAGAAGTTGGAATTCATGGGCTGGCCACAGAATCTGTTCACAGTGGTCTACGAGCTCTCTGGCCTTGTAATAATAATAATAATCTACTTTATTCCAAAAACAGTACTTATAATACAGAATGGAATTCTCACCATTTGTCACAATATTGCATCTGATTTACTCAAAATATAAATAAAATTAAAAATTCAAACAAAATTAACCGGAGGAATTTGTCCACATTTACGATATAAAGTCAAAAATATTCGAAGCACGAATTGAGAATATTAATTTAAAAAATAATAATAACAGTGAGTTTGTTTCAAACGGTATTGTCGATTCAGTTTGGAAACTTTAGCATGTTATAGATTATTAGATGTTCTGTTGGTACAGTATAGTGACGGGAAATATAAAATTAACAGTTATAATGTAGCTTAAATTATGTCCACACTTATGAAAAATAAATAAATAAAACAAAAAATTGAGAGGATTATAAATATAAGAAATACAACAACAATAAAGTTTGATGTTGTAAGGGTGGAGGAAATGGTTTATTTAGTGGTGCTAAGAAGGTTAGTTAGTTAATTCGTGCCTGACACTATTTTCATCACATAAACTACTTGCCGTCAAATATGGTATAGTGGAATTTTTATACTTAGACGTACGTGCATAAATTCTTCTGAAAAGACTTCTTGTTTTACCTGAGGAGACACAAGGTTGGAGCTGCGGGTGCTGCAGTGGATGCTCAGAGTCTGATAAAATTCCTTTAGCGAATTTGTTGCATGACATCAAGTGCCTATCAGTGACAATGTCAACGATCGATATGGCCCAGTGGGATACCACTCATCCTACTGACAGTCTTCAGAGTTCTACGAAGTATGACATAGTCATATTTTTTAAGCAATCCAGGAAAGAATAAGGGTGAACAGTAAAGAAGAATAGGTTTGTGCCCCGCGGTGGGGATGCGTACTGCTGAAGCAGAGTCCCAAATTAGGCTGACGAGACAGCTGGCTGTCCAGTACTCCCAGCTGGTTTTCCAATGATTCTTTAATCGATGTCAGTTCATGATGAAATCCTGTAACCAAATTTGGATTCAATCACTCCACAGTCAAATTTATCGGTGTTACAATTATAAGGACTTATATCTTTAGGATTGAAATTTTCTGACGTAAATCTAATTACGCATCCACCTGTATTATTACACTTGACTCTCCCTTTCCTTCAACCTAAACTACTATCTATCTATACAATCCAAACTAAATAATCAAAGACCTTGTGTTTTAATTTGATTCTATTTGTGTTTATCAGTCGTCTGAGAACACTCACTCCATAGCCTCAGGATGGTCGGGGGTAGGTGCCTTGCGCTGTGGGTTGGCCACTCCTCCGCCAACACCTCTTGAAATGCTCCCATATGACTGGGCGTCTTACATAGCCTCTCCTGAGGAAGTCCTACTCACTGCCTTCACGTGGCGGAGGTGTTTTTCACCAAAGTGAGAGGGTGAAAGCGGATGCCCGGCGCTCTTCACCAGGTTGAATGTCCATTGGATGACAGTCTAGGGGAGATGGCTAAACCCTGATTCCAAACCTCCAACGACTGGCGTATGAAGCTCACTGGAGCTCACAGGCAGATGTATGGACAAAGGGTTTGTTGGATGTCCTGGATGTCTGGCCCCATTGAAAAAGGCGTATGAACCGAACTCCGGTCACCGGCTGCCAATGGATAGTGGACTCCCTACTCCACTCCTACTGCCTCGTAGGTCACACTTGGTTGTGTGAAGGCTAGAGCTGCACTCTCAAACAAAAGGCCGAGCGATTCTGGGGACATCATTCGTACAAAATTCCCATGAAACTTCATGAACTCTCTTACAAACGACTCTCACCATGGCCTGGGTAGCGATGATTCGAGATGTTCATGAAGCCGGCTCATCCTCCCGTAGGAGATAGCCGAAGTAAAGTAAAGTAAGTAAGTACTCACTCCTTACGCCATCTTTATATTTTTCAACTTTATATTATTATATGAAAACAGTTTTAAATTTCTAATCGTCTCCTCTCCGTGTAATACGGTAATTGAAATTCTAGTAAGTAAGTACTCACACAATATCTCACACAAAAACAAATTGTACTGATATTATTTGTTGTGATATGATATGATATTATGATATTCTCTCTACTGTGATCATCTTCACGAGAGAAAAAAATGGACCAATCATATTTCATCAGAAAATAATCAATAATAATACTAACTAAGTAGATGATCATATGTGTGCGCGTGTTATCTGCACTACTTGTTCTGATCCGTATATATCTATCTATCTATCTATCTATTAATAATATAGATGAGACAAATTACATACATTTTAATTTTAAAAATATTATTTAGTATTTATTGTATTGTATGAACAATAAATAGGATTAGAGTACCGTCAAAGTTTGGCTATTGATTAAATTTCTGATTAATTCAAATCGATCAATATGGTGTATGTATATATGTGTGAGGTTTCAACAGCACATACCTCCACTTCATCCTGCTGTATGCATTCCTCCTTAGTGGACTCCATGACTGACCATAAGCTGTCATCTCCCCTGCTCGCCAACCTCGTTTTGACGCTCAAATCGCTGTTTCCCATTCGGGGCTGGCGCACAATGACATTGAATGACCTTTTCAAAGATCTCTGTGGATAATCTGTACAACCTGTAAGAAATGACTTGCGTGATACATACTCCTAGTCTCGTGCGTCGGTGGCACAGCGGTAGAATGCTCGCCAACCACGTTTCATGTGGTCTGGGGTTCGATCCTCGGCCACTGGACGCACTCCTTTACCTCGCTAAGCCAGTAATAAGACTGGTTGAAGAGGGAAGGTTGGGCATCAGGCGGCTAGCAACTCCAACCCCCTTGAGACAAAAATAAACACCACTGCTACAGATACTTCAAGTCATTAGCTTGACGCCCTCGTTATGTTCCAATTGGAATATGAAGGAATAAAAAATATATACTCCTAGTCTCTGAAACATATACAATCACTTACTTGATAACAGTTTTGAAAATCCGAATTTTGTTCGCTATGCCTAGTGAATGGGTTCCTCAGTACGGATACAGAGGGCTAGTTTCGCATATGCCAGTTTTAGATATAATAGAGAAGATTTGTAGCTCAGGTGGATGATTTTGGGGTGGTTGTGTTCTCTGAGCTGGATGGTTTGGTTGCGAAGCTTTCATTGCTCTACTGAGCAACATCTTCAGCGCATACTTCGATGTGAAGTGAGCTTTTAGAATTCTCTATGAGTTTATTGGTCAAAGTGGACGCCCTCTTCGTCTTCGCATTCACGAACACAAACTAGCTGTCAAAAGACACGACATACACTCCCTCATATCACTACATGCAGACAACCACGGGCACCAATTCGACTGGGACAATGTTCAAATCTTAGACAAAGGGAACTGCAAAAATGCCAGAGAATTCCTAGAGGCCTGGTATTCAAATGAATCAGCAATCAATAGACACATAGAGATTGACAAAATATACCAATCCATACGAAGAAATCCACACAAAAACAAAGTCAAACCTCAGGTCAAGGAAACAGTCAACACCAAAACAAGTGAACTAGGAAGTGAGAAATCACACGAAAACAACCAATCATGTTCAAGGTTAGCAGAAGGAATGACTAACGACATTCAGACCAAAGAAGCAGCCAGCACCGAGACAAGCAAACTAGGGGGTGAAATGTCACACGAAAACAACCAATCACGTTCAGGGTCACTAGAAGAGATGACTAATAAACTCATAGAGAATTCTAAAAGCTCACTTCACATCGAAGTATGCGCTGAAGATGTTGCTCAGTAGAGCAATGAAAGCTTCGCAACCAAACCATCCAGCTCAGAGAACACATCCACCCCAAAAAAAAGCATATGCCAGTTTACGCCGTCTCTGGCTTAGTAGACGTGATATCCTGCTGGCTATCGACCAAAGGGTGTGTGTACTGCTCAGCAGTCCGCTCCGTCCTCCTTTATGGCTGTGAGACCTGGCCATTGAGAGTGGAAGACATGAAAATACGAGCTGTCTTTGATCATAGGTGTCTGCGTTCTATCCCCCGTGTGAAGTGGCATAATAAGGTGAGCAATATTGAGGTTAGGCGTCGAGTGCTAGGTAGGTGGGAGGGGAAATCAGTCGACGAGACTGTCAAATTATATCGACTGAGATGGTTAGGACATGTGTTACGTATACATGCCTAGTCATCGCATTCCTCGACAATGGGCAATGTTAGCTGACATAGGGTCAGACTGGAGAAGAGCTAGCGGTGGTCAAACGAAAACATGGCTTCATCACTCAATGAAATCCACACCAGTTAGTTTAAACCAGCCACCTAGGAAGGTGTAGACTCCCTGACTGGTTGGGGTCCTCGGGACGGTAAAAACCAATGCTTGGAAACAATTGGTGACATGGCTCAAAATCGTTCTCAATGGCTGGTGCAGATGCATCCACTCCTTGTGACTTATGATTCCCAATTAAACTGTTTTGTTCTCCGTTATTACTATTCCTTTGTCTCACACCTCTGTTTACTGTCTCTATTATGCATTACTTTTTACTTTCTTCTCTTGCTTTGTGTGCTACAAGGAGGGAGTGTGGCGACTTGAACTGCCGCACATAAATGCAAAGTTCTATGTCGAAAACAGACAGAGAGAATGAGTTCCTGCACTAATTTCAGAGTACAGAAGATCTCTGTGGCTTTTCTTATTCTGACTGGTTTTGATATTCTTATCCTTGACTCCTGTAGTTGAAATGATGCTGCCTCGGATAAGTGGAAGAGGTGACTACCATTAGATTTCTGCCAGTGATGATGATTGGTGCTTGTTGTTGTTGTTGCTGCTGTCGGTTAGGTCGCTTCCTCACCTTTGTAGTTCTCTAAGTTCACTGCCCGCCTCCTCCGACAACTTATTGGCTTTCCCCTGTAGATCATCAAGTTTGTATGACGTTAGACATAAATCGTCACAGACGTTACCACTGGGATATTTAGGTTGACGACTGATCTTCTGCAGGGTTTTAATGGCGGTAATCAATGCTACGTGTGTAGTCCTTGACACTATTATTACTGATGGACTGTCAACAGGCACGAAGCGTAGGTCCAAGGCTCCTCGTCAGTTATTTCCAATCATCTGTAACCATCTCTTTAAAATGTCTCTTGTCAAGCCCAAGTAAGCGACTGAAATGTATCTTTTCCAAGTTGTGAAAACAGTTATCAACTTGAACAAATCAATGACAACAGCACATGGAGTAGGATCCATTATAATATTTAGTCAGATTACTATTAATAACGTATTCAATTCATTCCTTCGCCTTCCGAGTGGAAAACACAAGGCTTCAAGCTTGAGTTCTAGTGTTTCAGTAGCGATGTCGTTGTCTCATTTTACGGGATAAGGTGGCTAGACTCACACTAAATCCAACTTTCCCTCATTACCATCCTCGATATTGGCTAGCCTACGTCTAGGAGTGCGTCGGCCAGGAATCGGATCCCAGACCACTTGCATATTTGACAAGTATTTCACCATTCTGGGCATAATTAAAACACGTAGATGAATCGAAATGTTAATTGAGCAAAATAAGAAAATATTGTTGTCCTTATATCTATATACTGTGATCGAATTTCATTGAATGAAATAGAAATAGCGGGGAGTAAGGGAGGCAGCAGCAAGGCATTGTGGTATGTTAGTTATAAGATAACTTACGATATTAAAAAAATTATTAGTAAACAAGTGATGTTTCCGAAAAAATACTGTGAGTAAAGCTCATTTAGTTAGATATCAGTCAATATGAGGCATGAAGTTTGATAAATGATGGCGTAACCAGGTGGATGAGAGAAGAAATAACTATTTACATTTAATAAAAGATGACGTAATCAATCAAGGTGAAAAGACGAGTTAGTAAGGTGCAGAGGGAGTGAGAGAGATAGGAAATTACTACAGCTTCGATAGAGAAAGAAAGACCAGATTTGCAATTTAAAATGATATCATCATTCTATTTCACAGGTCCTCATCAGCTGCCATTGACTACCTGAAATTATAATGGTTATATAGATGATAATAACATTCCTTAATGCTTGAGTGGTAATAGAGAACAAATACTATAAAATTAACGGATCCAAAATGTAAACATTACAATTTTTTACGTTTTCGTCATCAATTTATACGCTTTCAAAGTAGAAAAGGGGAGGCGGAAGTAAGTACATTGGAAAAACGGAAAGAAGGGGTTCTAACCGGTTTTCTGAGGATATTCCAAGAAACCTGTGCCTGAAAGGAAGCAAATATTCTCAGAGTGCAATTACCAGACATATTGTTGATACCGGACATCTCGTAAAGATTTCTAAGTCCTTCAAAATATTAAGTAGACAAAGGACAGCAAATTTACTAAGATTTGCCGAAGCGATTGCAATCAAACGATTCACACCAACCAGACTTATGCACACAGAAAGAGAGTGTGATTAACCTCTCACTCCCTTGGTAACTGAATTTTGATTTTGATTACATTAATTAGTCATCTAATTCAGTGATCTCAACTCACTGAACAAATCTTAATCTCATAAACTATAACCGCTTTGGTTTTTTTGAGTTGCTGTGTGAACCTACAAGCTAACACTGTTTCTGTTAATCAATTTTTCTGTTTTCTGTCTTACCCCTCCCTCCTCTTTTCTACTTTGAAAGCGTATAAATTGATGATGAAAACTTAAACTAAAAATTGTAGTGCTGCATACGTTTTGGATGCGTCAATTTTATAGTATTTCATCTCTACTACCACTTAAACATTAAAGTATGTTATTATCCTCTATATATATAACCATTGTAATTTCAGGTAGGGGTCTGCAGCTGATGAGAACCTGTGAAATAGAATGATGATATCATTTTATACTGCGAATTTTGTCTTCCTTTCTTTATCGAAATTTATCAAGGGAACCAAATGTATGAAATACTATAGCTTGTTTTTGAATACATATATCAGGCTTTAATCTCTTGATAGCAATGACCTCTGGGAACTTCAGCTGACTTGAGTTTGATGATCTGTTTTTTGTCGTCGTCAACTTGAGGAGATTCAACAAACCTTCCTGGTGTCCTGTGTTGTGTCAGTCAGATATCAACTAACCAGACTGTTCAGAGATTTAATTTCTTTTAACCGTACGCTTTTCGGTATACGTTCAAGAAGTCTAAGATGGGGCCATTTTTCTTTGTTCTCCCTATGTTGTACTCGTTTCTGCAGCTACGCGTGAAAGGGCACAGTCTTATATCTCACTGAATAAGCTTAACTCACGGTCTGTTATTTTTCGTATGTCATTCTTGCATTAGTAGTTTCCCCTAGTGACTTACATGATCACATATTTTATGTACTTCATTAACCTGAAGCCTCCCTTGAACCCCACGTTGTGTTCTATTCAAGAAACTTCGATCTCATTACATGCATAAGTACAGCAACACTTTTATAATTTTACTAATTTGAAATTTCGACTTTGAATCTTTGAATAATGAAAGAATGAACATATTTCCAGACAGGATAATACGAGCTCATTTTATTTCGTGGATTCCCAGTCTCTTCAACTGCATAAATCCCTAACAAATCAATTATAGTATATTACACACCACGTTGACCGAAACCCGAAATAGTTGAAAAGAAACCAGTTTTTTCTCTGTCTAGCGTACAAATGGAAAGAAGTGTCCTTAAGAACGAAAAACAGAATTAAAGGTACATTGGAAAGAGCTTTTCCCGCCGCTAGACTCATTCCACTTTACAAAACAGTATGCTCGTTAAGTCAGTAAAAATTAGATAAGTATCCTGTTCCACATGTCAACTCCAACTGTATTTACCGATTCACCTGCACCTGCTACAGTAAGTACATGGAAGGACGACTGAGAGGAGAGCGTCTACCAGATTCTCCGATCATATCCCTAAAAGTCTTCCTGTATGAAAGGCAGGCAGTAAAGTGTTTTTAAGTGCAATTGCCAGACACCTGCTTGATACGGGATATATAGTGGAAATTAGTCAGGCTTTCAAAATAATCAATCAATACACAAAGAAAAGCATGATTACTTCGGTTCACAGAAGCCATTGCTATCATCAAAATACTTCGACTCAACCTATGCATACAGAAAGACCATGTGACTAATCTCTCACTACCCCACCTGGTAAACATAATTGTTTTGTCCGTGTGTTTTTGTGTTTTGTTCTGTTGCATACATAACATTCGACTCAATCTTGATTTTGATTTCCACTCACTGAGTTGAACTCACTATTTAGGTTCACTATTTCACCACCCTCCTGAACTCTCCACACCATAATATATATAAATTCACTCTGCGTTGTTTTATCTTGTCATCTGTCTCTAGTCTATCCTTGTTTCCAAGCGAAATCTGAACTTTACACCTTTGTCTAATTCCTTTACAAATAGTTACCTTCTTTAACACTAAATAATTGTCTACTCATATCATAGAAATTATGTTGCCTACACTTTCTTTCAGTAACTTGAAGTCATAGTAAAAAGTATGTTCACATACTATTTTGTAACTTAAAATTGAATTGATTGGTTGGAAGATATCATCATGAGCTGACATCAGTTAGAGAAGCATTGGAAGACCAACAAGGAGTACTGGATAGCTGTTTCGTCAGCCTAGTTCGGAACTCTTCGGTAAAATGCACCCACACCACGGGGTTCGAACCCACGAACTTCTGGTTACAAGACTAGCGAGCTCGTAGACCATAAAGCCACTGAGACACGATCCGATGGCCAGCCCATGAATTCTAACTTCTGCCAATTGATGACATGGCGTGACCACTAGCCAGTGTCTTCGATGAGAAACTGCCCTCACCTCCGACCTGCTCTACCCTACTGGTCACAGCTTCCCACTAGAACCCCAGGTAATTATCCGAATAGGGCCAGTCACTAGTGAGCATCAGATAAATTTTTCAAGTATTGATTTGTGCGCACTGATGAAAAGTCCCAAACCAGGACAAAACAGCTGTCCAGTACTCCCCGACTTCCCAGTGGTTCTTTAACCGATGTCTGGTCATGATGAAATCATCCAACCAATCAAACATAATCTCTACAAACCAATACTTCACAAATGATTTATTTAGGATGTAGACAGTTGAAGAGGGAGAATCCATGAAATGAAAAGAGCTCGTATTATCCTGTCTGCAAATGTGTTAATTCTTTATTCATTCAATTTAATAAAGGAAATTGGCTGTTAGATTTTCGTTACGAATCAACACCAATTGTCAATATCATTGAAAGCCAGGGGTTATTGGGCAGTTCACTGTTTCATTCTATTACGGGACTCTTCTGCAGTGCTCGTCAGTGACAAATCCACGTTGAAATTAATTTTAATCACTTTCAGAATCATCCAAAGTCTAAATATTATGTATCCTTTAGCTTACTGATGGTCACTGGCTGGATGTCTTGAAGCTGCCCTTAGAAATTGTGACCAGTGACGTGTACTCTGTCATGATGAAGTCGAGACTCATTAAACGCGTAGCTGAGGTTAGCGATATATATATCATGAATTGACAAAGTTGGATTTCACGGTCTACCAAATTTCAGGCCAAATAGCTGAATGGCCAACGATCTTGATCTCATAACGTGAACGTCCATATCCTCACGAATCGCATAATTATTATTTATTATTATTGTTTCCTTTAATTCCTAGAGGAACATAGGCCTTCAGCCGTGCGTCTCCATTGCTTTCGGTTCTCTGCTAGAGTCTTTACCTGGCTCCAAGTCTGCCCGCACGTTTTCATCTCCTCTTCACATGACCTCCTCCAAGTCACCCTTGGATGACCAACTTGCCACTTCCCTTTTGGGGTTCCACTCGAGGGCTTGTCTTTGGGTCCACTTTCAATGCTTCTGCTTCTAGCATCTTGATTGCCTTCAGGACTTCTGATTTCGTCGGGGGTTGGTGTTCACTAGTAGCTCTGTCTCCGTTGTTGGTAATGTTGGGTGCGTTGTAGGTGGTGGTCGATTTAGGAGTCTTTTGAAGTGTTCAGCCCAGTGTTTCCTTTGCTCCACTTCTTTGATGACTGACTTTCTATTGTCATCCTACACCGGCTTAATTTGTGTCAAACTTTTGCCCGATAGGTACCTAGTTTTCGGTAGAGTGTTGCGAGGTCTCCTTTGCCTGCAGCTTGTTCTGCTTCCCTTGCCATGGCTTCATAATACTTTCTTTTGTCTTCTCTGGCACTCTTCTTTACTCTTTTGTTCAGTGTCTTGTAGTTTGCATTCAAATCCTGTTTTTGTTGCTCATCGGTGCACTGGATAATCTTTTGTTTCATTATCCTTCTCTCTTCTATTAGTTTCCAAGTGTCCGTAGTGAGCCACTGTTTGTCCTGTCTCTTCTTTCTGCCTAGAACTTCCATGCAGGTTTAACTCCACACCGTTTTCAAGTTGTTCTAGTGCTTTTCAACGCTGACCTCTTCGCTAGTGTTGATTTGTGTCTCGGCTTTGTCCTTCATGCTTACAGTGAAGATGTCCTTTGTGTCCTGGTCTTTCAGATTTTGAGTGTTGAACTTGGCTTGTGGTCCATCTGCAGCTCCTGTTTCTCTGAAAGCTTTTAATTTGATTTGGATTGTCCCTTGTACGAGGTGGTGGCCTGAGCCAACGTCTGCTCCTGTTCTTATTTTTGTGTCCAGTAGGCTGCGCCTCCACTTCGCATAATATGAATAGTTATTCATAACTACTGTTCCACATTTTGTCCCCAATGGTATTAATATGCATTAAACTTGTAAGGAAACTGTTAAGTTTTAATAATTTAAGATGTATAATGATGGCTGATTACACACTGATCGACAAAATATACAATGTATCCGTTTTATGATTTGTTTGAATTCATTGTCTGAAGAGTTCTTTTATGAACGTCCGAAACTTTTTTGATTTCCTCGTGTCTTCTTCGTCTGCTGCAGTCGACACACAGTGATTAAATGAATCAGCTGTGTAATTCGACTGATGAAACGAGGAAGTAGAATACTGGCTAACCACGGAGTTCGGTTCATGAGTTCGATTCCTGAAAGTTGCACACTGCTTTAACCTCGATTAACTGACAGTGAACCCGGTAAAGATGGGAGATTGGGTTTTAGGCGTGGAAAAAACACCACCATGGCACCAGGGAAAATTCAAATTCTCAAAGCTTGAAGTTCAACAGGTTCCATTTAGAACAGAGAGAAATGAAAAAGATGAAATGATAATCTATAATAAATTTTTCAAATACTATTTTTAACCCCTTTCGTTCCTAGTGGAGCTCATATGGCTTCAATCCTTCAACCTTTAAGTTTCAGTTTGTAGCCCTGGTGTTTACTTTTTGCCAGGTGAGGTTGCTCACCTCTCATGCTAGGCCAACTTCTCCTCTTTGCCAAGCTTACTGCTAGCTAACTGAGGTATAGGAGTCCGTTGTCGGCCTGAGATTGAATCCCGGACCACATGAGCACCCAGTGATTAATCTACCACTGAACCTCTTAAGCGCAATCTGTAGTAATAATTAAAAGAATATCTTATATAGTTTGAAATGATTTCTATTCAAACAGCATAGTTTTCAAGTACTCATTTAGTAACCTGATAATTATTCTAATATATCGATTTTATGCTTGTTTCTTTCTCAGTTTTGCGATGATTACCCCCCACCCCCACCCACACACACACACTCTTTGTTTCTGATGAATATTAGTTGTAACCTGAAAGTTGTTTGTTCTACTTAAAACCTTAAAATCGAATACAAGTTATCATTACTATAATTAATCATACTATTGCCTGTAGTATTATTATCAGTAGTATTGTAAGTATTCAGATGTAATGTGTCAAATGGATTCTGGAATGATATTAACCGGTTGAAAATGGATCGATAGGAAGTCCTAGAACATTTGGGTTTCGTGCTTAAGAACACTCGTCAGCAAGGCGTATCTGAAAATCCCAGGGAATTGATCCAGCCATAGAGATTTG
Source organism: Trichobilharzia szidati (assembly GCA_944472155.2). Classification (NCBI taxonomy): domain Eukaryota; kingdom Metazoa; phylum Platyhelminthes; class Trematoda; order Strigeidida; family Schistosomatidae; genus Trichobilharzia; species Trichobilharzia szidati. The sequence goes on along the minus strand of OX235275.1, from coordinate 54,387,408 downwards.
AACTCATGTCACCCAATGATTGCTAAAGTCAGAGATACTAGTATTGGGGAATCGAGGCTGGGAATTGACTTAGACTATCATGTGTCTGGTCCTTAGTAGCACTATTGTAACAACCGAAGACAAGGGCCAGGCAACAGATCGTTTATTAAGGAAAATCTACACATATTTATAGATTTCAATGTACATTATTGTAGATTATTGTTAGTAGAAAATACAGTCTTTTGATTGGTTGTTTCTCACAGAAAGTTAACCTTGCATCTCTTTGTGGCTGTGTCAGATCATCCATATGCTAACTGTATCCGTCTACGCAAAGTCTTTGTTCTCATTTTCTCACCACCAATATTGGAGACATAAACACTGACGTCAATTACTGCCTACCAACTTTGGCTAGCTAGCAGCCAGCTCTCACCACACTATTCTGCTGTCTGACTGACTGTCAACAAACACGAAATTTAAGTCCAAGGATTCATTTGGATTACTTTCAGTCACTTGTGAAACTATCTCTTTGCAATGTCTCGCATTCATATATGTGTAGAACTTGGGCACTGTGGTAATATGAAATTCTATGTTAATTTGTTTATTAAATACATCACTCACAGTGAGTGAAACAGGAGTGTTTATTTACTGGATGACAAAGTTTCGAACACTATTATTGTTGATATTAGATAGTTGGAGGCAATCTGCAGGAATCCTTGCCTGACCTAGGTTTCGTGCTAGTTGGCAGTCGTCAGCTAGGCGTATCTGCAACCACCTTGAAGGAACTCATATCCCTTCTGAGATTCGAAAAAAAAGACTAGACACGTCGCACTAGTTACTTGTGTCCAATCAAAATACCCACTACAGTCCTACAGAATGTCGATCGCGGATCCGAATAGCTGGCTCAGTGGTAACGTCTCTGACTGCAGGTAGCACTGGGTGACGCGGGTTCGAATCACCTCAGAAGGGACATGAGTTCCTTCAAGGTTGCAGATAAGCCTTGCTGACTGGTGAGTGCCAACTAGCACGAAACCTAGGTCAAGTGAGGCTTCCTGCCGATTGCCTCCAACTATCTAATATCATCAAATCAGTGTGCACCGTGATGGTGAGCTACCTAGAATGGTGGCCACATTGCAAACCTGACTGATAGAATTAATTAAGTCTGCATCGAAAAAGGACTAGACACGTCGCACTAGTTACTAGTGTCCAATCAAAATACTATTATTGTTCATAATCACATTACGAAACAATTCTTCCCTCGCGTTCCCAGTGGAACATAGATGGCTTCAAACTAGAGCTTTGAAGTCCCAGTAGCAGTGGCGTTTTTTACAGGGTGAGGTTTGCTAGCCTTACGCGCAACCTTTCCCTCTTCACCGAGCTTACTGCCGGTTAAGTGAGGCTTAGGAGCGCGTCGGGTGGGAATCGAATCCCAGAACAGGTTAACGGCTGTCAAGCGTTCTACTTCTGAACCAGCGGCGCACTTCATATTCATATCATCAATTATAACTATGCAACTTTGAAACTTCCGTTTTATAGTTTTGTTTATCACCTCCCCCCGCTATTCATCGTGGGAGTAACCGAATTTTCCAGATGTCTGAATGGACAGGTGTTGAACCATTTCTATTACACGTGTTTGCGGTTGATTTGATAAATGAAGCTTCAGTCAGTTATCAATCTCTCCCTCCACCCTGTGACATAAGATTTTAAAACTGTCATCTTATCCCATCCCATCCTATTGTGTGGTTGTGTGTAATTGCATATGGTGAGTGCTATAGCTCAACTATTCTCCAGATTTCTTATTGTATTCGGGTCATCTAATCTAGATTTTGCTAGATTTTTGTGCTCCGCTAGTCTGATGGACCTTATCCTACTGTTTCGGCCTGATAATCACTGCGGAGTATTAGACAAAGTTAAATAGTTAATGGGTTTAATGTGCTCCACAGGATACTTTAACCAACAAAGTTTCTTTCTAATTGAGTTTTTGAGTGACTGAGTATCACTTTTATTCCTGCATTGTTAAGAATTCACCGCCGTAAGGTTTCCGAGGTTCCTTCTTTGTAAGGAAGTAATACTGATAATTTAGATTCCTTATTGTTGGTGCTGTCACTATCTTGTGCATGTTTGATATGGACATCGTCAATAATATTATTATTACTATTATCACTATCGCTACTATTTTTATTTATTTTATTTTTACATTTTCCTACATACTTCCGCGATCGTGGTAGATATATTTATGAATAGATGGGTAAACTTAGCGATTGAGACATTCAGTACCACTCCAAAAGTATGATGGAGGAATATAGATGGCATATCCACCGTACTTAGAACACAGAATATAGATAGATTTTTCGGACACATTCACTCAAAGGTGGAGGCAATTCAATTCACTTATGAATTGGGAAGTCGAGAAGGATAGCTTGCAGTTTTAGATCGTAGCGTAAAAAGGAAAGGTGGGAAGTTAAACACTAGTGTTTACAGGAAACCCATACATTCAAACAGATAATAGGATTTCCGATCATCCCATTCTATGTCAATGAAAGTAGGATTGGTGAAATGTTTAAGTGACAGAGCGCAAAAACTAAGTAGTACCAAGGAAAATCGAAGACAAAAAGTTGAGGCATATAAGAGAAGATTTGAAACTTAATAATTACCCTGATAAATTATTTATTGATTTATTGAATCAAATGAGAGAGAATACGTGTAATAGGAATGATTCAACAGCTGTCCACTCGGACATCTGAAAACTCCTACTACCACTTCTACGACAAATAGGAGAGAACAAAGAAAACTATAAAACTCAGGTATCGAAGTCGTGTGATTATAATTGATGGAATGATTATGAACAATAATGAATTGTGTTCGAAACCTTGTCATCCAGTGAATAATACTGTTTCACTCACTGTGTGATACATCTCATAAACAAATTAATATATTTTATATAGTTGGTTTGTAAGGAATAGATTTGTTTTTACGAGTTGATCTGATGCTCGCTAGTGACCTTCTACAGGACGGAGTTTCCTGGAGTTTTAGTGAGAAGTCATTAACAGTAAGGTCAATCCAGTCAAGTGTGAGGATGGATGTCCCACAGATAACGTTGGTTGATGGTCGCGCTAAATCACAAATTGGTAGAAGTTAGAATTCATGGGTTGGCCATTGAATCGGGTCCCAGTGGCTGAGTGGTATACGAGCTAGCCTTGTAACCGGAAACTCCTGGGTTCGAACCCCAGTGTAGTGGGTGCGTACAGCCGATGATTCCCAAACTATGGGGATGAAACAGCTGTCAAGTACTCCAGTGCTGGTTTTCAATGCTTTTCTAACTGATATCAATCCGTGATCAACTCATAAAAACAAATTAATATATCTCGCATTAATTTGGACAAATATTCCAAAATTTCGAGTCACTTATAGTTGGACGGTGACTAGTAGTGATGGGATCCGAGATGCGCATCCAGATGATGAGTCTCAAATAGGACGAAATGCACATCCACTAGATTACACCAGCATACTGATCACCATCCACATTAATTATCAGGCAAATCCTTGAAGCATCTGTACTAAAAACGAAGAAATGTCAACACAGACCAGAACTTTCGACCCAATCAATCAGAGAGAAAAACGAAGTCCAAAACTTCATTGATTTCGCCTGTTTTTTGTCTACTCCAGCCAACATTGAATCAGCTGGCTAATTACAGATTCAGATATGCTGAATAGAGATGACGTAAAGAACACCCTTGATTAAAAATACGATTGACTGGCTGACTGGTTTCAACATAGAACTTTGTATAGAAGTACAACATTTGAAGTTGGCACATTTCACGGAGCACACAATAGAAGACAAAAGAGAGGAAAAGAGGGATCTGAAAGAACGATAATGATCAGAAATGTGATGGAGAAAGAGTAGCATCATGGAAAAACAGAGTGAATGCTTCTGGGCTATCGCTGAGAACTGTTTTAAGCTACATAACCAATAATCTCCAAACATGGGTTCTCAGCTTCTTAAGGACCCCACCTAATCAGGAAGTCTACAGCTCCCTACTTCGCTTAAGCTAACTGTCAATGATTTCATGAACTGATCTGAAGTTTTGGTTTGACCACTGCAACCTCTTTTCCAACCTGATCCTTTGTTATCAGCTAACATCACCCATGGAGGAAGACACATGTCCTAGCTATCTCAGTCGACTGACTTTCCCTCCTTACCTAACACTCAGTCGACGCTTAACCTCAATACTGCTCATCCTGTTTATTGTACCGCGTAACAAGAAGATAGAATAGACTAGCTGACACAGTTTTTGTACCAATCAATTTATTTTTCAAGTACTCATTCAGTAACCTGATAATTATTCTAATATATCGATTTTATATATTTGTTTCTTTCTCAATTTTGCTATTATGGCCTCCCCTCCACCCCACCTCTTACCCTTACCATTTACTTTGAATGAATATTACTCACAAGTTCTGAAGTTGTTTTGTTCTACTTCAAAACTTTAAAATTTAATACAGCATATCAGGTGACATTCACTCACTCACTCACTCGCACAGTATTCTTCATTATACACGTATCCTTACTTAGTATTCTTCTCTTTTCTAAATCGATCAATAAATCAATCAATTTTGGCGGGAAAAATAAAAACGCACCAAGATAAATAAATGATTAAAACAAAATAGAAATGAATATTCATTAAAATAATAATAACACTAATAGTAGTAATAGTGATGATAATTATAATAATAATCATAAATATTTCAATCTATCAATCTATTGTACATTGAACGAGAAAAATGATAGTTTAAACTGAGTGGATGATGAGGTCATATTGTTCAATGTTTCAATGATATATATATACATATGTTTAAATATTAGTGTATTGATTTTTCACTTTAGTGAACTTTGATCATAATTATTACTATTATTATTAATAGTATTATCATCATTACTATTATCAATTAATAATTCGTCAGTTTTGTGACCAATATTCAGGATAAAAACGACTGAAATTTGTTAAACTTATTTCTATGATGATATTGATGTCGATTGTCAAAAATATCAATAAGAAACAACAAAAAAAGTATTAAATTGCAAATAATTTCACATGTATTTATAAAGAAGAATTAATTGTTCTGTAATTGTATTAGTGAAGTGTGTGTAGATTTGTGTGTGTGTGTGTGAACGTGTATGTTTCTGTGTTCACAAGTAGGCACTCTCTACCTATAACACACTCACCTGTGTATGGCCTAGATACGTACAACACGTGAAATTTTATGATGCAAAACTTTGAATCTGAATTTGTTAAAATTAATTATCTGATAAAATGCTTAATATTATTATTATTATTAAAACTATGAAGCTGTTAGCTGTTGAAGGCGTGTTTTTGTTTCTTGTGAAGATGGCAGTCCAATGTATCACGTCACACAAGGCTTGGATTGATGAATGCAAGGCCCATTAGCCTCGTAACCTGGTGGTGGCTCTTCGTTCTCTCCGTGATAGCATCACCCCTTGAAGTGGTGCTGAAGAGTCCTAAACTAGGACGAAACAACTAGATGTTCAGTACTGTTTGAATAAAGCTGCTTCAAAGTTCTAAATTTAAATTTCTTTGATTATAGCTTGATTCCACACAGTATTTTTTGGTACAAGTATCGAATTTTCAGCATGTGATATCGGTAGCCCAAATTTAGCAGGCCGACCATTGATATCAGGTGTGCATCGGCAGGGAGTCGAACCTCGGACCGTGTGCATGGTCGGCGAGAGTCCTGACCACTGTGCCACCGATGCACTGTTGTTGTTGTGTGTACATGTGTGTGAGTGATGCGGGGTAATAGCCTGGATATTTGTCTTGTCGTGTTTTCCGACTCTTCATCAGTATGCACCCATGATCCCACTAGGGAATTGAACTCAAGTCCTTCAAGATACGAGGTATGACTTCGCTGACTGTTTAGACACTGCTGTAGCATTCAATAACCGTTGAATTTTGAATTCTGTTAATTCCTGGAGTGTGTGTTATTATTTCCAACAACAACAACAACAACTGAAGCTCAGTGTTTGCTGTCACTTTAATGTTCAGAGTATTATCCCTGAGGATAGTCAGTCGAGATATCCACTGTTTTTGTTGATTTCTCCCCTTAAATGTCTGTTATTTCTTGACTGATTAGAGATTTATGCCCCAAATTTCGGATTTCTTCTTAACCAGTAAGTTATGTGGCTACATGACATTCTGTAGGCGCGGGTTGATTATTGTGTCTACGTGCATTTTATGAAAAATGAAAAGAAGTATAATGACGAACTGACTGCCATCAGTTAGAGAGACACTGCTGTTTTGTCCCCGTTTAGGACTCTTCAGCAATGCTCAATTATGTCGCACCACCTTCATCAGAGAACGAATCCAGGACTTTCACACTGGGGCCTTTGAGCCACTGGGAAGGAATATGAGTTGGCGTCCACCAAGCTAGGTGCAAGGATGAATACTTGCCGACAACTCAGTATATATATATATGATGAATTGCCAGAAGTTAGGACTCGTGGGACATTGGATCTCATTTCCATTGCTCAGACGGTTAGCTTAGTAACCTAAACGTTCTCGGTTTACTCCTTAGAGGAATCATGGGTAGGTATTTCAGAAGAGTCCCAAAGTAGGATGTATCAGTTTATTGTTTAGTAATACCCTGTGGTAGTTTTCAATGGTTTTCTAACTGAAGTGAATTTGTGTTGAAACTTGGCATCAATAAAATCCCTTGAAAATAATAAAAAGAAGCAGTTCAGCAAGGTGGTGCTTTTATTCGGCGATCTCATTCGCCTCCTGTTTCCGTAAAATCAGAAAATAACGAAATTTATGGTTTGTCGTATGTATGTATACATTACTAATAAAATTACTCAGTACATACGAGCAGATGAATACGGATGACTAGGGTGTTACTTCAATGGTGACATGGAGGAGATCTTGTGAGGAGGAGGACACGAAAGCTTATGGATAGTCATGAGGCCGAATGAAGAGTGCTCTAGAGGGGACAGGAAAACATCGAGACGTGCTGTTGAGGTCTTACACTCCTCCCAGAACCCAAGGGAATAATAATAATGATAATCGAGGTGAAATCTATTACTCTCCAGCGCAGACTCCTTCCGGTATCATTGTAAAAGCCTTTACTACCAGAAATCTCACCACTAGCCGAATTCATTCGGTTTCACTTCAGCTTTATCGATCAGAGTATGATTAGTTCGACTGTAAGGTAAACAGTTCTATAATGACAAACTTTCCTAAAATATTGAACTCAGCTAACCTACTAACTAGTAGAGCGATGATCTATTCGTCTTGAAAAATGTTATGGTTCTTGGCTCAACTCAATTGATGGTACTGGTTGAGATGGTTAGGACATGTATTAGCTATGCTTTAACATCGCCTTCCTCTTCAAAGAATAGACAGATTGAAGTTTTGACTGTTAGCTACAATCCTAGAGACTATAGGAATTAATAACTACAGACGCACTTGTGATATGGCTCAGGGATGCAGATTATATTATTAATATTCCTTTGCATTCCGAGTGGAACAAGGGCTTCAGCAACACATCTCCACTTTCCTCTATTCTTCGTTGTACTCTTCAGCTTGGACTACGATTCCCCACAATCTCTCATCTCCTCCATGTCACTCTCTTACCGATGACACACTCGTTGCTTCCCATCGGGATTCCACTCGAGCTACGGCCTGGAGTGCGATGTCATTCGATGTCCTCTTCAATGTTTGCCCAATGCATCTCCATTTTCTCCTACATATTTGTTGAGCGATCGGCTCTCACTTGCTTGGTTTTTCATCACCAGAGTTTCTTGTTGCTAATTCTTTCTGGCCAGCCGGCTGGCCATCTGATCTTCAGTATGGAGCCAGTGAAGTGGGCAGCTGTTGATGAAAGTCTGCAACAGGCTGTTGGAAATCCTTATCGTGACTCACACGCAGTGCAAGTTTCTGACTCGTGTAGAAAGACCAACTTCACATTTCTGTTGAAAATGCGAATCTTGTTCCTTATGCTGAGTTAGTGTGGAAGATTTCCAAGCTGGTTTCAGGTTGATGAAGCGGTATCTTGCCTTTCCGATTCTAACTGACCTTGGCATCTTCGTGCGTTCCGACTGCCCGTAGCTGAAACGATGCTTCCCAGATAAGTGAAGGAGGCGACCTCTGTTAAATCGCTTCCATTGATGATATTTGATGCTGGTTTCTGTTGCTGTTGATTGGTTATCTTCATCACCTGACTCCGTCTTCTCTATGTTCACCTTCAGCCCTGTCTTCTCTGCCTTCCTGCCTGCTTCTTCAGCCATTTTGTTGGTTTTCGCCTGCCTCTAAGTCTTCACGTTTGTCTGACATTGGACATATATCATCCATGCGCAAAATCCAGATGTTACAGAGTCTTCTCATCGTTCGTCCAGCATATTCCAGTCTTCCCACTCCCTGTGCACAGTCTAACGCATAATCCGGTCCGCCCCAATTAGGAATATCATCATCAGTGTAATAGACAGTCTTGTCTTACTCGTGTATGCACTTCGAACGCCTCGCTGAGCTTTCCGTTGCGGATCACCTGACTGATGGTGGCATTGTCATATAGCCAGCTGTTGAATGAGGTTGATAATGACTTGAGGTACGCCGTAGTGTCGTAGTAGTTTCCAAATTACTTCCCGGTCTACGCAAACGCAGAGATTTATTCATAAACATGTCAGTCAGAAAAATATTATTAAGAATTCGAATTCTGTGGTAAGCTCCATAATCTGTAGACTTTTGATTACATCCTTCACTGGGTTATAGAATGAAACACCAGTTTTGGGCTCGTCGCATTTCAGTGTCACTCTAACTTATGTTGCATCATGACAAAATCAATATTGGAATCAGTCATTGCTTTGGAAACTGAACATCTAAACCCTTCTTGATATAATAAAGTATAATTATATTTCAATGGTTTACACACAGTGATAAGTTTTGTTATTGGTAGTATTTCGAGCAAAATTACTGCCCGTGATCACACACCAACTGTTGGAATTGTTTTGTTCACACATTTATGATTTGTACTCATATATACATAGTTCATTTTTGTGCATTCAGAATTATATTCCAGATTGTTGACAGTTATGCTGTTGAGTCACCCTTGTTACATTTATCCGGTGTGACCTTAATGAATATAGATTCTCTTATAAGTCTCTCTTTCCATTTGTTCATATTAGTTTTTAGAATACAAACATTGTCCCAATCAATATTGTGGTTTTTGTCCCATGCATGTGCAGCTATAGATGATTTTTTTCTAAATTCCTGTAAGCTTGTGTTCCTGTTGGTTGACCTTTAGTTAGTCAGGCGTTTATGTTCATTCACTCTTACTTTGAGTGATCTGAACGTTTGACCCACATATTTAGTCGGACACTCAGCACAAAATATTTTGTAAATCGCATTACTGTTTTTATCCATCATTGTTATGGGATCTTTCAGTTGATTTATGTTATTTTTAATTAGATTTGTCGGTTTAAACGTAATGCAAAACCCAATATTTTTGAGGTTTCTTCGACCCCGCCTCTCATGTACTATTTTTGTATGGTATCGTGACTGCTTTTCTTGCCTTCCTCCGTCTTGTCATTCTCTCGTTTCACCCTCTATCTCTGATAAATTCTTATGGATAGTTGTTTTCGAGTAACACTTTGAATAGAACTTTAATTTCTTTACGCTGGTCCTTTGATGTTGTTGTAAGTCTACGTATTCTATCTGCAAGACCTTGTATTAACCCTCATTTTACTGTGCGTGAGTGGATGAGCTGAGTGATAATCAAGGAATCTTCCAGAGTGTGTAGTTTTTCTATATATCATTGTTTTTATACTACCATCTGTTACTCTTCATATTTTGCAGTCTAACATAGGCAGTTCCCCAATTTCATTCTCTATTTCCATAGTGAATTTTATTGAGTCGATATGACTGCTTATGTATGTGAGAAGAATTTCTCAACATCGTTTTTTTCCTCATTATTACGAACGTGTCGTCTGCATATTTCCACTAACATTTTTTTGATGACCTGAATAGTTTAAATTCATTCTCTTCCCAAAAATCCATTAATATGTCAGCTATTATCGAAAAAGTTTATTTCTTTTAGATTCCTTTGCGTTCTGAGTAGAGCGTAGGACTTTATGCTTTCAAGTTTCAGCATCGATGGTGTTTTTTTAAACAGGTTGGGATTGTAGTCCCATACTCTAGCTCAAAGTTCCCTGTCTCAAAGGGCTTACTATCAGTTGGAAAACTCGACAGGATTCATAAATGTATCGGCCGGGAATCGAATACTCTACCATGTGTGCGGTTAGCAAGCATTTAACCATTAAATTACCGACGTAAAAACACCTTAATAATAACTGACTGAAATTATGAACAGTTCCTGCTTTTTATTTTTTTCAAAATTTCACGCATTTCTCCCCTACTGTGTTGTAGACTGTTTATTGGACAGGTGATCACATTCCAATAATGTTGTGTTTCAATGTCTTCACATCATTCTTTGTGTTTAGTGAATCGATTGAACAAAATTTTTGACTAAAGCCACATGACACTAATTTATTAACCGGACATTGAATATATAGTTTTTTGTTTTAATTCATGGAAAAATAATTTGCCCGCGTTTAATGAATGGTCGCTATTTGTTTTGTATAAAACGATGATTGTAACATGTCAACATGATTCTGGATCAAATTTAAGTGAGAAAAGGCGCTCAAAGTGGAGGATACTCCTAGTTACTGGGAATGTTGGTCAGTAAGAATCACTGTAATTCAGCTCTACTTTTCCGCCTTTCTCCTCCCCAGTTAATTTACTTATTTAAACACACTTTTTACAATATGAGTATCAAAAACCGCGCTATACAAAATAAAAAAGACAATCCATGATAAATTAGAGCATTTAAGGTGATTTGGCAACTACTTCGCTACTACGGGGTGCCACCGGTAATTATTCATCTCATCTAACAGCTGTACGACAATGCTGCATGCCAAGTAATCCACAACGGGAAACTTACGGAATCCTTCGAAGTGAGGACAGGAGTAAAACAAGGCTGCTTGATTGCTGTAGATTGGATAATGCGACAAACAGTGGGCAATGGGGAAACAGGTATAAAATGGACTCACACAAAAATCTTGGAGGATCTGGACTTCGCCGATGATATATGTCTGATTTCCCACAAACTGGAAGATATGCAAGCGAAAAGCAACAAGTTGGCAGAAGAAGCACCCAGGGAAGATAGGACTTCAGGTGAACATAGAGAAAACAAAGGTAGGTGATGAAGATTCCTGGTCAACAGCTACAGCAAAAACAAAAAACAACAATCAACATAAATGGAAGGAACCTGAAAGAAACAACCTCCTTTACCTACCTGAGAAGCATCGTTTCAACTACAGGCAGATGGAACTGAGGAGGATATCAAAGCAAGAATCGGAAAAGCAAGACAAGCTTTCACTACTCTCAAGTCTGTGTGGAGGTCAACAGCACTCAGCATCAAAAATAAGATCCGGATTTTCAATTCGAATGTGAAGTCAGTCAGTGCTACTATACGGATCAGAGACTTGCACTGCGTGTCATAAAGAGCATCTCAAACAAACTACAGACCTTCATCAACAGCTGTCTTCGCTCAATACTCCGTTCAAGATTAGATGGCCAGAAAAGATCAGCAACAGAGATCTCTGGGAGCAAACCAACCCAGCAGGAACCGATTGTGAAAGAAATAGGCAGGAAGAAATGGAGATGGATTGGCCATACTCTGAGGAAACCATCAAGTGACATCACTAGACAAGCCATTGCTCGAGTGGAACCCGGACGGGAAGCGGCGAGTTGGTCGTCAGTGCAAGGGTGACTTGGAGGTGGTCATGTGAAGAGGAGATGAGAGCGTGTTGTCAGACTTGGAGCCAGGTGAAGACTCTAGCAGAGAACCGAACGCAATGAAGACGCACGGCTAAAGCTCTATGTTTCTCTAGGAATTAAAGGAAACAATAATAATAAGGTGCATTCATTACTTTGAGTTATTTTCAGATAGACAGGAAAGGAGGAATCCATAATACATTCCCCACTGATGGCGTTTCTTAGCTGCATTTGAAAACGTCTCGAGACACTGTTTCAAATTGTCTTTCGAACCCTTATTCGGGGTCGCAACAGTAAATGCTAAGCTAACACAACTATCTTACTTCCCACATTGTCATGTTAAAGACGGACTATTCTTCAGTTTCTCTACCCCATTGCAGGTTTAGCTAATGAGGAATGGATAGTGTGGGAGCTGCCTAGATGAAATTCATTCAAGCCACCAGAGCCTGTACTCTAAAATGACAACATTTGTTGAAAAGTGGTCTCCACCATGTCCAAATACATGCTACTAGAACTCAGAATTATTTGCATGACGATACTACTGAATGCAGGCATTCCCATTAAGGCAGAAATTGTCCAAATTACAAACTGAGTGTGCATTCTCAGCTTGAAAAGGCCTAGTTTAACAGGCGTGGGGCAATACTGTACATCCCAAACATTTTAAATCTGACCTTAGACCTCACCAGAGGTAGTTCAAGTTGGCTTATACCTCCTTGGAGATCTCACCCGCCTTACAAGCACTCACACAACTACCCAGACATACAAATTTGTTGACTGCTTATAACGGTTCACTTGTCAGGATGGGTTTAGGTACAGACTGCTACCAGTCTTGAAGCAAGACTTGGCATTTGATGAGGCAAAGCACATAGCATACTTGCAGACATTGATCCTATACTTGAGATCAGAAAGTTTCTCTCTTAGAGACAGATCTCTACCACCGCCTCCACTCTCATCTTTCATAGCTGTCTTCAGAATGTCATCAGTGGCAAAACTGAAGAAAAGTGGTGAGATTGAGCAACTCTGTATAACTTCGCTTTTGGTTGAGAACGGTGCTGATAGCTTGATGTCAGCATTTTATAAGACTTCTGATAATTAAGCATCTTCACCTTCATAACTCTTTCATTTAGCCTGTACTGAACTCGCTCTTTACCATCTACCATGAATTAAAACATTTCTATAGCTTCTGCTGTCAGTTATAAAACGGTGCATTAGCTTATGACAAATGCTCAGTGAAGATACACCAGCATACCTCAGGACGCTAGATTCCACCTTCAGTCCAGTATTCATACAGCTCTTTTCACTTCAGGAACCCTTGGAGGATCACGTTTATGATCATATGAATGCCTTGTCAGGATTACTGGGTCCGTCACAGCCCCATCCTGACTGTTACGCATACAGCATACATACTATGGCCTTCAGTGTCCAACCTTGCAAAACATTCCAAGCAATCGGAGGTGCTCCAACCCCACATGAAGCTAAAGAGGTGTTCCAAATTTATGCTGGGTGTCAGCTAATAAGTGTCGTATTGGTTGGTGTTGGATTTTTGAATAGTCCATAGCGATAAAAACCCAACTTTCAGATTTGCACCAAAGGGGGGCGGGTCGTTCGTGTACCGATATATGGTAAAGCAAGCTTAGTCAGTAGATATATCTTGGACTCACTGGTGGCCACTCACTCTATTTGTAACTGTGAGAAGTCCTCAGGAGCAACTTCCGTTTGTCATGAATCGTATGTATGAATTAGGACACATGCGCACTGGGTGTACCCTAACATATCTTGGGAAATGATATCTGGGCAGCAAATCTGTATCCCGCCAACGCAGTAAACTTCACCTAAAATGTCAGGCTTCCTCATATGCCTTTGTGAAAGCTAACGTAAGACGTCCTTGTCATTGGTGGGCTCGAGATACCGCTGTTAGTATCAGGAGCAAGAGTTTACCCAAGATTGTGATAATTAATGATCACCTGAGGCCTTCATTAGGTCCTAATGTGAATATAAAGGACCGCCCCTCTGTTGGCTATTTGGAATTAAGAGCCATGCACATTAGTTTGAGCGTATTTAATTATTAGACACAGTACTGAGCACTACATTTAATTATCAATTTTAACTAACATTTTCTGTCTTCCATTTTCTAACTCAGGTAAAATATCCAACTTCAAGGGGGAACTATTTTTTTCCTGTCAAAAGAAAACTGTATGCTTTATATAAAACAGTAACTAGTCTCATCAAAATTTATGAAACTGGAAGAATTCAAAGAATCACCTGAGAAGTCTGATAGTGTTGTTGTGGAACAGGCCAGTGTAAATGATAATGTCGTCCTGTCCATAGATCGTAAGCACAGATGTTCTGAGGGGGATGACGATAATGAAAGTGGTCAAAATGGCACTGGACCAAGCGAACCAAAACGTCAGTGTTTATCTGCCTCCCAGGATATCAATAATGACAATGTTGTGAAGGTGGATCATGAATTTCAGTATTGGTTTGTGTTCACTGTAGTGACAGCCGGTAGACAAGGCAGTGAATTGGGGGCCGATCAAACTCCGCTTGTTCAGTTCAATGGAGTACTGGGTGACTTCTGCACCAATAAAGTAAGTTAACTAATTATTTTTAATAAGTGTCGCATACTTGAAATAAATGGTGTAATGCCTGTTACTCGTGAGGATGTCTAACTCTGAAAGCTGCTGCACTATTTTGCTAAGTTCTATGCTAAAACTCATTCAGTCAGTTGGGTGCTGTTAGAAGAATTCAACTTATCGGAACAGACTTCTTTTTCGTGTGTACCACCACTATTTTCCCAAGTTGGAACTTGGGAAGGAGTTAAGTGACGAAGATAACCAACCATCACTAACAGCAACAACAAACAGCACCGTTCACCATCATCAACAGGAGAGATCTAACAGAGGTTATCTTCTTCATCTATATAAGAAGTAATGTTTCAACCACAAGCAATCGGAATAGATGAAGATGACAAGGCCAGGCAGCCAGTCAGAATTGGAAAGGCAAGATACGCCTTCATCAACCTGAAATCACTTTGAAAATCATCTGCCTCACTCAGCCAGCCAGCATACAAGATTCGGATTCCCAACACAAATGTGAAGTCAGACAGTTCTTCTATGCGGGTCAGAAACTTGGCCAGCCTGTCACGAAAAGGATTTCCAACAAGCCACTGTAGACTTTTATCAACAACAACATGTGTTCGCTGGCTCCATACTGAAGATCAAATGACCTGTTGGAGAGAACTAGCAACTAGAAACCCTGCAGTGGAACAAACCAGCAAGCGAGAGCCGACTGCCAAACAAATATTTAGAAGACACATACTGATGAGGCTGCCAAATGACATCGCGCACAGCCAGGCCATCGCTGAGTGGAATCTCAATGGGAAACGACAAGTTGGGAGTCACTTTGATAATGACATGGAGAAGATCGTGTAGTGAGGAGATGAGAGATTACGGGCAATCGTGGACGTAGCTGAAGAGGTTGGCAGAAGATAGGACAGAGTGGAGATGTGTTGTTGAAGCCTTATGTACCATCCACTCGGAACCCAAGGGAACAATAAATAATAATAAATGGTGCTGTTGCTTGTTTAGTGGAAAAAGAATGTTCACTTACTTTACGTGTTATGCAGTCACTGTAGTACCGTAAGAAAAGATTCAACACTTGTGAGAATTCTAAAGTAAATGTCTATACCCTGGTTCAATAGAATTTGATCTGGTAACTGACTGATTCATAACTATTCAAGAATTTCATTTTATCAATGACATCTTTATAAATAAAGAGAAAGTATTTATTATACATCAGGACAAATGGTTCCGAATGGAACATAGAAGTAATAACTTGACATTAGTAATAATTAATTATTATTGATCTAATTTTGTTACACTGGACCGATGCACCTTGTTTACCAGCTGGTAGCAAGCTTGAGAAACGAGGGAAAGTTGCGAGTGAGGCTTGAAACCTTACGTGAAACCTTACCGTAACTTCAAATCGTGAAGCCCAGTGTTCCACTTAGAACGTCATGAAATTCATGGATCGTTGGGTTGGGTTCCAGTGTCTGGATGGCATTTGAGCTCATCATGTAAGTAGAAGACGCTGGGTTCGCATCTTGGTGGCGAGTACATGCTGCTGAAGCAGACACCTAAACTATGGGGACGAAACAGCTGGCTGTCAAGTACTCTCTGCTGGTTTTCAGTGATTTTCTAGTCGACTGGTATCAATCCGTGATCGAACTTGATGCGAATCAAATCCCTACAAAACTAATTCATACTTTGATATGTCAGGTAGTCCTAAGCAGGTGATATTTCCAATCTATTGCTTCCAGAGTGTATTCGATTTTGTTTCCTTCCTGTTCCCCAGTGGAACATAAGGCTTCAAGCTAGTGGTCTGAAGTTTCTGTAGCAGTGTTTATTTTTACAGGATGGGGTTGCTAGCCTCATGCCTAACCTTTCTTCTTCACCAGTATTATATCTGGCTTAGCGAGATAAAGGAGTGCGTCGGCCGGGGATCGAACCCCGGACCATGTGCATGGTCGGCGATTAAGTCATAGTTTTACACATCACTTTTAATAATTGCTTATATACTAATGGGATATTTGCTTTTTCACTTCCAACTCTTCTAGATTATTGATCGGATCACGATAAATCTTCATCCTGAAAGCCTAACAAGAGTTTATCAATGTTCAACAGATTCGACTGACAAAATATCGCACTCTCAAATGAATACAAACAGCAATAACAATATTAATAATAATAATAACCACTTTAGAGGTGAATTTCAAACTCATACCGACTGGAATATAACTAGTCATCCGACATCTCTGAATACATCAGTCTCTCCGTCTACAATAGAATCGGGTAAATACACAACATCAACGCATGTAAATATATCAGCAGAAGCCCAAGAAGCTATAGGTTTACAAGATATTGGACACGTTGAACAAAATGCTTTGAATTTCAAAGAGTCAGTCAAAAAAGTGAGAAAAAAACGAATTTTGGCGGGATTTTTTTAAAAATTTTTTATTAAACTTCTATTTATTATACTCATCCATTGATAGGAGAGCTTATTCTAGGTTTGTTGATATTTCAGCAATTTGTTTTTGAATTATTTCAAAATAACCGCGAGCAACTTGACCTTGAAAGTGAAACAAATATTATTTCATAGCAGCGCTACAATCGTTTTACAATCGACATGATTGACAATAATAAAATGTTTGCAAGTTATCATGTAATACTCTGTGTCACTGGTCTGGTGGTAGAACGCTTGCCAACACATGCTGGGGAGTTTCGGGTTTGATTTCCAGCCGACACCACTTCTAAAGAAACCGAAATAAACAGCTTGAAGACTAGTATTCCACTCAGATCTCAGGGAGTGAAAAATAAATGAAATTATAGGATACATTACACTGACCAGTCATATTTTAAAAGATCAAGAACTTATGAATAGGTAAAACTTCGTTAAATTGGATACATTTGATTAAGCCATAGTGCTCCTATCGCCTTAGATTAGAATTATTTGAGATATATTACATTTCATTATCATTATTCCCTTGAAACCATGGGAACAAACAAAACAAGAACCAGTCACTCAACAAATATGCAGGAGAAAGTGGAGATGGATTGGACACACGCTGAGGAGGCCACTGGGTGACATCACGCGTCAGGCCATTGCTCGAGTGGAACCCGAAAGGGAAGCGGCGAATGGGACGTCAGTGCAAGGGTGACATGGAGGAGATCGTGTGAAGAGGAGTTGAAACAGTATGGACTAACATGGATGCAGGTGAAAAGTACAGCAGAAGACAGAAGCAAGTGGAGACGTGCAGTTGAAGCCCTATGTTTCACTAGGAACCCAAGGGAACAATAATAATTATTATTATTCCCTTGGGTTCCGAGTGGAACATAGGGCTTCAACAACACATCTCCACCTTCTTCTATCCTGTGCTCTCCTATTCAGCTGGCCTCACGATTACCCATAATCTCTCATATCCTCCTTCTCTTCACTACACGATCTCCTCCATGTCTCCCTCGCACCAACGACACACTCGTTGCTTCCCACTTGGATTCTACTCGAATCATGGCCTGGCTGACGTGCGATGTCATTCGATGGCTACCTCAGTCAGGAAAACCATTCGAGATGCGGAGTAGAATATGCGCTTGATAATTCACAGATTTTAAACTAATTTAACTGGCAGTTTGTTAAGCATGCTTTCTTTCATTGAAATAGCTGTCTGAATATTACTGTGTAACACACTTGTAACAGCAGAAGACAAGGGCCAGGCAACAAATCGTTTATTAAGGAAAATCAACACATATTTATAAATTTTATTGTTCATTATTGTAGATTATTGTTAGTAGAAAATACAGTCTTTTGATTGGTTGTTTCCCACAGAAAGTTAACCTTGCATCTCTTTGTAGCTGTGTCAGATCATCCCTATGCTAACTGTATCCGCCTACGCAAAGCCTTTGTTCTCATTTTCTCACCACCGATATTGGGGACATAAACATTGACGTCAATTACTGTCTACCAACTTTGGCTAGCAGCCACCTCTCACCACATACTCAATTTTTTAGGACGTTTGCTAACCAGCGAAATCGTATGCGCATCGTCTTCAACTCGCCAGTTAATATATCATTCGTACAAATTTCGCACTGCCTTGAAAACTGAAGTTTCACTGCGAGGGGCGAGGGCATTTTTACTGAGTAGGAACAAAACTACTAAGATAAAGGCATTGCGTGCCCCACGTTTGTTTGAGAAACATCAGTCACTTAACTATCATCACTTTTTCCCACCTAGTAATTGAAATATCACAAATTTAATTTCTTATTTAGTTCAAGTGCTGTGCTTTCCTTTCTAACTTCCAGTTAAACACATCCGCTAGGAGGACTACAATACAGCCTCCCATTCCAATACTATCTGTTTCAATATACTTCTTTGCAGTACCCTTATATACTGAACCATGGTTACTCGGTTTCAGTCCTTCGACTAAATGTTTCATATATTTATTCCCCTTATTGAATTTGAACAAAGCAAGAACGACAGCAGTTTGCGCAGAATAAAGTCGTACCATCATTTATTTCGTTGCCTTCTCATCAACTGCTTACAGGCCAAAGTCATTATTTAGTATATTTACAGAAACAATTTTAACATACTTACCCAAAGAGAGTTCATTTTTAAATAAAAATCGATCAATCAGTATATGCATGCATAAAAAATATATAATAATAATAAACACTCTATGCCAAATAATCATGATCATACACAATGGAAACTTTCGACATTACGTAGTCAGATTAAAGAGACATAAAAATATCCACTTACTAGTCAGGGTAAAGAAAGACTGATAACTGTTTCTTTCTGGACGCATAAATCAGGTTTCAGGCGCTTGATGCAGACGGCTTCAGCAAACGATGAGAATTGAGCTCTTTTGCCTATTGATAATTTTGAACGACTTTTCGATGTCCACCTCATGACTCGTGTCAAGGAGATGGCTGGCGATAGCACTGTTTAATGCATTTGTTCCCTTGAGACATAAGCCTTTTGTTACATGTTCAGAAAATCATACATATGCCCTTCTTTTTGTCTTTCCAGTATAACTGCTCCCGCAGATACATGTAAATTTGTAAATATATTTGGAGTTAAACGCGGACTTGTCAAGACCCTGTACTATAGAGCGAGGAGAATATGTTGTATAAAGAAATTAGAGGAAGAATTTGAGGTTTTTGAAAAGATGTTGAGGAGCAATGGGTACCCTCAAAGGTTCATCAACAAGTATGGAAGATCTGAAGTCACAAATGTAAATCAAATCACAGTGAATAAAAAGCCAATATACTTTCAGCTTGATTATAAAGGTGAAAATATCACAGCGGTGGTCAACAGAAGACTGAGTACGTCACTAGCCAGAGCCTATCCTGCAGCTAAGCTCGTCCCCGTATATCGAACAACTTGCTCTTTGGTGCAGTCAAAAATCGATAGATATCCTTTTCATGTTAAGTCCAACTGTATATACAAATTTATATGTATCTGCGGGAGCAGTTACATTGGAAGAACAGAAAGAAGAAGGGCATACCTCCAATTTTCTGAACATTTACCAAAAAGCCTATATCTAAAGGGAACAAATGCATTAAACAGTGCTATCGCCAGCCATCTCCTTGACACGAGTCATGAGGTGGACGTCGAAAAGTCGTTCAAAATTATCAATAGGCAAAAGAGCTCAATTCTCCTCAAGTTTGCTGACCAATGCTCCTTGGTTTTCATTGATTCATTGATCTTGGTCGATTGTATCTTCGGATATAGTGACCACTATACGTTTTATGTTTGCCAAATGAAACGACTAGCTTGACCCAAAATTGAATAATATCAGTAAGACAACCACTGAATACCAGGGTATACTGAAGAGCTGTTTTATTCTAGTTTGAGACGCTTCAGGGTTATACACCCATGAGCCCACTAGAGATTGAGGTCAGAAGCTTCAAGCAACAAGGTTCAGTCTAGTGCCCTTCAAGTTCCCCTTTGAAATAGTTAAGAACACACTCGGTGCTACTATACAAAAGGTGTGAATTTAAAGAAAAGACTTGAGTTAACTGCAAAAAATAATTGGTTACTAGGGGAAAGGAATGGCGTAAGTAAGACAGGAGATGGATACATGGCTGGTAAATAACAAATTAATTGCGCAACAGTAAGTGGTGAGTTCAACTCATTGAAATAATAGAAAAAAGAGGCTAAAGCCAACATGATAATCTACCAAAGAGGAAAAGGTTAAAGTAAAAGATTATGTAAGCAAATAAAGAGAAAAATCAATAAATCAAAATACCACTGCAGACAGCGACTGTTAACTGCTTCTTCTGAGCAAACAGACTGCATTTTTAACGTTCAATATAGATTGCATTGACAAACGTATGAAGAATTAAACCATGGTGCGTATGTTTTATCCTAAAAGATAACATGCCTGACATTACCACTGCTGAAACAGCCTCTTTCCGGCATAAGAAATAGGCTTCTAGGCACATGTTAAGAGAATCTAACATGTGGCCTTCTCCCTGTTCTCCGTCGTCCTATGACTACAACAAAAAGAATAAATATAAACCTAATCGAACTAACTGACACTAGAATGGAACCTGAATGGGGAACGACTATTTGGTGTGACATGGCGCAGATCATTCGTGTGGACGGGGGAGGAATGAAAGCCTGTAGTCACTACTGAAGCCAGCTAAACGAGACTTCAGATAGTTCAATGAAATGGTGGTGTACTTCTGAAGCTCTACGTTCCACTTGGAACCCAAGGGAATGATAATAATAATAATAATATATAATCGATAATCTTCAAATTACCCATCTTTTTGATTGGCTGGAGGATTTCATCATGAGCTGACATCAGTTATAGTACCATTGGAAAACCAACAGGGAGTACTGGACAGCTGTTTTGTACCTCTTCAGCAGTACGCACCCACCGCCAGGGTTCGAACCCAGGACCTTCTAGCTACAATGCGACCTCGTACACCATTAAGCCACTGGGACCCGATGTCAGCTCATGATGAAATCCTCCAACCAATCAAACATAATTCCCCACAAAACCAATATTTGAAAAATACCCATCCTTTTATTGAAAAGTACTAATCTAATTTTCTTTTGAATATATAATCAATATTTCAATTATAGATTTTACATTGGTTACAAGAAAATGGGGTGTCTGTTGACCAGCATACTGACAATAAGCCAAATATCCTACTGATTACAGAGAATCATCAATCTGTACGGAATGTACTACACGCTGAAGCTGCCTATCGTGGTTTGGATGGTGAACTAATGAATCGGTCGCCTTGGCTAGTGTATAAGGATATAATTGGCTGTTGTGAACAATTCATTCATCATAAGAAGGACAGAGTTGATGATGTTGGGGATAGGGAAGAACAACAAGAAAAAGAAAGTAAAGAAGCCCAGTTACAAAATTTATTTGAAGCTGCCCGTGGTAAGTAAAAATGTATTTATCCTTTTTTGAGAACAGGCATATTTCTTTTGTAAGCGAAAGTGTTTGAGTTAATTGTTAAAATGACGTTTTATTCGAAACCTCCAAGTGAATAAATGAAAAAACCCAACCTTAATCTTGAACTCTCTCATGGTTTCTTCATCCTTAAAAACCTTCTTTACGAAAATAAGGAATAACCTTTCCAATTGCAGTTTAAACACTTTCGAGGCTTTGTCCTGTAGTTCCTTAACTGAACATGAACTGGTTACGGGAACAGTCTTCACTTCCTTTGTAGGCTTTTATTTGTAAACTGATAGTAGACATCAAAGATGGCGTTGTTTGAGTTACAGGGTGACAAAATTCCGCATCATCATCGAAAAGGCTAAGCAAACTCAGCTGTCTTTTAAATAATCACATTTCTGCTTCCTGTTTAACGTGGAAATCATGTAATTCCAACTTCGTTTTCACCCTAAACTTATCTAAGACTGCCCTAGAGCTAATCTTAACATTATTATATTATTACTGTTTCCTTTAGTTCCTAGAGGAAAATAGGGCTTCAGCCGCACGTCTCTACTGCGTCCGAGGTTCTCCACCAACGTTTTCGCCTGGCTTAACGTCTGCCCACATGCTTTCTTTCTACTGCCATGTTAACTTTTAGTACAGACGCCTCGAGGATGTCCTTAGAGGTAACATAGTTTTACTTCGTTAATGTTGGCTATCAATGAGGTCTACGACGCACGTTTCATCCTTTTTGAGACACATCATTCAGATGTACCTGTGTTCCAAGTATTTAAACTGATGGGCACGGGGTTCCAGTTACATGCAGCCACTATCGACTAAATAAGACTAGTTGTTGGTGAGAAGTTTTCATATTTTAATCCAAAAGCAGAAACCTCGCTTAATCCAGTAGCCAATCCTAAGCCTGGAAAAATAGGTTGTGTGGCCAGCAACACTACCCGGGAAAATTAATCCAGAAAAATAAAAAATAAAAAACTTATTCTTTGTTGGAATCGGAGAGACAATATAACGCAGGCCTTCAGGAAACCAGTTAGCCGTTGGACAAAGTCTCTGAAGGTCCATGCTCCACTTTGAATCCAACGGAATAATACCGGCAGTAACAACCCAAAACAAATAAAACGTTCCAGATTTTGAAAAATAACTTGAAGAGTACTCTCGATTGTGAGTACATGTATTTTATGGACATAGGAATATTGCTAAAAAACTTATGATTCAGGATTGTCGTTGAAGTTGTTTATTCCTCTCTGAGCTTTAATACTTGATTATCGACACACTTGATGATATGATGTTACTTGGTGGATAGTGCCTAACCAGTGGAATCGAGGATGCGTGTTTTGTCCATCTATGTCATTCGTCAGCTAGATGTACCCGCATCACAAATCAGTGATGATGTTCCCACTAAGGATTCAGGTACCTTCAACAGACGACTCTCAAAGAGGACAAAATGCATGCCCTGGATTCCACCATTAGTCACCATCTACAAAGTAACATTGGCAAAGTTAAACTCTAAGGACCACTAACTACCAACCTGCGAATGACCTCGAACGCACCAATCACGTGAAGGAGGCAGTTTTGTGTATGGAATACATGTATTTATGAAAAAAATGCATAACACCAGTATAAGTGTTACAGTGGATACCTTTCTCTCAAATGTGATAAAAGTAGCTCTCAGTTTTAGGTTGGAGTATCAACAGAGTATAATTCCATTGTGGGTAAAATTTATTTTGATAAAGTCTCACAGTGTTATACAGTAATATTTACTGATGACCACGTTTCGAGCACAATTTATTGCTCAGTAAATATCACTGCATAACACTGTGAGACTTTATCAAAACAAATTTTACCCACAGTGGAATTATACTCTACCAGAGTACACAAGTTCTATTCTTATATAAACAGAATGACTTGACTACATTCTATGCATGCAATTATTTAGGTCCTCTAACCCTAACAATAACCCTAATCTTTCTTGAACCTAACCCTAACGTGAAAATATCCCTAAACTAACTGTAATCTAACTCGAACCCACTCTAATGTTGACTTTATTCAGTTAATCTAACCCTAACTTGTCCTTGGCTTAAAGCGTAACTTAATCTTCCCCCAACCTAAGCTGAAACCTGTCAGATATCCCATTTAATAGCATAACGCCTCGATGAGCATATTTTATTGATGGTGACAACATTATTTACCGGGTTTCACTAATTTGCTCAGTGGGCGTTTGAAGGTCACTGGTGCGATCACACTCCACTGGTAGTTAGTGATACTTAAAGTTTAACTTGTCCGTAACATCTATAGACATCATCGAAGCATCCGTGCTAGGAGCTGAGATATCAACAGAGACTCAGCTATCATAAACTCTTATTAACAGCTGCCTTTACTAGCTCTACACTGAAAACCAGATGGTCAGCCGTAATGGACAATCAGTCAAGAACTCCGTTTGACTAGCTAACCACTTAAGAGAAGGTTACCCATACCAATTACAGAAAGAAATGGTGGTGGATTGGATATATGCTGCGGGGACATTCAATGAGCATCACACACTATTCAGGCCGTTGATTAGGATCCTAATGAGAAGCCATGAGGCATGTGGCACTACTCTCAAGTCTGTGTGGAGATCAACAGCACTCAGAATCAAAATTAAGATCCGGATTTTCAACTCCAATGTGAAGTCAGTCAGTGCTACTATACGGATGGATCAGAGACCTGGTGCGTCATAAAGAGCACCTCAAACAAACTGTAGACCTTCATCAACAGCTAGCTGTCTTCGCTCAATACTCAAGATCAGATGACCGGCCAGAAAAGATCAGCAATAGAGATCTCTGGGAGCGAACCAACCAGGAACCGATTGTGCAACAAATAGGCAGGAAGAAATGGAGATGGATTGGCTGGCCATACTCTGAGGAAACCATCAAATGACATCACTCGACTAGCCATTGCTCGAGTGGAACCCGGCCGAAAGGGAAGCGGCGAGTTGGTCGTCAGTGCAAGGGTGACTTGGAGGAGGTGATGTGAAGAGGAAATGAAAGCGTGTGGGCAGACTTGGAGCCAGGTGAAGACTCTAGCAGAGAACCGAACGCAATGGATACACACGGCTGAAGCCCTATGTTCCTCTAGGAATTAAAGGAAATAATAATAAAATAAATAAGATAGTTGTGGTAGGAACTACTTGAAAGTGATTGCGGAAAACAAACCTGCAGTCAAGACGCGCTGATGAAGCACCATATTCCACTTGGAAATTTATCACTGGACAATATTCAACTGTCTTTAAAAAACGGCTTTCATCAGAATTCTTCTCTGAATGTATCTGTATTTCTTTCTCCCTTATACATAAATAAATGAGTACATTTCATCATTTGAAAAAAAAAATTGCAAAAACCTGTTGACAGTCAAGTCACTTTGCTATTCTTTTAAGCTTTCTGAAATGAATACAAAGACTCATACAAATAGTAGCAGTATTAACAGTGGTTGGTGATTGAAGACATCAATTATTTATCAGAAATTTGCAGATTTCCTGGCAAATTATTGCATAAAATCTAGTCTAAATAAAAAAAATATATAAATATTCTTATCTCTGAGTAAAAAACAGTAAGTATCATATTACAAGATCTAATCATATGCTTGCAAAAATGAAAGTAGATATGAAATGCGATCCACTTTCATATGACTTTGTAGAAAGCAATAATGATAGTAATAATTATTATGATAATAATAATAATCCCCCTCTCATATTTCATAAGGCGTCGTCTTCTTTCAGTAATCAGTCGTCTTTCTGCTCTTATTGATTCCTCATGTTTTGGTATTTACAATCACCATCATCATCAACGTCGTCAGTATTTTGGTCAGGCCTTCCTTATATGTTAGAATGATTGATCTCACTCTATAAATAACCAGTTTGGTTCACATTTGATCATGGATTGATATTACTTGAAGAAATACTAAGGAACACACGTCCAAACCAAGTTCACTTTTAACAGTTTGAAAAAATTTGGGCATTGGGTATATGATATTCATTACTATAATAAAGGTTTTTGTGGTCCAAGGAAAATGGTCTTACCCTAAACCCCTCCAAATGCCAAACAGTCAATTTCACCTTTAGGCATAAATCCGACCTAAACAAACTGTTTGGCTCTTACGAGGTATGCAACATAGACGGCACTGAAATAGAAACTAAATCGGAAATTAAATACCTAGGTGTCATTCTATCTGCTGATCTCTCCTGGTCGTCTCATATCTTAGCGATTTCTAAGAAAATGTTCCGTCTTACCTTCTACATTAAGAAGTTAAAACACTCTGGTATCACCCAACCCTGACTCCTACAATTCGTTAATTCTCGCATCCTGCCTATTATTCTCTATTGTTCCCCCTTAGTTTTTCCCGGGCTACTGAAGAAAGACTATAACATATTACGCAGGATTTTAAATGTTGTCAGCAGGGTAAGCAACGTGCCACTTAACCAGCTTGTTAATATTCTGGTTCACAGGCACATGGACTCATGTGAAAAATGGGTTAAATCCATTTTATCTGACTCACACCACCCTCTTCACGCACAACTCTCCCCTTGTATCTCATCAAGTAAAACCAGAAGCCAATATAGAAAACTATATGCTCGCACCAGCTAGTACAAAAATTCAACCATACCCTACTTAGCTCGTGTTCTGTGTGATAAAGAAAGCATTAGGCGTGACACTTATAATTCATTAAATAGTCAGTAGTACAACTGGATCTCGTCCTTCCAACCCACATCATCAATAGGTACAACATTTTCTTTCTTTCTTTTCCTTTTCTCTCTCTTCTTTTTCCGTTATGTGCTGCTTTGTCTCTTTCTCCCGCTTACGCCAGTTAATAAGACAGCTCCCACTTTTCTAACACCTTCAAACACTGTTTCACATTTACCTTTGCTACTGACATGCCAATGTATTGTTGTAATAATGAACTGTGGTTTCCTCAATCTATGTAGAATTCTATTTATTGATAATGTACTAACTGGATGCAATACTGTAGTAAAAATGCTGAGAATTCCATTCCGTATCACAAGTACTGTTTTGGAATAAAGCAAATTATTATTTCCCAATGAATGAAAAACAAAACGATACTATTGTTTTTACTGACGTTTCGCTATCTAATGCTAATAGCTTTATCAAAGTAGTATTATTAAACCAGAATTTACAAAATCTCAGCTCATATATAACAAAGAGTTAAGATGTGAGAAAATAGACTACTAAGGTCAAGTTAAAAGGACATATTGAAAGTCAAAATAACAATGAAGACCACTAAACCAAATAACAAAGGTAATAGTACATCTGTTATGATATCAAAACAAACTTTACTAACTTGATCATCGTTCGTCAGTATGGGGTCATTTTTCGTTGTCAAGTTGGTCATTTGGTAACGATGACAAAATCATGTGTAGATTGTTGGATTTGATCAGTGTGTAAAATTATAAAGACAGTGTGTGTTTACATAGCTAAGATATCCTAACAACCATCTGAAGAAACTCTAAATGGCTGCGTAATAAATCCATCGAAAACAGAAGAAGAGCAACTTCTTCAGAAAGGACTGAACTACAATACTGATGACGCTTCAATGACAGATTTCTGTGCCTCCTTAGAATCATCAACACTAAATGAGGAAGTACAACATGAAATACATCAATGTATCATACCTATAATAGCACAGAAAAGAAATAATTACAAATGAAGTATATTGTTTCGGTTAGGGGGATACTTGTAAATAGGGAGGCGACATCTGGTGAGATCATTTGTCTTTCAGACATGTTGACATCCTTCACTGAGTTGATGAAGTCAAATGTATCTCTGAGGCTATATTTTGTCATATGTCTTTTGACTGGTTTGAGGATATCAGCTAGCCACCTCGAATCAGTTAAAAGACATATGACAAAATATAGCCTCAGAGATACATTTGACTTCATCAACTCAGTGAAGGATGTCAACATGTCTGAAAGATAAATGATCTCACCAGATGTCGCCTCTCTATTTACAAGTATCCCCCTAACCGAAACAATATGCTTCATCTGTAATTCCATCGAAACCAACAACCTAGAAGTTCCTCTCCCCATAAACTACCTGAAGGAACTCCTTCTCAGATGTACGTTCAATATCCAGTTTAAAGACATAATTCCCAACTTAGAACTCACTGAAGGGCAAAATGCATTGAAGAAACTGAAAAATAGAAAAGATATAGTTATTCTACCGGCTGATAAAGGAAGAACAACAGTAATCCTGGACACAGAAGACTACATAAAGAAAGCAGATGATTTACTCAAAGATAGTATTGTATGTATATCAACAATTGACAAAAAACCTATAAAAATATTAGATAACAAAATCAGAACAACGTTAAGTAAACTAACAAAATCAGAACAAATTACAAAACAAGATCAATGGCGAATGAAATCTAACGGACCTATTTTACCTCGATTCCCTTACGACCAATAGTTTCACTGCCAGGAACATCAACATATAATCTATCTAAAGAACTTTTCAGGAAATTAAATTACCTAACAGAATCATGCGACCATTCTATCAATTCGTCAATCCAATTTTTAGAGGAAATCAAAAAAAACATTCAAGTGGATGACAATGAAATAATGGTGTCCTTGCTGATGTCACAGCATTGTATACTTCAATTAGTCCAAAACTAGCAAAAGAAACTGTGCAACAATTACTCTCTAGTGATGGAAATATAAAAACACAATGTTCAACTTGGATAAAACTCATGGAATTATGTCTTACAACATACTTCCAATTCAATAATCATATGTACGAATAGATACAAGGAACACCAATGGGATCGCCCATATCAGGATTAACGGTTGAAGCCGTTATGCAAAGATTAGAATTAATAGCTCTACCTATAATTAAACCGAAAATCTGGGTACGTTACGTTGATGATACATTTGTAATAATTAAGAGAAATGATTTGGAGTATACCCATAAATTAATAAACAACAAATTTGAAGACATCAAATTCACAAGAGAAGAAGAATTAGAAAACAAAATCCCATTTTTAGATGTTTTAACCAGGAGAACTAACACAGGAAATTTACAAACACAAGTATATAGAAAATCAACCTACACAGACCAGATACTCAACTAAAGTAGCAATAACCCAATAACCCACGAAAGAAACTGTGCGTAGACATTGTTTAAAAGATTTCAAACACACTGTAGCACTCCGATGCTGAAGAGAATGGAGGAAAAGTACTTACTAACCGTCTTCAAAAAGAATGGATATCCTCACCACAATTTCGTCAAAAAGTGTTCAAACTCGAGTCACAACACCAACAACAAACCACCATCAAAGACTACAAGAAAATTAATCCTACCACATATAAACAATACCTCTGAAATAACTGCTCGAATATTAAAATTGTTTGAAATACACAGAGCACACAAGCCAGCCAGTACAATCACTTCATTCTATGTTGTGCAAACCAAAAGATCCAACATAAAAAGAAGACGAAATTAACACCATTTACAAAATAAACTGTACGAACTGCAATAAATATTAAATCAGTGACAGTGGGCGTCCCCTTCACATCCGAATCCAAGAACACAAATTGACTGTAAAAAGACATGATATATATTCTTTCATACCGATGCATGTAGATAATTGTGGACACCAATTTGATTGGAATAATGTCGAAATTTTAAACACGGGAAACAACAAAAATGCAGTTGAGGAATTCCTAGAAGTCTGGTACTCAAGTGTATCAGCCAACGATTAACAAACATATTAATATAGACCAAATCTACCAACTGATAAAAAGTAAATCATGTGACGAGAAAGTTCAAAATACAAGTCAATAAAAAATTATCAATACAGATGTAAATCGACTACCAGTCACGAAGATGGTTACCAGGAGACACAAATAAATAGCATTCATGGAGAATTCAACATGAGTTCATTTAATGGTAAAACATGCTCTGAAGATGTTCTCCAGAAGGTTCTGCAATTTAACTAATCTGCTCACAGAACACAATCAATTGTAAATTATCCATCTGAGCTACAAATCTTCTCTATTATTTCAGAAATACTAAGAACTAGGGAATACTGTACAGTTGTTTCGTCCTTCTAATTTGAGACCTTTCAGCAGAACTCACCAATGACCTCACCGTGAGGAATCGCAGAACGGATGACACTTCTCTTAAAGTTGAAGATATACCTTACTGACGAGTGCTAGTAAGCACGAAACTCACTTCAGGCAAGGCTTCCTGATGAATGCTTTCAACCATCTAATGTCACTTCAGAGTGCACTGTGATGGTGAACCACCTTACTTGGCGACTGAACATGGCAAACTTGACTGATATGAGAATTCAGTCTTCACCAACACTCCTAAGGACTAGAAACGTGACATTGATTGAGTCTGTGGCACAGCGGTAGAATGCTCCCAGACCACGCATGTGTTCCGAGGTTCGATCCCCAGCCAACACATGCACTCCCAAACCTCGCTAAGCCATTAATAAGGCTGGTAAAGAGGGAATGTTGGGCATGAGGCGGCTAGCAACCCCAGCCCGTAGAAAATAAAAACACCAGTGTTACCGAAACTTCAAGCCTGTAGCTTGAAACCCTCGCTATATTCCACTGGGAACGTAAAAGAATAAAAAACAACCAATCTCTGTATTGTCAAGCAATTTGAATTTAATTTCTAACAGTTTTATTGCTCTCTAATGGGTGACGTAGCAGTTCTGACGTTGCATTAGGTGTCACTGTCAGCTGTACGACATGAAAAATTCCCAAGTTTGCAGAGTAGTAAAACTATTAGAAACACTTTTATTTATGGGACACAAATAAAAAGCGACTGTGTGTATGTGCGTCAGTGAAGCCAAATCTTGTCTCATGGGTATTTCTGAAAATAATTCTCTGTAGGATTGGGAAAGAAAGGCAGGGATTCATAAATTACATTCACAATTTGCAGTGTACACTTTTTGAGGGATGAAATTCCATCAGTAATCTCCTTTAGGAAGAAAAATAATTCAAATCACACTATGTGATCTGCTTCGTACCATAAATGATAATCAAGAAGACAAACATATTTGCATAAAACTATATATACTACTGACAAATTGAGACGAGTAGTTGTATACGACTCATATCAGCAACAACCAGTAGTGCTTACTGGGCAGATCGAAGCGATCTAAACGCCCGATGGACGTTTTATTTATGGTTAGACCAATTCGCCCAAGTAGCAAGTCGGAAATGGAGTGATTTGAACTGATTTGTCTCTATGGATGAGCTGAGACAAACCGGGTATTGACTGACTGATTTCAACGTAGAACTCTTCACAGATGTGCACCAGTTCGAGTTGCCACACTTCACTCCATGTAGCACACAAAGCAAGAGAATTAATTTGATGCCCGCTAGTGACTTGCTACAGGATGGAGTTTCCTGGAGTTCTAGTGAGAAGTCGTGACCAGTGAGGTCCATCCAGATGTCACGTGTGAGGATGGATGTCCCACCAACGACATTGGCTGGAGTCGCGCTAAATCATGAATTAGTAGAAGTTAGAATTCATGCAGTGGCCACTGAATCGGGTCCTAGTGGCTGAATGGTACACGAGCTTGCCTTGTAACCGGAAGGTCCTGGATTCGAAACCTGGTGGTGGGTGAGTACTGCCGATGATTCCCAAAACTAGGATGAAACAGCTGTTCAGTACTCCCTGGTTTTCAATGCTTCTCTAACTTATATAAATCCGTGATTCAAAAGAGAGAGAGATCATAAACAGAAGTGTGAGTGAGGCAAAAAGAATAGTAATATGGAAGAACAATAGAAGTTTATTCGGTATTATAAATCAAAAAGAGTATATGCGTCTGAACCAGCCATCACCGGGAACAATTTTGAGCCATATCACCAATTGCTGTCTCCAGCCTTCATTGATTCTTACCATCCCGAGGACGCCAACCAGTCAGGAAGTGTACACCTCCCTACGTGACTGACTGGTTGGCTTAAACTAACTGTTGTGGATTTCACTGACTGATGAAGTCATGTTTTGGTTTGACTATGCATGACGTGCTAGCTCTTTTCCAACCTAATCCTATGACAGTCAGCTAACACTGACCGTCCGTCAAGCAAGGCGATGGATGGCTAGGTGGTATATGTAACACATGTTCTCAACATCTCAATCGATGTAACTTCACAACCTCATCGATCGTAAATCGGGTACACCTCTTCTGATGAAGTCAGCCCTAGACGAGAGAAACTGGTTGCTGAATTGAGTAGTATACAACTACTGATCTCAATAAATTAGTAGTGCATAATTTTAAGGCAGGCGTCCATTATTCAGGAATCCATATGATGGTTTACAGCACTCATGACAAGGAACAAAGATGCGAATTCTCCTAAACACTTATGTCAAATCCGCTACTGTTTCTGTATGCTTCATGAGGAGTACTTTCAAGCGACTACTGCAGACTTTCATCTACACCTCTTCCCTTCTGTTGACACTGATCAACAGATAGCCGGTAAGAACTAGCAGTTAACAAGGTTCTCTAGTAGACGGTGAATCAGTTGAGAATCTTTTGTTCAACAAATATGAAGAAGGAAATAAGGATGTGTATACCAATTCACATGTATCTGCGGGAGCAGTTACATTGGAAGAACAGAGAGGAGGGCCTACGTCAGATTCTGCGAACATGTACCAAGGAGCCTCCGGTTAAAGGGACCGAATTATTTAAGCTCTTTAATCGCCAAACATCTGATTGACACAGGACACCAAGTAGATGTGCTGAAATCATTCAAAATAATTAACAGACAAAGTACCTGAAGTCTTCTCAGGTTTGTTGTAGCTATAGTAATAAAACAACTGAAGTCTGACTTATGTGTCCAAAAAGAATCCGTTGTTGGACTTCAATTACCCTGGTAACTCACTTCTTAGTAACTCTTTGTTTTCTAATTTTGTTAATTTTGTTAAGTTATCTTTTCACTCCACCCCTCTTTCTGTTTCGCTTGACTCTCTTAAGAGATAATTTTTCTTGATCTTCTGAGTTCTGCTCATTGTATGACATTATCAACTTCTCATCTGACCTCATGTGCACCGTAATTTTAAAATTTTGATCTTCTCTTATCTAATTACGTAACTATTGCTAGTTGTCTGTTAACTAATTTTTTCAAGAAACTTCTCTCTACCAAGATATATGTATATATGTCGTGACACTTCAGACACCCTGTAATTCTCAATGCCTTATTTTACTATGACGCTCTGACACTATGCTTGCTAATGGACAAAGGTTTGTTAAAATGTACACTTTTTATTTTTAATTAAAAAAATAAAATTCAGGTTGTACACAGCTGATGAGAACCAACGAAATAAGATGGATCCAGATTATTCTGCGCCAGTGTTTCTTCTTTCTTTGTTCAAATAAGGATGAGTTGAACATAAGCCGCAGAGACCTTTAAGTGGCGTCTCACACCAGACAGAATATCGAATGGAGCATTAAATTGGGAACGACGAGTTTGGTGTCACTTAGAGGGTGACATGGAGGAGATTATGTCAGGAAGAAGTCAAAGGCTACGGTGAGTCATGGAATCAGCTGATATTGACTGCACAGGATACAGTACAATGGAGTATTGGCTTCACTTAAAAAATAAAACAACAAAAATATACTTTTGTAGATGATATTCCTGACTGTGGTGGGATGGGTTATGCTGAAGGCTGTGGGCAGTGAGAAGATTGGAATATGTTGGACTGGAAAGAAGACTCTAGAAGATCTGGATTTCGCAGACGACTTATGTCTAAAGCCACATAAATTCAAACACTTACAGGAGAAAACCAACAAATTGTCAGAGGAAGCGGGAAAGACAGGCCTCCAGGTGAACATAGACTAGACGGAGGTCATGAAAATAACCAACCAACAACAACAGCAACATCCAGTGCCAATCACCATCAACGGGAGGGAATTGAAAGAGGTTACTTCTTCCACTTATCTAGGGAGCATTGTCTCAACCACAGGAGGAACGGACGAGGATGTCAAATCGAGAATCGGGAAACCAATCTGGAAATCTTCGTCACTCAGCACCAACAACAAAATTCGGATTTTCAATACAAACGTGAAGTCAATTTAGCTTTACGGATCAGAAACTTGGCGGGTCACCAAGAATATTTTCAACAGGTTGCAGACCTTTATCAACAACTGTCTTCGCTCCATACTGAAGATTAGATGGCCGGAAAGAATCACAAACAAGAAGCTATGGGAACAAACAAAACAGGAACCAATCGTCCAACAAATATGCAGGAGAAAGTGGAGATGGATTGGACACTCGCTGAGGAGGCCGTTGGGTGACATCGCGCGTCAGGCCGTTGAGTGGAACCCGAAAGGGAAGCGGCGAGTGGGACGTCCAAGGGTGACATGGAGGAGATCGTGTGAGGAGGAGATGAAACAGTATGGATTAACATGGACGCAAGTGAAAAGAACAGCACAAGACAGAAGCAAGTGGAGGCGTGCAGTTGAAGCCCTATGTTCCACTAGGAACCCAAGGGAACAATAATAATAATAATAATAAGCGGGAAAGACAGGACTTCAAGTGAATATAGAGAAGATGGCGGTTGATGAAGACCACCAACCGACCAACGATAATTAGCACCAATCACTATCAACAGGAGGAATTTGAAAGAGGTCAGTCCCTTCTCTAATCCAGGCAGCATCGTTTCAACTACAGACAGGTGGCACGAGTGAAGATTGTTAAAACCAGCCAAGATTGGTAGTGCAAAGCAGACCTTCAACACTTTGATTTTGTCTGAAAATCCTCTGTACCCAACACGCAGAACAAAATTCTGATTTGCAGTACCAGTGTAAAGTCAGTCAGTTCTTCGGTATGGATCAGAAACTTGCCGTGCGCGTCAGGAAATACATTTCCAACAGGCTGTTGCAGACGTTTATCAACAGCTGGCTCCATAATGAAGATCAAATGACCAGTTGGGCGGAATAAATCAGCAACTCAAAACTCTATGAAGTAACTAACTAACTAACTAACCAAGAACCTATTGCTCAACAGGTTTGCCGAAGAAACCGCTGAATGAAACCGCACGCCAGGTCATTACTCGAGTAGGACCCGGATAGGTATAGGTTGGAGAGTAACTTGTATGAGATCGTGATGTGGTGGTGTGATACAGACAACGCGTGTTCCAATGGAATATTATTCTCACATATTCACACAGTTCAATACTGCGTGCCACCAGCAACAGAATACTATATGCGTATTTGAACATTCTATTTCATGTTGTTTAATGTAAACCAAAATCACACACTCAGTGATTGGTTAAAGAATATAAGCCGTACATATACAAATAGCGCTTTCATCAACTAAAAATATAACTTGGCTTCCGTGTCTTGCCTTCTGCTGTTGTAGTGTGAGGAGATAATGAAACCCTATGAGCAATCATGGGTCCAGCTGATAATGACTACACAGGATACAGTGCAATGGAATACCTGTTAACTGAAAACAAACGAAGTAAAAAACAATTTTCTATAGTTAGTTTGTATGGATTAGTTTTGTTGTTACGAGTTTGACCACGGACTGGTATCAGTTAGAGGACCAGTGAAAACAAACCAAGGAGTACTGGACAGATGTTTCATCAGCCTAGTGTGGGAATCATCGGCAGTAATCACCTACTACACTGGGGTTCGAACCCACGACCTTCCGGTTACAAGCAAGCAAGCTCGTGTAACATTCAGCCACTGGGACCCGATTCAATGGCTAGCCCATGAATTCTAACTTCTACCAATTCGTGATATGGCGTGACCACCAACCAATGTCGTCGCTGGGACATCCATCCTCACACGTGACATCTGGATGGAACTCACTGGTCATGACTTCTCACTAGAACTCCAGGAAACTCCATCCTGTAGAAAGTTACTAGCGAGCATCTAACTGATATCAATCCGTGATCAACTCGTTAAAACAAATTTAATCCCTACAAACCAACTCTTGAAAATTAATCTGATTCTCGCTAGTGACTTGCTACAGGATGGAGTTTCCTGTAGTTCTAGTGAGAAGTCGTGACCAGTGAGGTTCATTCAGTCACTTGTGGGGATGGATGTTCCACTGGTGGCAATGGTCGGCGTCGCGCTAAATTACGAATTGGTAGAAGTTAGAATTCATTGGTTTGCGATTGAATCGGGTCCTAATGGCTTAATGGTATACGAGCTAGCTTGACTTGTAACCGGAAGGTCCTAGATTCAAACCCCAGTGTAGTGGGTGCGTACTGTCGATGATTCCCAAACTAGGCTGACGAAACAGCTGGCTGTCCAGTACTCCCTGGTTGGTTCTCAATGGTGATCAACTCGTAAGATCTTAAAAAATATACTTTCATAAATCAAAAACTCTTACTTAGTACAATTCTTATCTCCCATCTAACCGACTACCCTGTTGAATTGATCACCAAAAACAATTTCATGCTGCCGTCAAGACTTAACAAAAATAAACACTATCAATTAAAACTATAAATAATAATAACACCTCATGTAAGCAACACTAAAATTAGTTAGCGTAAGTGTAAACATTTCACTTGTTACATTTGTTTATTAAAGTTATCATAACAACAGTCATCTGCACAGTTTATCTGTTGTTGCTTTTTTAAGTTTTATTAAAAGAAAATTTTTTGTTTTTTTCATTTTTCAAACAATTTATTCCACTTAAAGATATATAAATTTTAGTTGCAAAATGTATTACAAGTGTATTTATTATTAACTGTCATCTTCAGACACATCAGTCATGTGTTACTTTTAAATATGGCGCTAACCATTGAACAATGAATAAATGAATATGTATTAGTGTGATAAGTAAAACAAATATAAACAATTAATTTAAGGTCAGCATTCTTAACAATGTATACAATACACATGTATTTGAAAAATAAAAAAGAAGAAAAAAACTATTATTTAAATAAATTTTAAGCATTTTAATATATACTATGGATTTTAAAATAAAATATCCATGTTGAATAATAATCCCACTGTTTATTTTGACCCCAGATGAACTTTGAGGTCAAAATAGGTTATTGTATTTGGTTCTGAGAGTAATACAGGTCCTCAGCAGCGTACTGTCGCTTCATTCTGTTCTTTGTAGTCATTTTATGTTAGCTGGCTCCACGACTGCTGATAAGCTTCCATGTTAGCTTCTTCATACGATCTCCTCCATGTCGTCCTCGTGGAGATGGAGTCCAACTCGTTGTTTCCTATTTGAGCCTCACTTTATGGCCTAGGGGGCGCGTAGCGGAACTCCACTGTCTTATTAGCGTACGTTCGATCTATTACTATTTTCTTATGCATATTTGTTGAGCAACAATTTGTTTTTTGGCGCTGTCTCTGCTAGAGTTCCTTGCTGCATACCCTTTCCAGCTGGCTATCTGATCTACAGTGTAGGGCAAAGAGCGAAGGTGTTGATGAAAGTCAGCAGTAGGGTGTTGGGAGCGCTCTTAGTGATGCGTTTGTCAAGTCTTTAGTCCTGGCTTGAAATTAGTGTTGAAAATACAGGTTAGAATAATGAAGAGGAGTATTCATGAGCACCAAACACTAACAAAACACTTGTGAGTAATCAATTAAACTAGGTGGATTTTATCATATAGGGCTACTGAAGGCTAAGTAGCACTGGATAGCTAATTTCTACTGACTGTGGACTCTTCAGCATTTCATTGACCTAATGTCAAGGATTAGTTCTGTTTACGCGCGTCAGAGGTAAATGGTATTTTCACTCAACCAATAAATGAATGGTGATATGATGATCTTCCAACCCGATTCCTTGTTGTGAATCACCGAAGAATTAGAACCGAGGATAATGATCTTTCGGTCGCAGTAACTCTGGCGCTGATATCTTTTGGTGCCTAGATCTATTCTTATACTAGGATTTGTCATTGTGGAATTCAAACCTAGGATCGGGCTTTTCTGCTGAATGACGCATGATATACACTTCTTCAAGATACTATATTTGACTTCTTGATAACTGAGGATAACAGGTAAAAAGTGAGAATTGATTTCTAATCCTGAGGACACTAAGTGCCATCAAAATTTTGCAATTGTTTCTCATGTTTTTTCAATTCATAGAAATTTATGATAAATGGATTTTTCTGACTGGAAGAGATACATTTTAGTTCTATGCAAGAAAACCACTACAGATATTTGCACTGAAAATAACCATGGCAAATTTTTTTAATGACATCCATTCAGAAACTATTGAAAACCAAGAAGCACAGGACTATTCGAACTTTGCACTGTTGTTCACTCATGACAAGGCAGTCCATGTTCCCTCTCTGGGTTAAACTTATATCAATACTACTGAAGCTAACAGTCTTCTTGCTGAATTATTTAAGATGGTACCATCACTGTTATTTCGTTGGCCTCTCATCAGCTGTGAACAGCCTAAAGAAATTATTAAGTTTATGAACAGAATAATTTTAAAGTTCTACTTCTTCCAAATGTAATATGATATAATTTGACAGGGGGTTCCAGACTTAATGAACAATACTCAGAAAATTACACTTATATATTTAGTTTTTACACAGGCAGTTCAAGTTTAAACAAAGTAAATGTATGCATATAATGGTAGAGGAGTTGCGTGATGAAGGTGTAATAAAGGTGCGTAAGATGATGAGTAACTAATAAATTGGGTAACAGTGTACTGAGTTCAACTTAAATCATAGAAACAAGAGACAAGCGAAATTACACAATATTAAAATGGGCAACGGTTAAAGCCAAGGATTACGTAGTTAAATAGAAGAGAGAATAAAGGCATTCATTTACCACAGTAAGAAAAGATCACTGACTGTCTCCTTCTGAATTCATAAATCAGGTTTCAGGCGTTTGGTAGAGGTTTTTGTTAGCAAGCTTGAAGAGAAATGAACTGTTTTGCCTATTGATAATTTTAAGGAACTTGGCGGTGTCTACCTCATGACCTGTATCGTCAAGACGCCTGGAAATGACACTAGTGAAATCACTTGTTCCCCTGAAATATAGGCTTTTGGGTACATGTCCAGAAAATCAGATGTGTTCCCTTATCTCTTTTCTCCAAATGTAACTGCTGTGAAATACATGTGAATTTGTAAATACAGTTAGAATTAGCGTAAGGAGGGTATCTGTCGAATTTCGATTGCACCAAAGAGCATTGTTGTTCGATAAACGGGAACCAGCTTAGCTAGCTGCAAGATAGGCTATGGCTAGTGACGTACGTCAATATTCTGATGCTTATTCCTGCAGTATTATCACCTTTAAAATCGGGTTGAATGAAGATAGGCTTCTTTTCCTTGTGTGATTTGTTTGGCGCTTGAACTTCCATATCTTTCATGCTTGTTGGTGAATTTCTGAGGGTTTTGTTTCTTGCTTCATTGTCTTCTTGAAGATCAGAAATTCTCCCTCTATTTTTTCTCAAAAGCATATATCCGCTTACTCTATAGAACAAAGTTTTGACTAATGTTATTTTGACAAAAACTATTAAAATGTAAGTATTGTCCATTCCATGTAGGCATTTGGTAAATTGATCTCTGGAGACTACCATTTTCCAGGCGGTTGTATAGCTCGATGTCAAGGAAATGAAACTTTCCATTCATTCACTGTGATCCACTGATCACGTGTACAATCTAGCCATTACCCACACCACGGGGTTCAAACCCAAGGCTAGCGAGCCCGCAGACCATTAAGTCACTGGGACCCGATCCAATGACCCATGAATTCTGACTTTCGTCAATTCACGACATAGTGCGATCGCTAACCAATGTCTTCGGCGAGTATTTGTCCTCATACCCGACCTGCTGCACCCTACTGGTCACGACTTCCCACTAGAACCTAGGTAACTACTTATGTGAATTGGCAGAAGTTAGAATTCATGAGCTGGCCATTCAATCAGGTCCCAGTGACTTAATGGTCTGTGAGCTAGCTCGCCTTGTAACCAGAAGGTCCTTGGTTCGAACCCCGTGCTGTGGGCAACGGAAACAGCCATCTAGTACTCCCAGTGTATTTCTGTAACTGATATCAGCTCATGATGAAATCCTGTAACCTAGAAATGTTTCCTCTCTTCATGGGGTGCTTATCACTCAAGTTTATATTTATACAATTTAAATTCCTACTAATTTATTTGACTCATATTTCATTTTCAAGAGTTGGTTTGTAAGGGTTAGATTTGTTTTGACGAGTTGATCACAGATTGACATCAGTTAGAGAACCATTGAAAACCAACCACGGAGTGCTGGACGGCCAGCTGTTTCGTCAGTCTAGTTTGGGAACCATCAACAGTACGCACCCACTCCACTGGGGTTCGAACCCATGACCTTCCGGTTACAAGCAAGCGAGCTTGTATACCATTCAAACACTGGGGCCTGATTCAATGGCTCATGAATTCTAACTTCTACCATTTCGTGATTTCAGCACGACTGGCGCCAACCAATATCATAGGCCTGGGAATCCATCCTCACTCCCGAATGGATGAACCTCACGACCGGTCACAACTCGAAAAATCAAATCTAATCCTTACAAGCCAACTCTTGAAGCCTAATTATATTTCATTAAAATAATGAACAGCTCACTTTCTTCCTATATTCATTCCATTTAAAATCAAACTTTCTTTTTTAGCATTAGATATTACATGTGAAGAAACTAAAGTTGCCTCTGTTAAAGCTGACCTAATGGCCAATGTAATGATCAGCCTGACTGAGAAGGGTAAGTCGCGATAAGCTGATTTAACAGTAATAAATATTTCATTATTCAGACTATTTACCATTGACATTTGTTGTTGATTTTAAATGATGTAGTCATGTTAACCAATACACATATATTTTAAAGTTTTACGAAAGCTATGAGTATATCCTGTAATGACCAAAAACCAATCAATGCATTCTTTTGTATTGCCTTTCAAACTCCTGTGATATTAGATGGTTAGAAGCAATCGATGAGCAGGAAGACTTGGACCTAGATTTCCTGTAGTCGTCTGTAACTATACCACTGGGTAGCACTGGTTCGAATCTCAGATTGGACATAGATTCCTTCAGTGTTAAAGATGCGCCTTGCTAACTGACTGCTGAGTGCCAACAAGCATGAAACGTAGGTAAGGTTAGGCTTTCTGTTGATTGCCTCCAACCATCTAATATTAACAATTCACAGTGTAGTGCAGTACAATGCATCGTGATACCGAGCCACCTAGCTTGGTTCTGGTGGCCACATTGCAAACTCGACTGATGTCAGAATTCAAT
Organism: Trichobilharzia szidati; assembly: GCA_944472155.2. Classification (NCBI taxonomy): domain Eukaryota; kingdom Metazoa; phylum Platyhelminthes; class Trematoda; order Strigeidida; family Schistosomatidae; genus Trichobilharzia; species Trichobilharzia szidati. The sequence goes on along the minus strand of OX235275.1, from coordinate 54,346,423 downwards.
CTGCACCAAACAAATGACTAGAGACATGACACCATGTGTCATTAGTGTCCAATCAAAGTAAACCTCTTCGAGTTATACACAGTCCCAACTTATATTTAAAGCAATTAGTTCCCCTAATGAATTTGACAAAATAATATTAAGAGGTAATTTATCTGAAATGTGGAGTAGATTTGATCACATTCTGATCACATGCGTACTTGTCATACATATTTATACAAAAGACAACAGAGGATAAATGAATACATTATGGGTTAAATTGTTTACTGGTTAGGGTCACTGGGAAAAGATAGAAAGATGGCGTAAGCAAGTGACGTAAGAAAAAGCAAAGGAAGAGGGTGAAAATATTAGTAAGCAAATTGAACCCTGTTTAAAAAGTGGGATTACCGAGGCACGTTCAGAGTGATGACAATTATTTTTTGGCTGGAGGATTTCATCATGATTAGCTGACATCAGTTAGATAACCATTGGCAAACCAACTGGGAGTGCTGGACAGCTGTTTCGTCAGCCTAGTTTGTGACTCTTCAACAGCACGCACCCACCACCATGGTTCGAATCCAGGACTTCCTGGCTACACGACTAGCGATATTGTAGACAATTTAGCCACTGGGACTCGATGTCAGATCAAGATGAAATCCTCCAACCGATCAAACAAAATCCCTGAAAAATCAATACTTGAAAATCAATCTGATACTCACTAACGACTGGCAGTTACCTTGGGTTCTAGTGGGAATCGGTTGCCGCACCCTACTAGTGCAGCAGGTTGAAGATGAGGAAGTAACTCATCGAAGAAGACATTGCGAAGTAGTCGCGCTATGTCATGAATTGGCAGAAGTTAGAATTCATGGGTTGGCCATTGAATCGGGTTGGGTCCCAGTGGATTAATGGTTTATGAGCTCACCTTGTAACCGGAAGGTTGTGGGTTCGAACCCCAGTACAGTGGAAGAGTAATGTCGATGATAAATAAAAATGGATATGTATCAATAATCAATCATACTTGATCTCAATTCCTGATTGTCTGTATCTTCTTGTGGAGAAGTTAGCAAACGATTTACAACTGTTGCCGGATACACACATCCACACACACCATTGTATAATGGAGCGTAATCACTGAAAATCTGATGCAAACGTACACTGTGTTTAACAAAAATAGAATAACATTTGCAAAGTCTGAGGTCAAATTTTGATCGAATTTCATGCAATGTTGATGACTGTTTCATGACTCATATGACTGGACAAAGTTTTTAAAGACAAGAGACGGCCTTTTTTGTATATAAACCTCCGTTATTTTGGTTTCGATTAATTTCCCTGAAGAAGTTTAGACTGGTTTGCCAGACGAAATGTTGGAATTACTCATTTCAATTTCACAGAGATTTTACGACTATAATGTTTACAAATATCTACTTCTCACTCGGCACCCAAATATTTGGGAACTATTCGGTCAAATCTTGATCACAGTTCGGGATCTAAGTGGTCTACAGACGACCCGTCTTGGAATCTCAACATCTTCGATTTGATCCATCTTCGAGTTGTTAGTAGGCACAACTGAAAAGTCTTGAAGTAGGAGGTAGCAGCTGTTCAACGTCTATTTGTTTTTTATTGGTTCTGTAACTGATGTCGATTCATGACGAAATCCACAAAAATTGCAAGTATAATAACTGATATCTGTAAGAGTTATAAAAGAAAGCTTGGATAAGTAAGGGATACAGACTAGATGAATACATGCATTTCAATAATTTCTAATGAAGCTTTAAATGTGAAATTTATTCTGTAGAAAAGAGCTCGAACAAATCTGTTAAATACTACACATAAACTCAGTCTTTGCTGTTCTCCGTTATCGGTATGCAAATTTACAGAAGGCGGTGAAATAGGAGTAGCTACCTTAGCTGTTATGTGATTCATATCCATGAGCTATCAGCACCACGAATGTAATTCATCTTGACCACACTGGAGCATAGCTATAAAGAATCTTTCAACCTATCTCCTACAAGAGTAACCAGATTTAATAATGTCTATACAAGTGATCGAGGTCGAGAGTTTTATCCTTCTCAATGCATTTTAGAGTTCTGACTAAGAAAGAGATGGGTGATATAATATAGTTCACAGGTAAACATTATATCTCACAATTAAAGGTAAATTGTGGGAGAAAAATCTAAGAAACATCCATATGACTGGTTTCTTTCATTTAAGAACATTAGTAAATTTACTGATAATGAGTCTACTAGTTAGTCTGACTGACTGACTAGTTTCAATAATGGAACATTGCACAGATGTGCACCAGTTCCAGTTGCCACACTTCACTCCATATAGCACACAAAGCAAGAGAAGAGAGTAAAGAGAGATTCAAAAGAGAGAAAGATAATAAAAATTATGATGAGGCAAAAGGAATAAAGGTATGGAAGAACATCTCATCCAACAGCTGTACGACAATGCTGCATGCCAAGTAATCCACAACGGGAAACTTACGGAATCCTTCGAAGTGAGGACAGAAGTAAGACAAGCTGGGCTGCCTACTATCGCCAATGATTTTCCTGATTGCGGGAGGTAGACAAGATAATGCGACAAACAGCGGGCAATGAGGAAACAGGCATAAAATGGACTCACACAAAAGACTTGGAGGATCTGGACTTCGCCGATGATATATGCCTGATTTCCCACAAACTGGGAGAAATCCAAGTAATGAAAACCAACAAGTTGGCAGAAGAAGCGTCAAAGATAGGACTTCAGGTGAACATTGAGAAAACAGAGGTGATGAAGATTCCTGGGCAAGAACAACAACAACTGACAACAATCAGCATAAATGGGAGGAACCTGAAAGAAACTACCTCCTTTACCTACCGACCTGGGAAGCATCGTTTCAACTACAGGTGGACGGAACTGATGAGGATATCAAAGCAAGAATCGGAAAAGCAAGACAAGCTTTCACTACCCTCAAGTTTGTGTGGAGGTCAACAGCACTCAGCATCAAAAATAAGATCCGGATTTTCAACTCCAATGTAAAGTCAGTCAGTGCTACTATACGGATCAGAGACTTGGTGCGTCACAAAGAGCACTTTGAGCAAACTACAGACATTCATCAACAGCCAGCTGTCTTCGCTCAATACTACTCAAGATCAGATGGCCAGAAAAGATCAGCAACACGAATCTCCGGGAGCGAACCAACCAGGAACCGACTGTGAAACAAATTGGTAGGAAGAAATGGAGATGGATTGACTGGCCATACTCTGAGGAAACAAACCATCAAGTGACATCACTAGACAAGCCATTGCTCAAGTAGAACCCGAAAGGGAAGCGGCAAGTTGGTCATCAGTGCGAGGGTGACATGGAGGAGGTCATGTGAAGAGGAGATGAAAACGTGTGGGCAGACTTGGAGCCAGGTGAAGACTCTAGCAGAGAACCGAACGCAATGGAGACGCACGGTTGAAGCCCTATGTTCCTCTAGGAATTAAAGGAAACAATAAGAAGAAGAAGAACAACAACAGAATCTTATTGGATATTATAAATCAAAATTAGTGAATGCATCTGCGCCAGCCATCACCCAGAACTATTCTGAGCCATATCACCAATTGCTGTCTCCAGCCTTCATTGGTTCTTACCATCCCGAGGACTTCAACCAGGTAGGTAGGAAGTCTACACCTCCCTACATGACTGACTGGCTTAAACTAACTGTTATTAATTCCGTTGACTGATGAAGACATGTTTCGGTTTGACCACCACCAGCTGCTTTCCAACCTGATCTATCCCATGTCAGTCAGCTAACAGTGCTCGTTGTCGAGAAAGGCGATGGCTAGGCAGGTACGCGTAACACATCCTAACCATCTCAATCGATGTAACTTCACAATCTCACCGATTGATTTCCCCTCCATTTCACCTAGCACTCGACCAATGCCTGGCCTCAATATTGCTCACTTTATTATATCGCTTAACACGGGAGATATAACGTGGACACGTATAATCAAAGACAGCTAGCCGCCTTTGTCGTATCTCCCAGTTTCAGTGGCCAGCATATCTTAAAGCCAGCCATAAAGGAGGACAGAGCGAAATACTGAGCAGTACACACGTCTGTTGGTTGACAGCCAGCTGAACGGATATCACGTCTACTAAGCCAGAGATAGCGTAAGTTGGCATCCTATACGGACACCATTGAATGTCACCACTTCAGATGACAACTCTCCATAGGCTCTCACCCGGCTGCAAGAGTTTGAGTAGAATGCCTCGGTCAATGCGATATATTCTCGCGGCACTCCCCTCGGAGACAAACATGGTCATGTTGAGTAAACGGTTGCCTCATTAGTCCCCTACTTTTCTGATCACTGCAGGACACAACATAATATAATCCCTTAATGTGTTGTTTTATGGATCCTGATAGTTGAATTTCCTAAACTTTCCTACATTTTAGGTTATCGAGTGAAAAACCCTGAATTTGTACATTACAACTATGAGCATAAAACATTGTAAGTCTTTGAGTTTAATATAATTTTTGAATATATATGTCGATATATGAATACTGTTTTCATGTTTCTCCTTATATATGTACGGTTACTAAGATGCTATTACTAGTTAGTTATTGGAAAAATTGTGATATAACATTTATTGATCTAAATTTGTTCATCGATTGTACATTCTTTGATAGCATAGGATCTTTTTGTTCACATCATTTGACAATTGTATATTATTGATGGGTATGAGTCTCAGTGAGAACAGCATCACTCAGTGTAAAGCAGACAGATGAGTATGACGAGCTCCATATGGGACGAAATTTGCCTGAATTCTACTTTTAGACACTCACTAAGTCAATTGATACAACACAGTGGAATACTGCAGGTGTCAGTTAACTGTCATGTGTTTCTAACTACCTACAGGTTTATCCTCGCAGTTTGAAAGGATTTGACTCTGAGTTGAATCTAACCGAGCACATCGATGATAAGCTTGGTGCCAAACGTGAGAAATGCTCGTGAGATGTTTGAAGTACTGATATCTGACGTGAATAGTTTCCAACTACTCATATCCGTTAATCAGTAGTATAAGTGATTACACAATTTGCAAGTATTGGTTTTGTAGGGATTTGGTTTGATTGCATGGAGGGTTTCATCATGAGCTGACATCAGTTAGAGAACCACTGGAAAACCAGCTGGGAGTACTGGACTGGATTACACAATTATATATTTACTATTTTTGTTATCAATATTTTAATTCCATAGTAGTTTTTTGCTGATGTTTAAGTACATATCGTTGAAACATCATCCAATGAATTATACTTCGTCACTGCGTGTTGTGTGGTTGCCGAACTTGGAGGGACACACTGCCACTGTACTTACTTTTCTAGTTACATTTCATATCTTCATGTATATTTACCCACTTACATCTGAAGTGTGACTTCTTACCATTTTTATTACTCTGGTTCAGACTTATAAAATAAAAGTCGATCACCTATCTGTTTGAATAGGACCATTCGCTAGTGATAGGTAAGTAGTTACCTAGGCCCTAGTGAGAAGTTGTGGCCAGCGGGGTATAATAATTCAAATGTGAGGACAGTTACTCGTCAACGACACTGGCTGGTGGTCGCATTATACCGTGAGCTAGCAGGAGTTAGAATTCATGGGCTAAACATTTGATGGGGTCCCAGTGGCTAAATGGTCTACGAGCTCGCCTTGTAACCGGAAAGTCCTGAGCTCGAACCATGGTGGTGGTGCGTGCTGCTGTAGAGTCCTAAACCAGGCCGAAGAAACAGCTTTCCAGTACTCCTAGCTGGTTTCCGATGTCAGCTCATAATGAAATCCTGTAACTATTCAGCCTTATTTTGAACCCAGCTTTCCTAAACATGTCTTTCATCCCCTAGACTATAAGCCACACTTATTTTGTGCAGGCTGAAGATACCAACTAGAATTTTCAGGCTGAAGTAGGTGAAATGAGACTCTAACTCAGGACTCACTGGGTTCAGTGTCATTCAGTACCATAATATACCGTTCCCCCCCCCCCCCACCCCCTCTTCATTACGGCATGTTGCATATAACGAAGTAGGTAAAATGTTCATTTGAAGACGAACATCAGAGCTCTATTAACTCACTGGGTTTTTCATTTTTAATATTTGTTGATTGTTTAAATCGTTGTTGTGATAAACGCTGATGACTAATAGTTTAAGACAGGAAGATGCAATAATTACATTGTCCATAGAGAATAACACCCACTGTTTGGACACAGATGATGTGGACTACTTATGGCTAAAAGTGATGTGGTTTTATACGGACTGGACAAACTCAGTTATATGTATCATTAGGCCTAAATACTATTTCATGGAGGATTTCATTATGAGCTGACATCGGTTAGAGAACCACTGGAGAACCTGGGAGTACTGGACAGCTGTTTCGTCCTAGCTTGGGACTCTTCATCAGTACGCACCCATCGGGATTCGAACCCATGGCCTTCTGGTCACAAGGTGAGCTTGTAGACCATTGAGCCACTGGGACCTAATCCAATGGTTTTTGAATTCTAACTTCTGCCAATTCACGACATAGCGTGACCACTTCACAATGTCTTCTTCGATGAGTTACTGCTGCATCTTCAAACTGGGTGCGTACTGATGAAAAGTCCCAAACTGGGACGAAACAGTTATGCAGTACTCCCTGCAGGTTTTCCAGTGGTTCTCTAACTGGTGTCAGCTCATGATGAAATCCCCCATGCAATCAAACAAAATCCCTACAAAACCAATACTTGTATATTCTCTTCACAATCTTACCGCATTCATCACTTTTTTGAAATTATCGTGTTCTACTTAAATACAATTTAAGTAGTTTCCAAAGTATGATATAAAATTTAAGTAAGTTGAGTAGAAGGTATAATTGGTATTTCGATCACTTAGGAAACCGGGACCCATGCTTGAAATCAGGGTTTTTCAGCTCCTCAAGTTGGACCCGCCTGTTCAACAGTCTGGCTGTGAACGCCAGTGCATGCCCAGATGGTGGTCTTTCGGGTGGAGGACTGAAGTCTGCCCACCCTCGTCTGTACCAGGACGTTTATAGAGGTAAAAGCTGAAAGTAAGCCTTCAGGAAGAGGGAAGACTGGGCCACTATGAGGTTATCAACCACACCCAGTATAGAAAACCCCACTGCTACTGAAATTTCAAAGGATGACTCTTGAAGTCCTACTTAGTGTACTCAAAACGTAAACAGAATCAACACATTAGCTCACAAAGCTAAACATGTCAGGTATATATTATCACAGAAGATATATTTTGTTAAATAATTCATTCAGTTTTCTTTCCTCTCACTTTTTAGTTCACGAAAACTGAAAATCGACGATAGTCAAGTTGTTGAAATTCGTCAAGTTCCATGGACTGCAACTCCGGCTACAATAGCTCATTATTTTGCTGGTCTTAATGTTTATCCCGGGGGTGTAGCTATTCGTTTAACCGATGGACGACGTAGTAATACAGCTATTGTAGCATTCAGTGATAAAATGAATGCTCAACTTGCACTGGCTAGAAATCAACATCAATTGTGTGGTTCATTGATTGGAGAGCATGTAAATAGTACAACAGATGTAAATAACCTACCATTGTTGACCAATCATATTGCGAATAGCAATAATAATAACAGTGGTGCTTGTAATTATAATTATAATAATCGAAGTGAATGCTCAATGGACGGTGTACAATTACAACAACAGCAACAGACTACAAGTACGAACACAAAACCAGTCTACCTACAGATTCACCCAGCTACTGGAAGAGAATTTGTTCAATGTACTGGCTGTAAGTAAAAAGTTTCAGGTGTTAATTTTTCTAGGGAATTATTGACTGATTTAAAATTTGATCAAGAATTGATTGATATCAGTTAGAGAATAATCGAAAACACAAGGGATTACTGCTCCGACCTACTTCAGGAATCTTCAGCAGTATGTATTCATGATCCTACTTAATGGAGATAGAACCCATAATCTTCTTTTCAACGACTAGGACGCAACCCAATGGCCGATGAATTCTAACTTCTGTCAGTTTACGAATTTAACTATTAACGAGTTCTCCTCATAGCTTGAAGGCCCCAGGTTTGACACCTGCTAGATAAGGTCATGCATGCGTACTGTCGGAGAGTCTCAAAGAGGTAGGATGAAACAGCTTCCTAGTGATCTATCGTTTTCAATATTTATCTAAATTGATATAACCACGTTATAAGACATGTCAGCAATATTGTTAAAGTAATACGCATATATGTGCGTCGGTGGCACAGCGGTAGAATGCTCGCACACTAAGCAGATGGTTCGGTGTTCGATACCCGGCCGACGCACGCCCTTACCTCACTAAGCCGGTAGTGAGACTGGTAAAGAGAAAAGGTTGAGCATGAGGCTAGCAACCCCATCCCGTAAAAATAAATACCACTGTTACCGAAACTTCGAAGCACTAGATTGAAGGCCTCGATATGTTCCACTGGGAACGTGAAGGAATAAAAAAAATTCGCACATATGTATTGTTTACATTTATATTCTTGAAGCTGTAAATACTTCCATAGATGGATTATCCCTGTTATTGGAGTTGAACAAAATAAGAAATACAGCAACACATTATACAGGATGAAACATAGTCACACTTTCTTTTGATCGGTTGATATCTCCTTTCAACCAACTGCTTACAACCTGAAAAAATGAAATTCGATAGTAATGTTATTTCAGTTTAAAGACACTTAAATTCTTCGCTATGATCAACCCAGATTTAGGAAAAGCAAATCGCGTGCAGATCAAATAGTGACGCTACGCATCGTCAGTGGACAAAGAATATGAAGCAAGTCAAATTTGCGTCCCAGCTTCATTCACTTCGATAGGGGCCATCGACAGCATTGATCGTGAAGTTGTTTATAGACCGCTTCATCAGCACAAAGAGTGACAATGCTTTATGAATTTCATTCAACAGCTTTATTTATTGATGTCACATGTCAAGTGATTCGTAAAGGGAAAACTAAACGAATCCTTTGAAGTGAAGATTGAATTAAGGCAGAACTGCCAGCTATCATGGATTGCACTCCTGATTGTGGTGCACTGGATCATGCAACAGACCTTGGGGAGGGAGGGAGAAGAGAGGAATGCTTTGAACCGATAACAAGACTCTAGAAGATCTGGACTTTACAGAGGATTTTAGTCTGATGTAATGCAAACTTGAAGATCTACAAGAGAAAAGCAACAATTTGATGGAAAAAGCCGTAAAGGCAGGACTTCAAGTGAACATAAAGAAGATAGAGGTGATGAAGATGTTTGACCGCTAACGACAACAACAACAAGCGCCAATCCTTAACACCCGGAGAAATTTGAATGAAGTCACTTCTGCGTCTTATCTAGGCATCATCATCATCTCAACTACAGGTGGCACTAAGTAGGGTATCGAAGACATACAGGATCCAAAAAGCAGGATGATTCCTCATTTATCTGAAATCAGTGGGAAATCTACTGCACTCAACATGAAGTAAAAGATTCGGATTTCCAACACTAATGTCAAAATGGTGCTTGTATATAGTTTGAAGACTTGGCACGCGTGTCACAGGAAGTAATTCCAACGTCCTGATGTAGATCCTTATCAGTATCTGCTCCTTTCGCTCCATACTAAAGACCAGGTGGCTAGTCGGGAATAGTAAAATATAAAGAACTCTGGCCATTAACCACTGTGGAAGCTATAATCCAAAAAATATACACGAGGAAATGGAGATTCGTTAGAGAACCATTGGAAAACCAGCTGGGAGTACCGGACAGCTGTTTCGTTCTGGCTTGTGACTCTTCGGAAGTACGCACCCACACTGTGGCGTTCGAACCCAGGATCTTCTGGTTACAGGAAGAGCTCGTAGACAGTTAAGCCACCGGTACCTGATCCAATGGTCAGGCAGCCCATGAATTCCAACTTCTACCAATTCATGAGGTAACGCGACCAACAGCCAATGTCATCTGCGGCGAATATTTATCCTCACACCCTACTGGTCACGACTTCCCACTAGTACCCAGGTAACTACCTACTTGAATAGGGCCAGTCGCCAGTAAGCATCTCATCGATATTCAAGTATTAGTTTGTAGGGATTTGATTGATTGGTTACAGGATTTCATCATGAGCTGACATTGGCTAGAGAAGCATTGGAAAACCTGGGAGCACTACAGTGGCTTAATGGCCTACGAGCTAGCTAGCCTTGTAACCAGGAGTTCCTGAGTTCGAGCCCCATTGGTGGGTACCTGCCACTGAAGAGTTCCAAACTAAGGCGAAACAGCTGTCCAGCAGTCACAGCTGGTATTCCAACGGTTCTCTAACCACTGTCAGCTACTGATGAAATCTTCCAACCAATCAATCAAATCCCTACAAACCAATACTTGAAAATGGAGATTCACCGGAGAGTTGGTGAAGAAACCGTTGGGTGACAACACACATCAGACACTTGAGGGGCACGCGAATGAAAGACCAAAGTTTAGGCATCGCTTCGAAAATGACATAGAGGTGATCATGTGAAGAGAAACTGTAAGCTTATGGGAAGACGTCCAGCCGGCTAAAATCAACCCGTACAGAGCGCATAGAAATGGAGTTACCTCGCAGAGCTGCATGTTCCACCCGAAACTCAATGTACCATCGATAATAATATTTCTTCATAAATAAATCCTGTGACAGTAATGTTTAAGAATGATGGTGGCATACAGGAATGGTAAGTTATCAAAGCATCAAATTAATGCTGCACTTATATATGAAATGTGACCCAAATATCACGAGAAAAAGTGAACGAAGCTAGCAAAAAGATATTTTTTTATTCCTTTACGTTCCCAGTGGAACGTAGCGAGGGCTTCAAGCTAGAAGCCTGAAGATTTTGTAGCAGTGATGATTATTTTTACGGGATGGGGTTCCTAGCCTCATGCCCAACCTTCCCTCCTTACCAGTTTCATTACCGTCTTAGTGAGGTAAAGGAGTGCAACGACCGGGGATCGATCCCCGGACCATGTGCATGGCTGGCGAGCATTCTACCAATTTGCCACCTATGCAGCAAGAAGATATCAAGGTACTTAAATTATAAGATAACGAACAAAATCAAAATTTTTTCGTGAATTTAAATAATTATCTTCCATAAAACATGTGGCTCAGGCACAAGACATCAGACAGCATAAAGTCACGCGTAGACTTAGATTTCCTGCTTGTAGTGGTTCAGGACGGTTCAGTAGGAGAATGCACGCCAGTCAGGCATGTGGTCCGCAGTTCAATTCCCATCTGACACAGTACCAAACCTCACTCAGTGTTTACCAACCGACAGTTAGTCTTGAAAACATGGAAGGGTTAAGTGTGAGGCTTACAACTTAACCGCTGTAGGAACTCCAAATATACTTGAAGCTTTATGGTCCATTCAGAATGAAAAGAATAGAGGTGAGGCAGAATTCGCTCATCATTAAAGCAAGAGTATTCCCAACCTTCTAGGAGATTCTACTGTTGAATTTTTATCTGTAGGTAAGGGATTACCACTAACAGGTTCATATTATGTCCTCCTCCTATTCTTAGTGATAGACTGACGCATGAAAAAGCAGTCAAAATGGAGAATAAATGAGGTGAACTGGGCTTCACCATGCTTAAGAAGTCCTTAATTACTATGATTTTTCAAATTCCTGTTTCCCTCAAACATATCCCTTCATATTTTTGTTAATTCTCTAGGTGATCAAGAATGTGTAACAAACTTTTTAAATCAGCTGACCAGTGGAGAACAAGTTGTTGTACGCATACGTGGTCTACCGTATACAACAACTAAAAAACAGATTGTAAGTTTGAAACATAAAATTTAAATGACTCCCTGACAATTCCCTCTCCTCTATATAGTCTGTCTGTTTGTATGCGTGTGTGCGTTTGTATTTATGAGATATCTGTTCATGGAGAGCGTGTATCACTTCTCCTGGTAAAAAAGTAACCCTAGCGAGAAATAAAAATGGTTTCGAGTTTAATTACGGATTGGAATTAGTTCGAGAACCAGTGAAAACCAGCAGGGAGTTCTTGAAAGGCAGCTATTTCAGCACTACACACCCTAAGGGTTTCAGACGCAGAACCTTCCACTTTCAAGGCAAGTTCATAGACCAACCATTCGGGCACTGGAACCCGACTCTAACGTCTACCAGTTCGTGATTTTAGCGAGACTGGTAACAGCCAGTGTCTCACGTGGCGCGAGGATTCATCCTTACTAGCGACTAAACGTGTGGATCCTACTGGTCACAACTTTTCACTGGAATCCTAGGAAACATTGTTCTGCAGCCAGTCTCTAGCGGGCATCAGATTAATTTTCACCAAAGGATCAAATTTAGACTTAACGATTGAGGTATTCCATCAAAACGATACACAACTCAATAACCAATATTATATGATATTCAAAAAGAAATACTTTAGTGTTTCAACAGTCCATACAGTAGGGTAAATAAAGAGAGGAGGGATAATCAAGGATATAAAAGTGAACTCCAAGAAACACCTAATCACTTCCTGGCCTTTATTATAAGTTGTATTCACAGAGTTTTTGTTTACTGTATTTACTGCAACTCATTGGTATATTGCTCAGCTGGATTCGATCCTGAGACTGTTTGTGGTCTATGGCTCAAACACCTGCTAAATGAACATAAGAAAGGCTGATATAGAATAGAGCACATTGGATTTTCAGTATTCTTGAAGTTCCAACCAGGTATTTTACATTTTTCTCCGTTTCGAATGGGACATAGGGCTTCAAGGCTACTTTTTCTGGAGTTTCAGCAGAGGCAGTATTTTCTTTTTACCTTTTACGAGGATAGGGATTACTAGCATCACATATAATCCCTCTGTTTTTCCGCTATTAAGTTAGGCGGCTTATTAGCGCACTAGTGGGAAGTCGAACTCCGATGCATATCTTTCAGCCAATTGAATTATATCACTTCCATATTAGTTTGTTTATTAGATATATCAGACAGTGAGTGAAATAGTATTATTCGCTGGATGACGTTTCGAACACAACTTATTGTTCATAATCATATTATCAGTTATAATCACACGACTTCGAAACTTCAGTTTCATAGTTTTCTTTGTTCTCTCCTAATTGTCGTCGTCGTTGGGGTAGTCGAATTTTCCAGATGTCTGAGTGGACAGGTGATGAATCATTTCTATTACATGTATTTGTAGTTGATTCGATAAACAAAACTTCTGTTATCAATCTCTCCCTTCACCCTGTGACATTAGATTTTAAAACTGTCATCTTATCCCATTCCATCCTGTTGTATGGTTGTTTGTGTGTAAGTGCATGTGATGAGTGCTATAGCTGAACTATTCTCCAGATTTCTTATCTTATTCGGGTCAACCAATCTAGATTTTGTTAGGTTTCTATGCTCGGCTAGCCTGACTGCCGCCCCTATTCCACTACTTTGACCTATGTATTTCACCTGACAATCATTCCAGCAGAGTATTAGATAAATTAAATTGTTTTGTTTTATTGGCTCCACAGGATCCACCATTTAACCGATAAAGCTTGTTTCTAATTGAGTTGGTGGGTTTGAATACCAGCCACTTTTATTCCTGCCTTGTTAAGAATTCTGCATAAGGTTTCCTAGGTTCCTTCTTTGTATGGAGTTACTGCTGATGATTTAGATTCCTTATTGTTGGTGTTGCCACTATCCTGCACATGTTTGACACGTATGTCGTCATTAATATTACTATTATTAATATTAATACTATATAATGATAGTAGTGTTAGTGATAACAATAATAGTAATATTAATCTAATGTGACAGAGTGGAGGGAGAGATTGATAACGGAAGCATCATTTATCGAATCAACTAAAAGAGAATGCCTGTAATAGTAATGATTCAACACCTGCCCACTCAGACATCTGGAAAATTCTACCACCCCAACGATAAGAAATAGGAGAGAACAAAGAAAACTATGAAACTGAAGTTTCGAAGTCGTGTGATTATAATTGATGAAATGATTATGAACAATAATGAGTTATGTTCGAAACTGTGTCATCCAGTAAATAATAATACTGTTTCACTCACTGTGTGATATATCTAATCAACAAATTAGTATGGAATTACTTACTACCACCGTGCCCAAGTTTTACACATATATTACTATGACTTCTATCACACTTAGCACTCAATTACTACTCAGTTCACTATTTTTTTCAGTTTTTTGCATTTTGAGTGGAGCATAGAGGAGCTTCTACGTTTGAGGGCTTCAATAGAGCTGGTGTTGCTAACCCCACCCTACCTAAACTTTCCTCTTTACCGAGGCAACTATCAGCTGGGCTAAGTGTCGGAGTTAGTCAGCTGAGAATCGAACCCCAGCCCCCCTGCCTCCTGTTTGGAAAGCATTTTATCTCTGACCTACCGATGCATACTCTACTCATTAGTAGATTCACAATGAAAGTAATTTCGTAATTGTTATCATTATATTATATTATTACTCCTACGTGCATAGGTATGTTTCGGCTTATTCTTCTGTACTATCTCTTGCTTTTCAGCAGCGCTAACATCGGTTAGACAGTTGTTATATTGTTATGCGCGCACAACAGCGCATTCCACGTCTCATCCATCCCCCTCCACAACATGCACGAATACATTATTATAAATGTAAATCATTGAAAGAAATTAATTGGTGGCAAATTGTGTCCATTTTGTTATGTTTGTTGTGTTTGTGTATTTTCTTGTGTATTACGTAACCGGCTTTCTTAGACAGTGATGTTTATTACATTTATATTATTTTTTTATGAGTTTGATGGTGAGATCTAAGATTTACTTGACTACGTAATATACAAACATGTATGTTATAGGATAACCTGCATGCAACCCACTTAATAATTATATTCAAAAGAAAATGCATATTCGTTTGTAGGTGACTCCTTGTGTGTGTGTGTTTGTGTGTGTGGGCGGGTGAGTGGTTGGGTGGGTGTGTGAGTTCATTTCACTTCCCTTTCTCTAACTTTCATTTCAATTTCTTCTTTCGGATTCGCTTGTGTTGTTTACCTGTGTGTAGTTCTGATTGATTCTTACCTCATTTTGTTAGTTCCATAAAGATGGCGAGTTATCTACCCTGGTGATTGCATTTGGATATTACGACTGATCGATTATTAAATCAAATCTACACACTTTGCAAATTAGCTAACAGTTTGCAATATATACAGTTATAAGAGGTGACTCTTTGAGCTCAGTTGAACCTTCGCTACACCGCTGATGAACTTGACCCCAAATAACAAGCAAAACCACTGTACGGTATTTAGATCACTTTAATCTAGCTAGCCAGCAAACACTACTGGTTGTTGATATGAGTAGGTATACAACTACTCACCTCAATTAATCAGTAGTATACATATTTACGTGTAAAAAATATTGCTTTTGTAATTTCCCTTCAAAGCTGTACAGTTATATATGGTGTACTGAAAGTTTATCGGAGTGGATATAAAGGTCAACTGTTATTATCATTTGATAGCAAAAGGTATACAATTATATTTCAGGAAGGGACAAATGGATAAATTGCGAAATTTAGATGTTATTGTTACTAATTGGTGGATGGTGACTAGCAGTGGAATCAAGCATAACGCGCATTTCGTCCTATTTGGGACTCATCAACTGGATGTACCTGCATTCCCACTGAGACTCGAACCCAGCGCCTAAAGTTTCAAACGAAAAAGCGTTGTGCACTAGGTCACTTGGGCCCTGACAGCCACCTCCTGTCCAATGGGTCAACCTGAGACCGAACACTTTGGTCCAATCAGTCGAAAGGATAATCTAAAATTGAATTAAATTGTTATGATTACTTAGTATTCCCTCAAGTTCCGAGTGGATAATAGGCTTTCATCAGCACAACTGCATTTCATCCTATTCTTTAGGGTCCTCTTTAGTGGGCTCCATGATAGCCTGTTATCCTCCAACCCCTTTTTACACGATCGCCTTTATCTCACACTTGAATTGACTGCGAACTCGTTATTTCCTTTTCAAGTTCCACTCTCGAGTGCCTGGCAAGAGATATCCCTCACCGATCTCCTCCACTATTTGTAACAGCAACAACAAAGAGATACGATACCCCTGAAAACGCGACGCCCGAAGACGAGAAGAAAAGTTTGACTGTTGACGTGAACAGCTTTTACTGTCTCGTATCAACAGCGCTCGCATATGTATATATGTTCTAAAATGACCTTGAGAAACACTAATGACATTGATTAATTAAAACGGTCAACAGTCAATAGAATTTCAAGGTCATAAGTGGGATGGGCGAAGTACAAACAGACATGTGGAAAAATTAGGTCCATCTATATGAATTAGTATAATGTGTGCTATTATTTTACGCTAAAAAATCATTTCCATCTAGCAGAATATACAGTTTAAAAAAATA
Source organism: Trichobilharzia szidati (assembly GCA_944472155.2). Classification (NCBI taxonomy): domain Eukaryota; kingdom Metazoa; phylum Platyhelminthes; class Trematoda; order Strigeidida; family Schistosomatidae; genus Trichobilharzia; species Trichobilharzia szidati. The sequence continues at coordinate 54,330,096 of OX235275.1, read as the reverse complement.
TTCTTGTCGTGTACTCTTGTATGTTATTTTTGATGTGGTTGTGTTCTCTGACCTGGATAGTTAATTTGCGAAGCTTTCATCGCCCCACTAGGCGACATCTTCAGTGCATACTTCAATTTGAAGTGAGCTTTAAGATTTCTCCACGAGATCACTATTAGTCATCTCTCCTCGTGGGTGATCTTGAGCGTGATTGGTTGTTTTTGTGTGTTTTCACATCATCTAGGTTACTTGTGTTGTAACTCATTGTTTCTTTGACTTGAACTTCGACCCTTTGTGTGTCAGGTTTCTTTCTTATCGGTTGATAAATTTTGTCTATCTCGATGTGTCTACTGATTGATGATTCACTGAAATACCAGTCAGGCTCCTAAAAATTCTCTAGCATTCTTGGTGTTTCCTCTGTCTAATATTTGAACGTTGTCCCAGTCGAATTGATGTCCGTAGTTGTCTATATATAGTGATATGAGGGAGTGGATGTCATGCCTTTGACGGCTAGCTTATGTTCGTGGATACGAAGACGAAGGGGACGTTGTCCACTTTGGCCAATGTAGTGTTTTTCGCAGTTTTTACAATTTATTTTGTAGATGATGTTGGTTTTATCTTCTTTCGCTGTTGAGTCTTTTGGTTGACATAGAATTGAGTGGAGTGACTTTGTTGGTTTGTGTACGACGTCAATTCCTAAAGGTTTGAAGAGTCTTGCAGTGATTTCTGAGATATCCTTTATATGGCGATTTTCTTTATGCTTTCCTTGGGGGCTTTTGGTTCCATAGGTTGGCTTGAGTTACAATACAAGTCACCTAGAAGGTGTGAAAACACACGAGAGCAACCAATCACGTCCAAGGTCACCCACCGAAAGAGACGACTAATAGTTAACTCGTGGAGAAATCTAAAAGCTCACTTCATTAAATTGAAGTATGCGCTGAAGATGTCGCCTAGTAGGGCGATGAATGCTTCGCAAATTAACCATCCAGCTTGCTCAGAGAACACAACCACATCAAAATCATCCACCTGAACTACAAATCTTCTCTATCATATCTAACTCTTGTATGTTGCGGGTGTTTGTCGTGTTCGTTGTCTACACCTGGTCATTCATTACTGTGATCATTATTATTACTATTACTATAATCTTATCAAGCATAGTTGTTCAAATATTTTCTTGTATTGTTAATTTGTTCGATCGCCTTGTTACCATAACAATTTGATTTGTTTTGCTTAAAAATATGGTTTTCTGTAGACTAGTCAAAATAATCGGTGTTACAGGATAAACAGTAGTACAATTCAGTCATAGAAAGCTATTTTCATGTAATTTATTTATTTTCCTCTGGTTTGGTGTTTCACTCATTTAAGGGTGGTGTTTTGTGACTACCTACCTACCTACCTATCAATTTTTAATTGCTCCTATTTCTGTGGTTTGCGTTTCGGTGTATTTCAGTACACACACACACACACACACAACAAATATGTGTTTGGTGAAGACAAGAGTTACTATTTGGACAGATACAATTTTATGAGTTTAGAAGAGGAAAAATGATTCAGCGAAGAAGTATTTCAGTTAAGACCACGAACCACTGAAAATAAGCAGGAAGACCTGGACAACTGCTGCTCCATCTTTGTGTGGTAGCCCACCACCAGGGACAGAACTCAGAATACAAAGGTCGTTGACTATTCAACCATTACATGGAAGCTAATTTTTGTGCTCACTAGTGACATTATGATAGGATAAAGTTGTATAAAGTTCTGGTGAAGAGTTGTTATTAGTGGGATCCATCAAGTTAGAGGTATGAAGACAGATAATCGATGATGACAGTAGCTGGCTTTCGTACCACATCAACATATATAACGAATTTGGCAGAAGTTAGAATTGATGGATAAACTGTTGGATGTCATCCTAGCGGCTGGATTTTATCCTCGGTTACTCCGTGAGTCCGTATTGATAAAGAATTCCAGAACAGGACGATGCAACTGTCTGTGGTGAGAGCTGTCTGCAAGCAAAAATTGTAGACAACAATTTACTTCAATATTTACGCCCCGAATCGGGGTCAGGAGAGGAAACAATAACAAAGCTTAACCTTGAGAAAATCACCAACCAATCACAGCAGACTTGACGTGTGCAAATAGAATTCGCAGATATATGGCTTAACTTTCTAAGAAACGGCCACAAAGAGATGACAGAATAACCTTCAGCAAGAAAACAACCAATCAGAACACGTTGCCTCTGTGCTAACAATAACACTAATAATAATGTACATAAAAATCTATAAATACCTGTTGATTTTCTCAATAAACGATCTGCTGCCTGGCCCTTGTCTTTCGTAGTTACATATCCAGTACTCCCTTGTCGTTACCGGTGATTCTCCAACTTCTGTCAGTTATTTTGTGATCAAACCTGAAGTCATTGGAGTTCCTCCAGAAAATAACGCTTGAGAAAGAATATTTACTTTCCAAATGTTCGTTTGCAGCAGGGATTTGATTGATTTTAGGATTTCATCATGAGCTGCCATCGGTTACAGAACCACTAGAAAACTTGCAGGGAGTACTGGACAGCTGTTTCGTCAACTCAGTTCGGGACTCTTCAGCATTACGCACCCACCGACAGGGTTCGAACCCGGGACATTCTGGTTACAAGGCTAGCTAGCTCGTAGACCATTAAGCCACTGGGACCCTATCCAATGTCCAGGCACCCCATGAATTCCAACTTCTGCCAGTTCACGATGTAACGCGACCAACAGCCAATGTCATCTACGACGAGTATTTATCCTCACACCCGACCTGCTGTACTCCACTGGTCACAGCAGTCCACTAGAATCCATGTAACTACCTGCCTGAATAGGGCCAATCGCCAGTGAGCATCTCATCGATATTCAAGTATTGGTTTGCAGGGATTTGATTGATTGGTTACAGGATTTCATTATGAGCTGACATTGGTTAGAGAAGCATTGGAAAACTTGGGAGTACTCCAGTGGCTTGATGGTCTTCCAGCTAGCTAGCCTTGTGATCAGAAGTCCCTGAGTTCGAACCCCGTTGATGGGTACGTACTACTGAAGAGTCTCAGACTGGGACGGAACAGCTGACTGTCCAGCACTCCCAGCTGGTTTTCCAATGGTTCTCCAACCAATGTCAGTTGATGATGAAATTTACTTTTCAATTAGATCCTCGTCAAAGTCTCTCCTCTAATATACATGTACATATTTATAGCAATTTTGATTTACCAATTTAAAAATTCGTCAACATAATCTGCTGGTGATTCATTTTGTTTCAACAATAATTAGTCAAGATCAGCGTGTCAAGAGTGCATCAATAGTTCAGTGGTGGTAGAACGTTCACCAATCACTTATGTGGTCCATAGTTTGATTCCCGTCCTCATCTAACCGATAGTAAGCGGGGGAAAAAAAGAAGGTTGAGCATCAGGTTAGCAACCTTACCGCGTAAAACACAATACCGCTAACGCTACTGAATCTTCAAATCCCAGTCTTATAGTCCAGTGCCCCAGTCGAGAAACACAAAGGAAATGCCAAGCGGGCTGAAGGGGTGTGTGATAAATAATCAATAAAATTAGTACAAAAATTAAAAGGTTGGTTTTGTGAGGTAGAGTAGCTAGCTCGACGCCCACCCACCCCCATCTTTAGCCGGCTAGAAAACTAGTGAGCTAGTAAACTAGGAGAAAATGGAGATGTATCGGGTGTACGTTGAGGAGGCTGTCGAATGACATAGCGAGTCAGCTTGACCATCGCTCCAGTGGAATATCAACAGGAAATGACGAGTGGGTCATCGGTGCGAGGATAACATGGAGGATATCGTATGTTGGAGAAGGTGAGATGAGAAATTATGGGCAATCGTAGAGCTAGCCATCTGAAGAGGATAGTAGAAAACAGAACAAAGTGGAGATGTGTTGCTGAAGCCGTATGTTCCACTCGGAATCCAAGGGGATAATAATAATAATTTTGTCACTGTGTTAATATATATATATATAACAACAGAAGATAAGGGCCAAGCAACAGATCGTTTATCAAGGAAAATCAACACATATTTATAGATTTTAATGTACATTATTGTAGATTATTGTTAGTAGAAAATACAGTCTTTCGACTGGTTGTTTCTCACAGAAAGTTAACCTTGCATCCATATGCTAACTTTATCCGCCTACTCAAAGTCTTTGTTCCCATTTTCTCACCACCAATATTGGGGACATAAACATTGACGTCAATTACTGTCTGCCAACTTTGGCTAACAGCTAGCTCTCACCACATATATATATATATATATATGTATATATATATATATATATATATATATATAAGAGTAGTGCCATTCATGAGAATCTAATTGAAAGCTAAATAGTTCTTCTCAAGTGTTGATTTCCAAGGATTCGATGGATCTCAAGTTTGACCACAAATTCACTGCCATCAGTTAAAGAACCACTGAAAGCCACAAGGCAGTAATGGATAGCTGTTTCATCCCTCTTTGAGACTCCTTATCAGTACTCATCCATCACCTCACCAGAACCGTTCAGATTACAAGAAAGCCTCATCGACCATTCAGCCATTGGAATGGAATTCAAAAGCCCATCAGTTCTGACTTCGACTAATTCAAGATATGTATATAACGCAATCGCTTGATGAGTATATGTCCTCTAACTCGACCTTGTGCATGACTTCCCACTAGAAGAACTTAAGGCAACTTCAACCCGTCACCAAGTCACTAGTGAGTACTATTTTAATTCTGTTAAAGCGTTAGCCGGATAGTAACCGGATAGTCTCAGACTCAGATCCTAGTAGAGTCTCAAGCAAGAACGTAACAGATGTCTGTTTCATCATCCCCTGCTTGTTTTCAACAATTCATGACCTAATTTGAAACATTTTTCTTCTTTCAATTCTTTTCCTTCCTCTAAATTTTTGTTTTGTCATTGTTGTTGCTGTTGTTGTTGTTGTTGTCAGACAGATAAATGGTGCTGGTCATTTTGTTACGGTGCGCTTATTACACCCCATCCTTAGAATTACTGTGATGAACAAGTTTCATTTTTGGTGATGTTAAAAGTGGTCAAAGTAGTAGTAATATTAGTATCAGTAAATACTTCTCACCTTTTCGACAGGTGTCTATACCGATAATGATTGCTATAAGTGTGTGTTTGTGCGTGGGTGGGTGGGTGGTGAATGTGTTTCTATGCGAACAGAGACAATATCTATTTATACTTACTTATTTGAGTATGCTCACGCTATTATGTCACACACAAACACACACAGTCATACACACAGCCCAATTAACTTGCACAACTCATACATATTTCAATGCTATCTCTTATTTTTCTTCTTGTGTGTCTGCGTGGGCGTGCGTTGATGAATGAATTTCTCTTAGGTGGAATTTTTCAAACCTGTTCAAGTGTCAGTTATGCTTGAAGAAGAAGGCGTCTATTTGGTTGCCTATCCTGATCGACGTCCAACTGGTGATGCATTTGTATTATTCAGCGATGATTATACAGCTACTAAAGCATTGGGACGTCATAAAGACTACTTGGGTGATAGATATGTGGAGCTGTTTAAAGCATCACCGTCTGAAATGGTCCAGGTAATATTTGTATTCCTTTTTTACTCTTCGTTTTTTTCGACATTTTTATTTAATCATCTTTGTCGAACTATCAATTATCGACTTTAAATTTGTTCAGGAACTCAGCAGTATCAGTTAGAAAACCATTTAAAACCAGGGGCTAGTATTGGAACACTCTTGTTTCGTCCCCGTTCAGGACTCTTCACTGTACTCACGCGTGACATCCTCCCTGCCAAGGACTGAATTCAATGGCCCGTGAATTGTAACTTCTGTCAACTCACGATATATAGCACAACTGCAAGACTATGCTATATTTCACTTTTTTTTTTAATTTTGACTATAGCTTGATCCCACACTGTATTTTTGGTACAAGTATGGAATTTTCAGAAGTGTGATATCGGTAGGCCAAATTTTGTAGGCCGACCATTGATATCAGGTATGCTTCGGCAGGGGATCGAACCCCGGACCATGTTCATGGTCGACGAGAGTCATAACCGCTGTGCCACCGACGCACAGATGAGTATTTGCCCTCAAACCAAATATGGCGGACCCTGCTATCTAAAATTCACAGCCTACAATATTCCATCCTAATGGCTGAATGTTCAGCGAGCTGACCTCATAATCTGAAGGTCCTGGGTGGGTTTGACTTCTAGTAGATGCTGTTGAGGAGTCTCAAACTGGGACGAAGTAGCTTTCCAGTACTCGCCGCTTTTAAATGGTTCTCCAACTGATATCATTCAGTTCTTGATGAAACTTGAAATCCAGTTGACACTTATCGCCTAAGTATTAATGACATGAACAGCTATGCAACTATGTTCATCTCATACTATTTTTCATAAATCCGCAGATTTGACGTACATCTTAGTGTAAGTTTTGATGTTCCCCAGTGGAACTCCAGATCATTATTTTAAATGTCGCAGTCACACGGTTATCTGTTAGGCTGTTGAACTATGAAAGATAATTTATATATCAAGTAACAGAATTCGTTTACATAATACTATTGGCTTATATACTATTCCAGAAATCATGTAACACTTATAGGGAACCGTGAGGTGCCACAAATGATCTGATACAGCTGAGGTAGGGGGGATAGACTTCCTCTTGATTGCTGTCATTTGGCCACGCGTTCATTTCCCGCTCCAGGTAATTCTTATTCACTTCCCTCACACGCTGTGGGCGAACGCAAGTAACTGGCGCCAACAGCCGAACAGACCGATATGCCGGTCTACCTATAGGAGCCTCAAACCTCTGATTCCAAGCCTACAGTGCTTAATAACCTGATTTGGTCACTGGAAAACACTGGAACATAGCTACTGACGTCGCCTACTGTCTTGTAGATAAAACTTCAAGTCAAAAGCATAGATGAGAGGGTTGTCCCTTAAAACAGTCGCCTACTTTGGCCTGAACTTCAGGGCAGTATACTAGCTGTGTCACAAACTATGAGACTAAAATCTGTGTGGTGTGTCTCTTGGTGCCTGTAGTATACCAAGTTTGCGTTTTAATGGATAACAAATAAAAGGTTGCGGTATGTTCTACCTGTTTGTTCAAGACGAAGTGGCTGGTGTGGTCTTTGAACTTCAAACCCATTAGCTGAGAACAGAGTGCTGCAGGAAATCAGAGGAATACGCTTTTAGCTATCCTTGACTACATCATACACATACGCATACTACACTGAACCATACATTTAATGAGATATGATGACTGGTGCAGTCCGCGCCAAGTTGTGGACTGTGTGGGTACCTACTCACCAATAATATTGGCTTGGGGATATCGCTATGTAAACATATTGCCTGGACTAACATCGGGATCTTGTTCCTTGTGTTGTGTACTTGGTTGATCCTTACAATTATTTCAGGGTCTGTCTTGCTTCACTAAAAGATACCGTATTTTCAGTGTACTTAATCTTCCCACCCGCCCCCAACTGACAACACTCAGAGAACCAACCATTGAAGACAATGGAGCACTGAAAACCTGTATTTTCCTAGTCTGGGACTCTTCGGAACCAAAGTGATATCAGCCCTCAACTATAAGGTCATCAGGTTGGAATCCAATACTCTGTGAACAGGTGGGGGGGGAGATATGGCCCTACTGTCATTTCATGCCACTGGTAAACAGCATGCAGTTCAAGTCGGATGCATGTTAGACTCCAACTGCCACAACTTCTCATGAAAGCTTCTGGACATTCATCTTGTAACTGATACTGAGTTGTACGGATTTGCATTAATTTCAATGGAGATATTGTCACAGACCAGTATCAGTTAAAGAACATTTGAAAACCAGGCTACACTCATTGTACAAAACCGTCTAAGCCAAGTTCAGTAGTATAAATCGTTCATATAATATCATAGAATTCTTTTCGAAATTAGCATTAGTATAACGTGCTTATATATTATCGAAATATAGAAGTTTTAAGGACAGCAATAGCGAATATCTGAAGAAGCCACTCGCTGAACTTTTCCTTCTCAAGTCTGTCAGCTGATGAGAAGTATATCGATGCTTAAACCACATCTATACTGAAATCGAACTTGAATGTTACGGAGTTAGAGGACAGTGAAAGTAAAACATCTTAATAAAGGCCAATATAATAGCTAGATATGGCATAGGATTCTTTGCGTTAATACCCAAGTTAGAAGGAGGGGATGAAGAAGGTTTTTGCTGTAGGTGCATATAAATTAGGGTCTTCCATCTGAATCTCCAAAGCCCCAGCAGTGCAAAGTATACCGAAGCTTACCGTCTTCAAAAAGCCTCTTCTGATCCCTTAGATAACTTTGAATGAATTTTCCCAACATATTAAGTGATCACTGTTGAATATGTATTGAATTGTACCACACCTTATTGATCTGTTGTTACTTTTCTCCAGGAGAGAGAGAGATAATGTTCCCTGACTGATTTAGGTAAAACACACATCGAGAGGCATTTACATCTCGCTCCGTAGGAGCAAGTGAATTGCTAGATACACATGGAAGTGGTTAAATGGGATAGTTCATCTTCAGGGTTATTGGAGAACATTAGGTGACAAGAGAATACTAATCTCAATATAGGAGCAAAGAATGTTCTTTTCTCTGTGTTGAGTCATTCCAGGTCTACCGCTAATGACCTAGGGGTAATTTAAGCCTGGTTGACAAGCACTGCTGGATGAGATATATGGCTACTAACTTCTAACTATTAGTAGTATACACTAGGCTATAGTCTGTCTATCTTGAAATATTACAATGAAGTCATAAAAAACATTGAGCAAAGAATATTCTTTTCGATAACTTCATCATCAGGCTCTACAGTTATATATACATTATAGTGAATGAATAAATTAGTGTTATGAACAACATTAATTTTGTTTAAATAACATCAAATCAATAATACCGATAGATTACAGTTCAATAGCATCAACATAAAATAAGCTGAATGCCAGAAAAATTAGGAAAGGTAATAACACAAACTCATGAAATTATAGTCTCTAGTGAAGGCCAGGGCAGTAGTAGTGGCTGGCTGGACTTGCTTCTTTTGCACACAAAGCACTAGTTGTTTCACGCGAATTGCAATAACCTCTGCTGTTTGGAGCATGCAGTACTTCGATGTTTTTAGCAATGTATTAGGCACCCGGTAGATGATGGAGAGGGATTTTCTTCAACGCTGGCTTTGTGGCCGGTTTTCACTACACCTTTACTTAGCCATGATGGGAGATGTTCTCAAGCACGGAAAATCAATTTCCTAGAGCAACGGCTTATATAAGTCACCCCACCTCAGGCAGCGCAGTTGAATTGGTAGATACAATTGGAAGTGGCTAGCTAGTCTAGGTAGAGAGTAAGACGTGTAGTTCGCCAGTATTAAAAGCTCTTTGAACTGATTTTCTTAGTTTCTTCGTAATTATTTCACTTGGTATATCGCCCTTGAATTGCAGTCGTATGTATAATGGCTTCTTGTTTACGGATAGTGAGTAGTCCTTTTCCGCTTTCTTTGTCGAGTGTTTCTTGATAAATTTTTCGGGATAGCTATTTTCGATCACAGTATCATATACAATGCTTAATTCATCTTCAATTACTTCTTTTAAGCTCTAACTCTGTGGCTAAGGGTCTTTACTAAACTTCTTTTGTACTTGAGAGGAACGAAGCTGTGACAATGTGTATATTGTCCTGTCCAAGTACTTTTTCTAAGTGAATTTCTTTTTATGCTTTCATTCATTTACTATAATGTATATATAACTGTAGAGCCCAATCATGAAGTTATCAAAAAGAGTATTCTTTGTTCAGTAACCATTCTTTTTAATGAATTATATATATATGTTTATATACGTAGAATATTCTAGATTAGTAGTCAATAACAATATTAGTGTTTTTTAAATACTATCGATTTGTAAAGTAAGATCATTGGAGTTACAGTTTAAGAAAGACGCTTAACTAATAGTAAACTTGAAAATGTGATAGCAGATAGAATATCAACTAAAATTAAGGAAATTTCCACAATAAGAAATTAAGGTAAGGACAGTGTCTGAACCAAAACCTTCTTTTGGATACATAAGTTAGGTTTCTTAATGTAGATCCTAACAGCCAGCCTCATCAATATGTGGTAAACGAACTTTCAAGGTAGGGTTAAGATTAGTTGGTATGCGGTAGATGACTTTGAAAGCAGCCTCGTTAGCATCGATTTTGTGTTCTGTATCCACAAGATGAGATAGAATAGTGCTACGAATAGATTTTGTTTGTCCTTTACTTAACCAACCACGCAGGATGGTATTCGCAAATCCGATGATAAACACGCCTAATTGTACGGCCTATGCAACTAACTGGCTCCACAGGAGCAGTCAAATTGTTAGATACACATAGAAGAGGCGAAATTAGTCAGTTTATCTTTAACTCCCGAACGCAAAATAGGGGTACTTTTGAAGATACAGAATACTTCATCAGCACTGAATGCTCTATGTTATCCTCGAGGAACTGTTGTTGTAAGAACAAGACTTTCCTTCACGGGAACTGTTGGTACCTCGGCCTGCCTTGACTTTCGATTCATATTCTTATCAGTGAATTCCTCTGGGTAACCGGCTTTCTCACTCAGCAACTGTTTAATAATATTATTAAGCTCTTCATTAAGATATTCCTCTGAGCAGATTGCTCTTATTGTGTGAAACAAGCAGTTTATTAGATTGCGTTTGTATTTCAATGCCACGAAGCTGATAATATAACTTTTTGAATTTTCCGCATAATTTTGTTTAAATAAACCGCCAACCAGCTATCGATTTTTTCTATAACTAAGATGCTATTTTCATTTTTATAATTCCCTGCAGGTTTGTTATAATGTAACCCAAGTGCACAGTTCAAATGCATCGCATAAAAATCATTCAGCTATACTGGATTATCATCAAACAAATCCAAGAACAAGTATCATCACCTCGTTAACTTCGAATGGAGGAGGAACACTGACGCCTGCCAACTGTTCAAATTTGATGAACTTCATAAGTAACAATAATAGTAATAATAGCAATGGGAATTTAACTAATGGAAGTATTATCAATAGTAATATTAATAATAATATTACTAATAAAGAAGCCCATTTAAATCGAACTCTGAACCAGCTAAAATCTGTCATGAGCTCTGGTGCCTTATCCAATTTATCAAATCTATGGAATTCTAGTCTACTTCCCTTAGGTTTATCACACCATTTGTTGACACCACTTAGTGAAACAGGCTTAAATGGTGGTAATATAATCACAAATAATGGTACATCCAGCCTACCGTCAACACTTCCATTAGCCTCAACAACTGATCCTTCAACTCACTTGAATCATCTCCTATCAAGTATTTCTGTTGTAAATCCTGTTATTCGTGATCTAACCGACCCTACGGATCCGGAATGTCCATTTGCCAGACCTCTACCTATCGGTGGAGCATGTGCTATGGTCCAGTTGAATGAATTACCGCTAGAAACATCAAGACATGATATACGATTGTATTTGGGACCGGCAAATTTTGCAAAAGTTTATCGAATGAGAAGAATGGTAATTACTCATTTTATTTTGCTTGTTATCATTATTTTTTGTTGTTGCAAATTACGTACTAAACAGAGGTCAAATATTGTTAAGTGGTGTTAGAGAATGGTGATCACCATAGCGACAAACTAGACCAATCACTATGAAGGGGGTAAATCAGAATGAAATTGGCAAGAATATTATTTAGGGGACCGATTTAAACTTTGAACACTCAACAAGTGCGAATGCATCAGTGACCTAGAAAAGCCCACTGAGAACGAGCCAGTGAAACAAGGAGCAAAGTTAGACTCTAAGCACCAGTAACTACCAATCAGCGAATGACCTTGAACGCACCAATCACATGAAAGAGGCTATTTTGGGGGATAAAATAGGCATATTTATGAAAAGAATTGTATAAAAACTAAACAAAACTGTTACAGAAGATACCTTTCTCTCAAATGTGATAAAAACATCTCCCAGTTTAGCATAGGAGTATCAATTGTAAAGTTACATCACATGCGATCCATTAATGGCTCTAATATGGTTTTTCAACCTTCCTCAAAATCCTTCGACAGAATTAGTGTGCGTCCCTGTAATAGGATCCAAAAAATCACTGGTATGGTTTACTCTGTAATGAATATGTCCCACGGATGACAACGAGTTACATCCTTTCCACGCATATGTGTGTGTTGTAGATCCTCGTTTCACCAACTGAGTGGTAACAGAGTAGTTGACTTTCTATCTTTTATTCTCTCAACGAATCTTTCCCATAGAAAGGTGTCGTATAATCCAACCACTTAAACATTGTTTACTTGTTCATTACGACGGTTGTATTTCCTCTTTCACAAAACTGTTTCTTCCACATGTACAGTGATACCTTCTCCTCCCAATAAGGAAGTAAGTCTCTCCACTTTCCATAATGCCATATCTCTGCAGTACTGGGACTATTGAACTGTTGGAACGAGAATATTTTCTGTTTCAGCAACTGCAGCTGTCACAGCGTGTTTTAAAGTCCAGTAATTACAAATATACAAAGTCTGCTTTAAGGACAGATGGGATCCAGCAAAAATTATTCCTACGAAACAGTGTAATCATTAGCTTACCTTCCCCCATACTAACTCTCCTGAAACAAATTCCACAGCGATGCACATGTCTATCAACGGATCTACTGAAGCTTTTTATACTCAAGATACCTTCACCACATAAACAAATTCTTTCTTCTCTAACCAACCCCAAACATCTAAGCAATACTGGACAACTTGTTCTACGCGTTAAATTTCAAACGTAACTGTTTAGATCGGGCATTATTTCACTCGAATCAAGCGGAATAAATGCTTCAACTCGCATGAAAAAAACTCACTGGTCCATTCTGGGCCACTGGTGCGGTGCACTCCGTTGATAGTTACTGGTGTTTAACGCCCGTATTAGTTACACTTCAAGTTGGGTTTAGGCTAGAGACTTTTAGGGTAAGGATAATCCAGTCTGGAAGATAGAAGGCTTAGGGTTAGGGATAGATTAGCATCAGGTTAGGTTAGAGAAAGATTAGGTTTTTGGTGACTCTAAACATTAGTATCCTACATAAAGGACCTAAGTAAACGGATGTAATTACCTTGACTGACCAATCATAGACTCTTAGAGACATAGTAACCGAATAAGCAGGCAGGCAGCGAAGACAGGACTCCAGGTGAACATAGAGAAGACGGAGGTGATGAATACGCCTGACCAACCCATAGCAACAACAACAACCAGCACCGATCACCGTCAATGGGAAAGATCTGACAGAGGTTACTTCCTTCAATTATCTAGGAAGCATAGTTTCAACTACAGGTGGAACGGATGAAGATTTCAAAGCCAGCCAGACATAATCGGAAAGGAAAGATACGCCTTCATCAATCTGAAACCAGTTTGCAAATCTTCTGCACTCAACATGAAGAACAAGATTCGGATTTTCAACACCAATATGAAGTCAGTCAGTTCTTCAATACGGATCAGAAACTTGCACTGCGTGTCGCGAAAAGGATTTACAACAAGCTACTGCAGACTTTTATCAACAGCTGCCAACTTCGCTGGTTCCTTACTGAAGTTCAAATAGCCAGAAAGAATAAGTGACAAGAAACTGAGGGAACAAACCAAAAGACAAGAACCGATTGCTCAACAAATATGTAGGAGAAAATGAAGATGGATTGGGCGCACATTGGGGAAACCGTTGAATGACATCGCACGCCAGGCCATTGCTCGAGTGGAATCCGAATGGGAAGAGATGAGTGTGTCGTCGGTGCGAGTGTAACATGGAGGAGATCGTGTGAGTTGGAGGAATAGATCAGAGATTATGGGCAATCGTGGAGCTAACCATGTGAAGAGGATTGTGGAAAATAGAAGAAAGTGGAAGTGTGTTGTTGAAGACCTATTTTTCACTCGGAACCCAAGGGAATAATAATAATCCACCTTCATCTCCTTCAGTATATTTATTCGACAGTTGGTGAGTTATTTACTAGATCTCCTAGTTGCTTTTCCTTTCCAACTGGACATCGCATCTTGAATATCAATATCGAAGTGGAAAGGCACTGATAAAAGTCCCCAACGGAAAAGCTTTTCGTGATGACGACGAAAATATAGAATCACTGATTGAAATGACATTAGCATTAAGGATCTGATTCTTGTTCCCTACGTCGACTGTAGCAGACTTACACACTTATTTCAGGTTAATGCAGACCGGCCTTGCGTTTTCGATCCCGACTAGCTTTGATATTCTCATCCATGCTGCTCACATCTGATAAGCGAAAGAGGCGTCTTCAATTTTTTTCTACTGATGCATTGTTTACTTACTGGGGATGGAGTCAGCCATCCTCACCAGTAGACTTGTAACGACAGAAGGCAGGAGTCAGGTAACAGATGATTTATTAAGGAAATCAACGCATATTTATATATTTTCATGTACATTACTATGGATATTTAAGTAAACAAACACAGTCTTCCGATTGGTTGTTTCTCACTTAAAGTTAATCTTTCATCTATTTGTGACTGTTTCTTGAATGTCAAATCATCTACATATTAACTGCATCCGCTTACGCAAAGTCTGCTGTGGTCAGTTTTGAATCAATCTTTGTTCACATTTTCTCACGACAAATCTTGGGAACGTAAATATTGACGTAAATTACTGTCTACCAATTTGGCTAGTAGACAGCTCTCACCACAGACTGTTTTAATTACTTTCCTCTTCCCCTTGTTTCTTTTCTCCCTCTAGGAAAATTTGCCCAACAGTCATACGTCCACATGGTTGCTATCCTTGATCAATACAAATGAAGCTATCCAATTCATTCGAGATTTAGTCAATAGAACATTCACAATAACTACTGTAGGTGGTGTTTGTAATCGTGGACATACTTCAAATACTACTACTACTAACAATAATAATAGTAATAGTAATAATGGAAATAAGCAAATGAAAATTCTGTCAAATATTCCCACGTTTGCACTTTATAGCGTTAATCAAGAGGGTAAGCTATCAGTGATTATCTTGTCAGATATTGGTCTTGGCATTCCACTGCATAGGATACATCCAACATCTTGCGGAAGATTACCACAACCAGCAGTTGTAACAGTGGCGGGAGCACCGACGGCGGCATCATCGAATAATGAGACTGTCAGTATTAGTAATAACAATAATAATAACAGTAATAATAATTTGAATTGGTCACAACATCAGCAACAACAATCAATAAAGTTTCCAATAACAACAAAATATGATGATCAAAATATACTGAATAGTAAGTTATTCACTGTGAAGTATAGTTTCAATTTAAGCCAAAGGTCGATGTCAGTTAGAGAAGCATTGAAAGCTAGGGAGTACTGTCAGGGGAGGTGTGACTTTTCAGGTACTCTGTAGTTTTCAATGATTCTTTTTGACTGATTGATATTGCTCCGTGGTTCAACCTGAAGCAACATATGAAAATTAACATTACAAAGTACACAGTTCAAGAACCGTATACTAGTGATAGATTGATATGACACAAAATGATTGAGCAAAGAAGAACATTCTCTTCGATAATTTCCTCTTCTGGCTCTACAATTATATATCTGTATGTTTATATACATAGAATATTCTAGAACAGTAGTCAATAACAATATTAGTGTTTTTTAAATAATATCGATTTGTAAAGTATGATCACAATGGAATCACAGTTCATTAAAGATGCCTAAATTATGGCAATAATAATAAAGATATAGTAGCAAATAGAATATCAAATAAAATTAAGGAAACTTCCACAAAAATTCAGGATCATTCAAACTTAGATGACCAGTGGGGTAAGGATAATGTCTGAACTAACTTCTTTTGGATGCACAAATTAGGCTTGTTAATATGGATCCCAACGGCCAGCCAGCCTCAGCAATATCTGGTAGTCAAACTCTTAAGGCAAAACTGAGATTTGTAGGTATGCGGTAAATGACCCTGAAAGCATGGTTAACATCAATCTTGTGTTCTGTATCCACAAGATGAGTGAGATAGAATAGCGGTATGCGAATAGATTTTGTTTTTCCCTTGCTTAAGAGTTCGGCTAGTAAATATTGCTGAGGCTGGCTGGCTGTTGGGATCCATATTAACAAGCCTAATTTGTGCATCCAAAAGAAGTTAGTTCAGACATTATCCTTATCCCATTGGCCATCTAGGTTCCAATGGTCCTCAATTTTTTGTAGAAATTTCCTTAATCTTAGTTGATATTCTATTTGCTACTATATCTTTATTATTGTTATTATAATTTAAACATCTTTAATGAACTATAATTCCATTGATCATACTTTACAAATCGATATTATTTAAAAAACACTAATATTGCTATTGACTACTATTCTAGAATATTCTATGTGTATAAACATACAGATATATGTAATTATAGAGCCAGAAGAGGAATTTATCGAAAGCGGGATACTCTTCTTTGCTCAATTATTTTGTGTTTTATAGAAATATCTGAATGAATATTTTCGCTAGATTGATATGAGATGGATATCATTCATATCAACCAGTATTGTCTTCTAGTCAGATTGAAGTGGTCTGAACACCAGATGACCATTTCGCCAGTTTAGGGCTGCGCTCACCAGAGGTGCACTCACTTTGATGACTCAGGTGAATCAGTTCATATCAACCGAATAACTTCAATTTCCTTTGGAAATTGTAGCGAAGTTTCACCTCAAAGTATATAATTTGCAAGTTTTGAGTTCTATTTACTGTAATGCCAATTTCACCCTAAGAGCTGGCTATAATTTGGGCGTTTTCTGAAGTGACTTTGGTCCTCTGAAGTGAGTCAATCTCGGTACATTGCCAATTTTTGTCAGCCTTCGAACGATCGATTCATCAGTTCAGTGTTTGTAGATCGCTTCGATTTGCCTCAGGAGCAATACTGTTTCATATATGAGTGACTTCCAACTACTCACATAAGTCAATAGTAGTATTCAGAATGGAACATAGGGCGTCAAGCTTCAAAATTGGGCCATGCGCACGTTTAAAGAGTACTCTACTACTAGACTACTGACTACTTGATGTACAAAATTACAAAATGGCAACAAATTGAACCAGTATGCAGTGAGGCCAGTATATATAATACTTTTTGATGTGATTGTGTTCTCTGAGCTGGATAGTTAATTTGCAAAGCTTTCATCACCCTACTAGGTGACATCTTCAGCGCATACTTCAATTTGAAGTGAGTTCACTATTAGTCATCTTTCCTGGTGACCTTGGAAGTGAATGGTTGTTTTTGTGTGTTTTCACACCTTCTAGGTTACTTGTATTGTCACTCATTGTTTCTTTGACTTGAACTTTGACCCTTTGTGTGTGAGGTTTCTTTCTTATCGGTTGATAAATTTTGTCTATCTCGATGTGTCTATTGATTGATGATTCACTGGAATGCCAAGTTTCTAAAAGTTCGCTAGCATTCTTCGTGTTTCCTCTGTCTAATATTTGAACGTTGTCCCAGTCGAATTGATGTCCGTGGTTGTCTGTATGTAGTGATATGAGTGAGGGAGTGGATGTCATGTCTTTTGACGGCTAACTTATGTTCGTGGATACGAAGACGAAGGGGACGTCCACTTTGGCCAATGAAGTATTTTCAAAAAGAATGGATATCCACCGAATTTCATCAAAAGACATATACCGGTAAGCCAGCCTATCAAACCAAAAGCCCCCAAGGAAAGCACAAAGAAATTCGTCCTGCCATATATAAAGGATATATCAGAAATCACTACAAGACTCTTCAAACCTTTAGGAATTGACGTCGCACGCAAACCAACAAAATCACTTCAGTCAGTTCTATGTCAACCAAAAGACTCAACAGCGAAAGAATATAAAACCAACATTATCTACAAAATAAATTGTATCAACTGCGAAAAACGCTACATTGGCCAAAGTTGACGTCCCCTTCGTCTTCGTATCCACGAACATAAGTTAGCCGTCAAAAGACATGACATCCACTCCCTCACTCATATCACTACATACAGACAACCACGGACATCAATTCGACTGGGACAACGTTCAAATATTAGACAGAGGAAACACGAAGAATGCTAGCGAACTTTTAGAAACTTGGCATTCCAGTGAATCATCAATCAATAGACACATCGAGATAGACAAAATTTACCAACCGATAAGAAAGAAACCTCACACACAAAGGGTCAAAGTTCAAGTCAAAGAAACAATGAGTGACAATACAAGTAACCTAGAAGGTGTGAAAACACACAAAAACAACCAGTCACGTCCAAGGTCATCAGGAGAGATGATTAATAAACTCGTGGAGAAATCTGAAAGCTCACTTCAAATTGAAGTATGCGCTGAAGATGTCGCCTAGTAGGGTGATGAAAGCTTCGCAAATAAACCAACCATCCAGCTCAGAGAACACAATTACATCAAAACCATCCACCTTAGCTACAAATCTTCTCCATCATATATATACGACTTATTGATTGAGGTGAGCATTTGTATACCACTCACATCAACTAGTAGTACTTGTTGGTTAGCCAGATGGAAGTGATCCCAACACTGGACGTCTGTTTCGCTCATTTGACGCAGAGCTCATCAGCCATGTGGGTTATGGTGCCATGCATTCACGCTTGTTTTCTTGATTGCTATTTATGGTATCAAGCGGGCCACATGTACTATAATTTGAATAATTTCAGTTTCCGAAAGAAAATATTTTGAAATTCCACTTTGAACTGTGTAAATTACGAATTCAATCTAAGAATAGTTAATCAAGTAATCAAGTGGATTTATTATAAACAGTATAACTTGCATACAGTTCATGTACGCGAGTATTAGTCAATAATTTGACTGTTGAAAAAAGGTTAAATGTGTGTGGAACTAAGGGTGCTGACGGTTTCTTAAATTGTGAATAGATGGCTAAATCATTGACGGTGAAAAACTGATAAGAGTTGAATCTATTTTCAGATGATTTTTTTTCCTTCACGTTTTCCAGTGGAACATAGGGCTTCAAGCTAGTGGCTTGAAGTTTCTGTAGCAGTGTTTATTTTACAGGATGCGGTTGCTAGCCTCATGCTCAACCTTTCCTCTTCACCAACTTTAGTTCTGGCTTAGCGAGGTAAAGGAGTGCATCGGTGTCCGGGTATTGAACCCCGGACCATGTGCATGGTCGGCAAGCGTCCTAACCGCTATGCCACCATCATTTTCAGATGATGGTTTACTTCAAACTAGATAACAGATTCCAGTCAAGTATTGGTTTGTAGAGATTTTGTTCGATTGGTTACAGGATTTCATCATGAGCTGACATTGGTTAGAGAACCATTGGAAAACCAGCCGGGAGCGCTAGACAGCTGTTTCGTCCTAGTTTGGGACTCTTCATGAGTACGCACGCACACCTCAGGGTCCTAAACCAGGACCTTCTGGTTACAAGACTAGCTAGATTGTAGACCATTAAGCCACTGGGACCCGATCTAATGGCCAGTCCATGAATTCTAACTTCTGCCAATTCACGATATAGTGCCACCGCTAGCCAATATCATCTGCGGCGAGTATTTGTCCTCACACCTGACCTGCTGCACCCTACTGGTCACGAATTCCCACTAGAACCCCAGGTAACTACCTACCCACCTGAATAGGGTCAGTCGCCAGTGAGCATCTCATTGATATTCAAGTATTGGTTTGTAGGGATTTGGTTGATTGGTTACAGGATTTCATCATGAGCTGACATTGGTCAATTGTCAAATTATAACAATTAAAAAAGATTAGATTATATAATATAAATAGGGATTAAAAACGCGTAGTGTTAATCAAAATAAACAAGAATTTCAGATCAAAAACATGATCGAATAATAACTTTATTGAGAAAATTGACTATGTCTTCCGACCATGATAAAGACGAGTAGCTTGACTGCAACCAATGTCAGTTCATGATGAAATCCTGTAACCAACCAACCAAATCCCTACAAACCAATACTTGAATATCAATGAGATGCTCACTGGCGACTGGCCCTATTCAGGTAGGTAGGTAGTTACCTGGGGTTGTAGTGGGAAGTCGAGACCAGTAGGGTGCAGCAGGTCAGGTGTGAGGACAAATACTCGCCGAAGACATTGGCTGGCGGTTGCGCTATATCGTGAATTGGCAGAAGTTAGAATTCATGGGCTGGCCATTGGATCGGGTCCCAGATTCCAATCAGTTGGAAAACCATGGAATGCTACACAGCTATTTTATCCTAGTTAAGAGCTTCTCATTAGCACTCATTGATCACCTGAACCCTTATGAATAGAACCCTAGGACTTTACGTTTTCTAGGCGAGTCTGTTAACCACTCAGCCACTGGCACGGAATCAGACAGACCATGAATTCTTGCTGACGACAATTCGCGATAAATAGCGCCATTGCTACCCAATGTTATCAGCGAGTATTCGTCCTTATACCCAACATAGTAGACCCTATTGGTCACGACTTCTCATTAGACCTAACTTGAAATCCATAGTATTGTGGGGTGTACTACTTACAAGGAGATACAAGTGGTATATTGTTTGACTTCTTTGGAAAAGTCGTGACAATTTGTATCAGTGGAAAATCTAGTAGAGAAAAAACACCAACAGGAGGCAACAACACTGAGAAGAATTGCATTAGTAGTATTATTTCCAACTTGGGACATCTGTTTCAGACTTATGACCTGTCTGTCTATCTATTTTCGACATAGAACTTTGCAAATATGTGCGGCAGTTCAAGTCGCCACACTCCCTTCATGTAGCACACAAAGCAAGAGAAGAAAATAGGAGAAATGCATAGTATAGACAGTAAGTTGAGGTGTGAGACAAAGGTATAGTAATAACGAAGAACGATATAGTTCCATTTGAAATCATAAGTCACAAGCAGTGGATGCATCTGAGCCACTGAGAACGATTTTGAGCCATGTCACCAATTGTTTCCAACCATTGGTTTTTACCGACAGGACGACCCCAACCAGCAAGTCTACACCTTCCTACGTGGCTTAGACTAACTGTTGTGGATTTCATTGACTGATAAAGCCATGTTTTGGTTTGACCGCCGCTAGCTTTTTTCCAGTCTGGCCCTATATCAGCTAACAAAGCCCGTCAGTCAAGGAAGGCGATGACTAGGCATACGTAACACATGCCCCAACCATCTCAGTCGATGTAATTTCACTGTTTCGTCGACTGATTTCCCCTTCCACCGACCTAGCACTCAGCCGATGCCTAACCTCAATATTGCTCACCTTATTATACCACTTCACACGGGAGATAGAACGCAGACACCTATGATCGAAGACAGCTAGTCTTTTCATGTCTTCCACTCTCAATGGCCAGGTCTCACAGCCAGCCATGAAAGAGGACAGAGCAGACTGATGAGCAGTACACACGCCCTTTGATCGATAGTTGGATATCACGTCTACGCCAGAGACGGCGAAAACTGGCATATGAGAACCTAGCCCTCTGTATTCGTGCTGAAATTTCGTCGATCAACCCGTTGGGGCCGATGGTACTTCCCAAGTAAGTGAAGCGGTCAACGTGCTCTACCACTTCACTTCCTATTTCTAATCTAGGGGTCGGTGAAGTCCAATCCTGCAGCATCATCTTACATTTTACAGGGGCGAATCGCATGCCAAACATACGAAGATTGCTGCTCAAGGTGTTCAGTAGACTCTGCTGGATTTTGTCAGCGTCCTCGCCTAGAAGGACTATATCATCTGCATATTCTAAGTCAACGAGATTATTCCCCGGTAGCAAGTCAATCCCTGAGTCGCTGAAGTGAGTTAGGGTTAAGTCCATTAGTACATCTATGATGAAGTTGAATAGAAATTGGCATCCATGACGGACGCCACTTATGACCTTCCAAACATCCAGCTGTATTTTGACCTACTGAGTACTTCTTCTCCGTCCACCATTCTTGTTCCTTTCAAATGGTGTCACTGCCTTTGTAGGAGATGAGGTTGCCATAGGCTTAGATCTTTTAAGGGTGAAACTTGACAATATTGCTGGAGGACCTTGTCACTATTCAGGAACTGAAGGAGACTCTGAGCCTTTATGACTAGCCTGCTGAGAAGCTAGCTGAAAGCTATCCACAACAGTTCGTCAGGAGTTGAAGGGGAAATATCGTGGATTTATTGTTACTCAGCTGTGAGAGCTCTGTTGTTTACAAGTTTGCTCAGTTTGTGTGTGTGTGAGTAACAGAGAGAAGTGTTTCCATAAGTGCTTAAACCATAATCACAGTATTATTATTATTATTAACCTTCCCCGTTTCGTTTTAGCTGTTACTTCACCCGTTCAACTGTCAGATCCACATTCAGTCTTAAAACGATTAACTCAACCAGTCAGAAATTTCGATATATCGCATTTTATCAATTCAATACCTGGTCTAAATCTTCAATCTCCAGTCAACACTCAAGATCAAGAAGGATTATTGCTACCAACCAGTCTTATACCTTCAACAAATCAAGGAAGTTCATGCATTCCATTGGATCCTAAACTTCCAACAATTGTAAATGATGCCTCAATAGCTCAAAATCGATTCAGTCAATCAGGTTTGACAGCATCTATGGTTATGCTAACCGGTGCTCCGGTTGATGCAACACAAGAAGAATTAGCATCATTATTCAATCCTGTTCGTCATCTACTGACGGTTAGTTCCTTAGTATTAATCCCAATAAATTTCAGTTCTGTTTTGTTTCGAATATTCTTTCAAGATGCCAAAAGACGTAAGAGTATACTTTTTCGATTTGATCACTGGTTACGTCTTTGACCTCAGTTCCCTCGGGGTTAAAGAAACGCCTTAATTGAAACGTGGCTAATTGACTTGAACATCCAACTTTTAGCCAGTGCATTCCTTGTTCGAATCCCGTTCCAAATACGTCAACACTCACAGCTAGTTAATACCATCAGCCTTCATACAATAAGCAAGCCTCCTAGCCAGTCACTGGGTAACCAGCTTCTGATTGACTAACTATGAGTTTCCTATACGGTGAGGAGAATCCCTAAGGTGTTGCACCTTTGGATGTCTAGAAGAATATTTGCTTGATGAAAATGGTGGGAAAAGCGATGACCACTAATCATACATCTGTAAGTATCCAAGCCGACCGCTAGATAGGCCTTAAACGTCCGCACTTAATAAACTCCCTGTCCTCGGTTAACTCTGATAAATACACTACCAACCCTGCGTGCACTGATGAGTGAAGTTCATATAAAAAGCTTATGCACTGTTGTGTGCACTGATATGAATTATATTTATATAACAAGTGAAAGACTAAAATTAATATGTAGTAATATCGTACAAAAATTGGGACAGCTGTTTTGTCGTAGTTCAGGACTCTTCATCAGTACGCACCCACATCTCAGGGTCCAAACCCAGGACCTTCTGATTACAAGGCTAGCTAGCTCGTAGACCATTAAGCCACTCACTGGGACCCGATTCAATGGCCAGCCCATGAATCCCAACTTCTGCCAATTCATGACATAGAGCAACCACTTCTCAATGTCTTGTTCGATGAGTTACTGCTCTCACATTTAACCTGCTGCACCCTGCCGGTCACGGCTCCCCGCTAGAACCCCAGGTAACTGCCTAAATTGGGCTAGTCGCTAGTGATCATCAGATCAACTTTCAGGTATTGGTTTTGTAGGGGTTTTGTTTGATTGTTTGGAGGATTTCATCATGAGCTGACGTCAGTTAGAGAACCACCGGAAAACCTACAGGGAGTACTGGACAGCTGTTTCGTCCTAGTTTGGGGCTCTTTAGCAGTACGCACCCACAGCCATGGTTCGATCCCAGGACTTTGTGGTTCTAAGAATAGTTTTACACAGCTGGAGTATTCGTTGTATCGTCCGCTTATATTATGCGCGAAAACACCGTAAGATAGCTTTTATCCTCAACCCAATCTATCTCGTGTCTTCTCTTTTTGTTTTAGGCTCAGCCATACTTTATACCATTTCAATATCAACCAAATGGTACAGCTAATTTTCTAGCCTGTTTTAACAATCCACTCGATGCACAAACAGCAGTACATTACTGTCCAAATGGTAGTCTGCGATCAAGTCAATATATAATAGGAGCAGCATGTTTAATACCGCCAACAAATATGATAACGTTGACAGCGAATAAAAATTATCCTATAACACCAGTAAATATACTTCCTGTTAATACAACAAATATGTTATTGCCTAATAGCCTGATGAACTCTTCAAATCTTCCACAAAGGAATGATCTATTCAATTCAGGAATTCTTTTCATACCTCCAAATTTATCTTCACAAACATCAGCATCATCATCGCCATCATTACCATCAACGACAACAACAACAACAACAACAATAACACCACCAATATCTGTACTTCATCCAAATCAACTGCATTTTCAATGATTTATTCAGCATGCCATTGAGATGAGTCTCTGCTTTTCTCATCTTTCAAATTAGTCACTTTATTTTTTCACTGAATTTGTATTAGTGATTTTGTTTTTGGGGTTTTTTTATAGTGTGTTGAGATACCTCGCCTTGTTTTTTTCTCTCTCAATGTTTCATCTTTTCTCCTTTCTTCATTTTTTTCTTTGTACATGATGAAAACGCATAAAAACACGAACAAAAACAACAGAACAGCAGCAACAACAATAATCACAGTGTAACACAGGTTCCTTTATTCAACTTTGAAAGTGTGTGTGTATTATTTTTTCTTTTCGAATATCAAATATTAATTGTGTACAATGTGAAAAGTGAAATTACAGTCATCGAGTTTATGATAACTAGACAGTAAATATAGGTTATATATGGGCAGGAGGAAACAATAGACACCAAACGTCAAGCATGACCTTGAATCGACCAATTAGATAGCTCAGTATTACAAATGGATGCTGTTCACATAATCTTCGATGCGAGTTTCACCTAGATTTGGTTTTTGACTTGTGTGTGTGGAAAATGGGTTGTGATAGGGAGGACTAAAACATGCATATGTGGTGGAGGGATAATGACTCTGTAAAAGTATTTCCAGGCTACTGATGGTTATGCGTTCAGATCCAATATCGTTTTAACGAGCTAGTATAAACCAATTTGATTTCTTTGTGCTCACCTCTTGATTTTGAAGTATAGGTTCCTGATCTTCGGTAAACTTCTGCGTCGCTCGTCCCACCACTCGACTATCGTAACTTTGGTTGACTTCAGAAGGAGTAGTGCTGGGATTTATTATATGTTGTTTGTAGTATGCCTTCTGGGATTTCCACGAGGGAGCCTATACCCACTCAGTGGCAGGGAGATTCTGATCATTCGTTATTTTGTAGGCAGTAATCAAATCCCCCTAAGCCGACGATAGCTAAGTGTGAGTAGGCCTAATTTCTTCAGCCTTTAATCTGGACTCTTTTCAAAAGGTTGGTGTCTCTCCTAAGCGGTGGGGGGTACAATAATATTATGCACTTCAAGGTGTGGTCTGACGTATGTTTTGTACAACCTTAGAAAGAGCTCAGGAGTGAGTGCACTTGACTGTCTATGTGTAAAGTGTATGACAGCATATGCCCTCTCTACGTCTCCCGTGTAATTTACGCTTATGTCCATGCAACCACTGTTATATGAGGAAGTCTGTAAGAGTTGGTGAGCCGTACATTATAGTGATTTTTCAGACACTTCCTTCTCGAAATCGAAACTCTCCCTTAGTAACATATTGTGTGTGTGCTACAACTGGTTACTGAAGCGCCCAGTGTCTGCTACGGCTGCAGAAACAGAGAGGACATTGGTTTGATAAGTCGATAGCCACTCCTATGCAAAACTGGGACCAGTTTTTGCAGAATATTAGAGATATATACCCTGTATGATTCATTTTAATTACAAATATATAATGAATGCACTTTTTTGTAAATTAAGTAACGCTTTTCACCTAGAAGAATCTGATTGGTTGTTTCAGGGTCATTCAAAGTTGGTGTCTATTATTTGCTGTTGCTGGGTTATATTCCCTTTACGCATCCCCTCTTTTTCGGAGTTACGCTTTGGATGACTCTAAACTGCAACAGCTCAAAACGGAACTACCTTGAACAACCTGCCAGATGAGCTCGTTGTGTATAGGCAGAATTATGGGTGCTGCACACGAATTATGTAGCAAATCCAGTATCTAGGTAATGCTTAGACAACAGGCTGGCTCACTAGAGGGTAGAAAACTTGTTACTGACAGTCAACTTTGGGCTATATTCAGAACAGGGTCAGCCGTATGGTCAATTTCGTTAATCATTTCAATGGGACTCACAAACTTCCATCGAAACTTCCTAGATTTACCTGAAGAAGAGGATAAGAGCGGTGAATGAGTTAAGGAACACAATAATTCACAGCTGTCTAGATGAATTTATGCGCAGAAATTAGTTTAACCTAGCTACGAGAACTCCTATGAGAAACTGGAAGCTTTTCTCTGGGCATGTGGAAGGAATTTATTTTTTATAACTACTTTTTAACGGCATATAGCGTAAACATAAACGTCTTTTTCAAATTACGCACTTCTGCTTCTGACTGGTGGGTAGAGATTTGTCAAGGTCTTTATCATGTAGTTTAGAGGCTGAGGGCTGCTGCAGTTTAAAATCACCTCGCTTTGTGCTGAAGTGAAACAAAATGCAAGATTTAGATGCAGGCAAAGTCAAGGTCATTAGTTCTTTATTTCAATTTGAATTGTTTCAAACACTCCGTTAGGATAAAAGTAGTCCCAGAATGCCTTCACGCATAGTACAGTGAACTATACAACGGGTATCCCAGCTGTATAAAACAACAGTATGACAACATTAACATTCGAAATGATAACAGTTTTCAAAGAAGTTGAACTTTGGGCATATGCCTTATGACACCATTAGGTACCAACGGATACATCACTTTGGACACACCAGTCACATGAAAAAGGCCATAAAGTAGGTACTTTTATTAAAATAATGTATAGAAAAGGTGACAAGAATGTTATGCGGGATGCCTTTCTCAGAATTGTGACAAAAATGTTCGCCATTTTTCCGTAGGATTATTAATAGAGAAGTTAAACCACATTCTATACATAAATTTATCTAAGTAGCTGTAAATATTATGACTTTCTGAAGATGATTCCTTTTACTATGCTGCAGTACATCCACGTTTTCACGTTCTAATATGTGCTAACGCTGTACACGGTCAACGACGAACAACGTTGTATTAAGAAACACGAGTGAAAACTTAAAAAGATATATTGTTAACGAAATCGAATTTTCAAAATGCGTGAGGTGTACGAAAAAAAGCATAACTCTGTAAAATATATGTATAACAAATGAAAAACCATATTCAATAATACAATGGCAAATATTCAACAAGCATAAGTAAAATTAGTTTCTGTAAGTTTATAAGATGCGTAAATGAATTAGTTTTGTAGGCGTACGGTTAGGCTTAATATTGAGAGGCTACAATAACACCCCTCTGAGATCCTTCAATGATTCTAATCTTATTCTACAATCTTCCGCAAAATCCTTCAGTAGAACTGGTATGGGTGCTTGTAGTGGGATCCACAAAATCGCTAGAATGGATGACTTTGGTCAATGTGCCCAAGGGACGATAAAAAGTTATAACCCTCACACTCATCTGTGGATATTGTAGACTCAGGTTTCACCAGTCTGACAGTAATGAAATAAGAGAGCAGATTTTATGTCTGGTATTATCTCGACGAATCGTTTCCGTAAAGTGATACTGTACAATCCAATCACCCAAACGCTATTTGCATTTTCGCAAGCTTGGTTGCGACTCTTCTTTATTAGGACTGTTTCATCTACACGTACTACAAAACCTTCTCCCTCCCCCCAGTAAAGACGTCACCTTGTCGATGTTCCGAAATGCAGTATATCTTCA
The DNA here is from genome assembly GCA_944472155.2 of Trichobilharzia szidati. Taxonomy (NCBI): domain Eukaryota; kingdom Metazoa; phylum Platyhelminthes; class Trematoda; order Strigeidida; family Schistosomatidae; genus Trichobilharzia; species Trichobilharzia szidati. The sequence goes on along the minus strand of OX235275.1, from coordinate 54,302,295 downwards.
GTGCTGGCACCACTGAGTGGTTGAGATTAAACTCTTTTTCGCCGTAGCAGCTGTAGCTCTAATAGTGTTTAAAAACCCACTTATTACAAATACAACGGCCGACGTGTCCACCAACAGATTTACTGAAGCCTTTTATGGCCAACTTTACGCACCAATAAGTACCAGTAGAGTGCGACCGCACCAATGACCTGGAAGTGCTCAGTGAGCAAGTTAGGAAAACCTGCTAAATGATGTTGTAATCATGAATAAAATGGGCTTATTGAAGTGCTATGTTATTAAATGGGATATCTGGTAAGTTTCAGGTTAGACATGAGAAAAAATAAGTTAAGCCTTATCCCAAGGGCAGGTTACGGTTAGGTTAACCTAATGGGGACAATATTAGGTTTAGTTCGAGATAGTTTGGGGTTAGTGAAGGGATATTTTTATGTTAGGGGTAACTCTAAACTATAGTAGCCCAAACCGAAACTACCTAGCGAACGGATGAATGACCTTGACGACGACAACTTTGAGCAATCAGAAGTGTCTATAGTAACAGCGCGTAATTTGAGTGAAACGTTTATATATAAGTAATCCAATGTTAAAAAGTAGTTACAAAGGATAGCGTTTTCGCATATTTTCCAGAAACACCTCTAAATTTCTGATAGGAGTCTTGATACTTATTTTAAACCAAGTCCTGTACATAAACTCATCGAGATAACCGTATGTCATAGCATTTCTTGATCCATTCACAGATCTGATCCTTTTTTTGAGGTGACTCCAAAATTTTTCGGTGGAATTAGTATGAGTTCCATCGAAAGGATTGATGAAAACATTTGTATGGTTGACGACGTGATGAATATAGCCCAGGGTTGATAGATGACTATAACTACTCCATTCATCGGTATGAATAGTTGTTCCAGGCAGCACTAAGTGCTGGATAATAGGCAATAAGACATCTGCACTGTGATTAGAGATCGATTCAATGTATCCTTTGTGGGGGGTGGTGTCATATATCCCCAACACCCACTACTGATTTGCACTTAATCTCCCTCTGTTATATTTTCTTTTTATCAACACTGTCTCATCCAAGTTGTAGGGGACTTATGTTAGAGTCCACTAGTATTACAAAATATGAGAAATATTAATTCAAGTCAATGGAATGTTAAGTAACAGTATATTACCAAAAATGCAACAACACGTTATATCAACAAAAGGGTTACTTGGAAATAAAGTTTAAGTCCTCTGCTACAAATTATTTATATAACCCACGGAGACGTTAGTTGTTTGGACGGAGTAGGTTGTAGCTGCTGTGTCCCGGTTGTAGAATTGTCTTCGGTTGAGCGTAGTGGACTTCTACAATAAATCCGAAAGATACAACACGGTGAGAGCTGAGTTAGTAAGCCGAAGAAACCAAGGAGAAGACGAAGTCTTCAACAGCAGAGTGTATTTTTCAATCGTACACGGAAGCCAAGTGTATTTCAACAAGAAGCGTTTTAAACAAAAATTATGTACAATATGTCTAATTTCTACAAATAACCGAAAAGTGTACAATCACATTGTTACGCACTCCACAAAGTGAACAATGACGCCAACTCCGCCAAATACTTGAGTCAGCCTGTTCATTTTCCATGATGTTATGTCTCTGTAGTACTGGTACCACTGCACTGCAGACACTTCTGAATATTCTGATTCGTACGCTGATGCTGTTACTGGTCTTTTAAGCACCCAGTTATGACACATAATTAAAATTTTCGTTAGAGGTACCTTAGACTTGGCGAAAAATGTACCTACGGAATCTGTTCAATAAAAAAGAACAGCATATCTTCTCGAACTAACTTTCTGTTTTGACACTCACCGCACCTGTAAACAAATCCATCAATGCACATAGTGTATCTTTGTATGTGCATGACACCTCCACATTCACAATTTTTCGACCTTCCTATCAGTCTGTTTTTCAAACAGTAATCAAAAACAAGATCTGGAGCGAATTTGCAACGCAAAAGGTGTACAGCATCCATAAGTACCTCTGGATAATTCGGAGTCACCTGCTGGTTGCTCAAGGTCATTTATCCGTTCGTTAGGTAGTTTCGGTTTGGAGTGCTATAGTTTAGAGTCACCATCTACACAATATTTTATACGTTGGAGTAGGCATCTGCCCAATATCAAGCAGAACGAAACCTTGAATTCACATAAGGAATCTCACTGTCCCGTTCAAGGTCACTGGTGCTGTAGCACCCAGTTCGTAATTACTCGCATCTAAAGATTAACTTTTCCCAACATTTCTTTAAACACACAATACAAAATCATAACGAACAATGCTGAACACCCGCTACCTGAGGGAATTCAATGCTGGAAATGACCACCCCTGTGCTGTCTTCTTAAGGAGGCAGAAATGAAAGTAAGGTTGATTCACCTACCAGTTGCCAATACCCTCAATCCAATATCGTTTTTATGCGCTAGTATAAGCCGATTTGATTTTTTTGTGCTCGCCTCCTGATTGTGAGGTATAAGTTCCTGATCTTCGGTAAACTGCGTAGCTTGTCCCGCCACTCGACTGTCGTAGCTTTGATTGACTCAAAAAGGAGTGGTGCTGAGATTAATTATATGTTGTTTGTAGTCTACGATGTGTTAAGACTTTGTTGCTACTGAGAATGGGGTTGATCCTTTCACCAGTTAGTCCTCCGGTATCGTCATCAAAAGAAAAGATAATAATAACAGATATAATTAGTATATGTTATTCGGACTAAAGGACAGAAATAAATCAAGGAAACGTACAACAGACAGCTGATTATATTTGAAGTTGATATATATATAATATCAACAATAATAATAAGTGTAGTAGTTAGAGTTGTCAGGAGAGTAAGACGGGAGAGAATGTAAAGAAGTAAAACCACGAACTTAGTTGTCTACCCCTGAATGGTGTATGGGATCACAAGGGTATAGACTATTTGGACGCAGTCATTGTGTCGCTGGATGATTGTCCGGCCTTCGCTTAAAGGCATCCACAGACGTGCCATAGCTACATCTGCCGGGTCCTTGTCCTCTGGTGAGTTATCCTTCCGGGATTTCCACGAGGAAGCCTACACCCACTGAATGGCAGAATACCTTTGTTTGGGTTATTCTGGTCATTTGTTATTTTGTAGGCAGTAATCAAATCCCCCCTAAGACGACGGTAGCTAAGTGTGAATAGGCCTAATTTCTTCAGCCTTTCATCATATAGTTTATTTCGGAGACCACCCACTCCTTTAGTCGCCCGTTTTCAGACTTTTTCCAAAAGGTTGTCATCTTTTCTAAGCAGCGGGGGGTGCAATAATATTATGTACTTCAAGATGTGTTCTGATGTATGTTTTGTACAACCTTAGAAAGAGCTCAGGAGTGAGTGTACCTAACTGTCTATGTGTAAAGTGTATGACTGCATATGCTCTCGCTACGTCTCCCGTGTAATCTATGCTTGTGTCCATTTTTTCCGTTAGAACTAGACCTAAGTCGCGTTCCAACGTCGTTCAGGACAAGCTTTCATTGCAGCCTACGAGTGCGTAATTTCACTACCTTGCACTTTTTCAGGTTGAAAGTCATGCCACTGGCCACCGCCCAATCTTCCAGAAAGTTTGGATCTTCCTGTAGCCTATCTGGGTCTTCGGACGCTTTATTACCCTCCATATCTTTACGTCGTCAGCGTATAGAAGAGTCGGGCAGCTCAGACAGTATGGTAGATCATTAATAAAAATCAAAAATGTCAGCGGCCCTAGGATAGAGCTCTGCGACACGCCTAATAACGAGCCGTGCCAAGATGATTGGACTGGATCGACCTTAGCGTAAAATTTCCTTTCAGCTAGGTAGTCTTTTAACCGCGACAGGAATGGTTTACCTATACCTGCCCGACTTATTCTGTGTGGGAGGAGGTCATGGTAATCTGTGTCAAACGCCTTGTCAAGGTCTAGGAAGACCACATGGCCTGAAATATTCACATCCCAGCATGATGTCCAATTGTCCCAAGCTGATAGTAGGTTTGTTACACAGTATCTGCCTTTCCTGAAACCGTGTTGGGCTTCATGGCGTATATTAGTCCCATCGAGATACTCCCTGATGTGATCGTCAATAATACTTTCCAGTACTCTTGATACCACTGGGGGTAGAGCTACTGGTCTATAACTAGTGACATTTTGCCTGTCCCCACCCTTGAGGATCGGAGAAAGGATGGCTCTTTTCCACTCCCTTGGCAGTTTCCCCAAATCCATCGAGTGTTGGAACAAGTCGCATTAGCGTCTACAGAGAGCTAATAATAATTTATATTTCATATAAACGGGTAAGTTTACAAGAAATGCATGCCATTTTTACAGGCACGATCAGTAATATTATAAATTATAATCCTGAAGTATCATAAATTAATACTTTTTCAAAAGTTTGAATTGTTCAGTTATTGGAAAAGCAATCAGAACAAGTTTCTATAAGTGTTAAATTGTAAACCGTTTACTAAGGTCACCATCAAAGTTGAGCTACAACCCAAACTTCGTTCCGTTTCCTGCTGTTTCGTTATGCTCAACCAGTGAACAGCGTATATCTGGGTGAGTGTTATGCCGCCACGTGATTGAACGCTATTTCAGGAAGAGGAGAAAATTCTGCGCAGCTGCAAAATGGTATAAAGTGCGATTATGAATAATACATTATTGGAAGTATATTTACAAGATAAATACAAGGAGAAGCTATAAAGTACTTGAAATGATAGTTTACATTTGTAATATTTAATGCTAATCATATTGGTCTATTTATTTATTTATTTTGATTACAGCTTGATGCCACACCGTATTTTCAGTACAAGTATGGAATTTTCAGCATGGATATCGGTAGTCCAAAAAATTTACAGGCCGACCATAGATATCGGGTGTGCGTCGGCAGGGGATCGAACCCCGGACCATGTATATATAATAAATAAATTTATTCTCATAGTACAGTACATGAGGGACGCCAGTTTACAGGCATCATCAAATTGTTACAGAAATAGAACCATATAATTCAATCACAATTTACAGGCAGTAGCAAGATATGCTTTACATGTTCGCTGGAGATTATACATACACTTGATAAATGTTAATCCCAGTAGTATAAAACAGCCTTTTCACTTATATACAATCATTTCTGTGCAAAGTTGGAAAAATCTGCTAGATTGTCAGTGAGTGCAACACATCAGGAAATACAGAAGTATTGTCTTCGCATTAACAAAAAACCAGGTCTTTGGTGGATGGATTATAAGTGCCTGGGAAAAAAATAAAGCTTGAAGTAAATATTCATACATAACTTTGTTGTGTGCAGAATCCTCGAATTATAGTTCATTGATGTGTTATTTTGAAATCAGTGATGTGTTTATCTCATTTGATCTTCAATGTCATTGTTGGGAGTAAGTAAATAAGCTTCGGACGCATTAATTAATGGATTTCTACTGCTTGTGGGTATTTTCTTAGCGTGAGGAAGGTTTATGAATTTCAGGTGTTCCGACAGGGGTTGAGAATATTAACTGCTCAGCAACACTATGGATATAAGTTCATCACATTACCTAAGGAAAGATGGGTTGTAGTTGGTGAGGGATATATGGTGCCCAACGAGCGTACATTTATTATTTTTTGATTACAGCTTGATTCCACACCGTATTTTCAGAACAGGTATGGAATTTTCAGCATGGATATCGGTAGCCCAAACTTACAGGCCGGCCATAGATATCGGGTGTGCGCCGGCAGGGGATCGAACCCTGGACCATGTGCATGGTCGGCAAGAGTCCTAACCACTGTGCCACCTATGCATGGAAACTATCACGTTTCCGGCGCACTGTATCAGAACAGACGGCCTGATGTCGTCACAACCTGGGGACTTTCCAGGTGTGAGTCTCTGTAGGTTCTCCAGTACTATTTCCGGGTTTATTTGGGGAGTAGCCACTAGGTCTTCCTCCGGTGCAATAGTAATGCCTCCATTTTGGTCCGTACCTACAACGCCCACATTGCTGTTTAACTGTTTGGCGAAGGCTAAACTGAATGTTCACGCCATCTCCAGACTGGTGAGTTATTGACCGTTTGGACCTACTAAGGAGCACGCCCCCTGGTTGTTTTTCTTTCTGACACGAATCGATGCAAGTTTTCGGGGTTTGCTAGGAGTTTTTCGCAAGGTTAGCTTGAAATTACCTTCTGACTCTCACGCTGCACCGGTCTCTGGGTTCCAGGTATGCGTCGTGGTCGGTCTGACTCTTGGATACTCGCCACGCAAACCAGGCCTTCCGCTCCGCTTGCAGAATACGTTGCCTACCTTTCTTCAGCCATGATGACACCTTTTTGGGTTATGTTGTGACTAAAAAGACGGTATCCGAGATTGCTGCATGAATAATCTCCTTTACCACTTCCCATTGTTCATCCACAGATAACTCGTCCCATGATAAGGGTCATTCTGCGTCGGACAAAAGCCTCCTCATTTCAGCATAATTCGCCTTACTATAGCACAGACATGGTCGCGTAGCGTCCCACTGCAAGTTCTCACGGAGAACAAGATCGAATCCTATGACTGCATGGTCACTACTTCCTAGAGGAATCATGATCTGGACCTTTTAGATGAGTAGTTGGCCACTAGTTAGTCTATGATCTAGTTTCGATGACTTTCCACTAGGGCCCTACCTACTGTCGTCTCCAACATTCTCAGTCAGTCACTGTATTTCTAATGGTTTGTAGTACATTTCGACAGAAATTTCCCCGAGCAAAGGACCAGAGATGGGGCATCGAAATTTCCGGCTGTGGTGATTAAGACATAGCCGAAGACCCTTATCCCTGTGATGGTGCTGAGCAGTAGCTGGTTGTGCCCTGCCCCACTGGTGGGTGATTAGTAGATGCCACCCAGTAAGTGCTTGGTATGGCCTATGGTGAAATGACACCATATGGAGTCGGGGAGTTCAATAAGTGGTGGGTCCGTTACGCGCACACATTTGAGTTGTCTGTCACTGTATATAACAACTCCCCCCTTCCTTATTACCCCTGTCTCTCCTGACCAGAACCATATCACCTATACTGATTTTGTTGTCGGCAGTAGTGGGGACTATCCAGGTTTCAGTTGGAATGATTATTTTGGGGTGTAGGTGTGACTGGAGGTTTCTGAGTTCGCCTGCTTTTCCTCTCAGTCCTCTCAGATTGCTATACAGGCAGCTCACAGCGAGTCTCACAACCTCGGCGAGTTGTGGGGTAGTTGACTTTACGTTGTCCGCTTGTAGGGATAATTGAGCCCACTTATGTGGGGCGATGGTATATATAGGTTTTGAAAAATAAGTTTAACCGAGAAGTCAAAGTACATGAAATATGTCGAATAAGAGCGAAAGCTTTGTAATATCTTAACCGTTGTTCTGATACATACAGTTAGGTGGCTTTCTGAAGTAGCGAACTCATACCATGTGCTTGCATTCAGGGAGTTCACATTCGAACTCTGGCTTTCAGGCAGTTTCTAACTTTTATTTTATTTTTTTGTTCACTTAGTTGGTTCTCAAACGTCCTCGCCATCATTTGCGTCGATTAGCGGTCACTGCTCTCGAACCTTCTAATGCGCAAGGCCTTGAGGAAATGCTTCCTTTTTAATTTTGTTATTGTTGGCTAGTCAGACTGTTTTTATATTCATTCGCTAACTCTCACCAAAATTCATGGGATGAATGACCATTTCCAGCAGACCGACTTGTATATCTTATCATGTACTAAGGAATGCTTCTCTCAATACTTGTTGCAAGAGCCCTTCATTCTTAGGTGATCTTTAAAAAAATTACCAGTTTCGGAAACATTTGTGGAATCTAACACCAATCTGATGGAAATCAAAACGAAAGCTGGAGTAACCGTCCAGACTAGTGATCTTGGCTTGGGTCGAGTATTGCATTACTTCTCAGAGCAAATAATATGGTTATAATCCATATCATGGCTAGCCATATCTGAATGCCACGTGCTCATAGTAGATGTGGGTGAAAGTGATAAACTACTTTATTCGGAAATCACAAAAGTTGCTCAATCATAATTTAGGCTTATATCGCCAGAGAAATAAACTTACCCTAAGCCGGCGTCATTTCGTGTTATTGCCTGATTGACAATCATTAAATTTTTCCTGCAAAACATCTACTAGCATTGCTGCGCAGAAGTCACGCTACTGAATTGATTTTAAGACGTACACGATGCGCTTAGATATATAGGTGCTGAGCAAGTGCTGGCAGATGTTGGTGAAGCGTTTGGCATATTAAGAGCCGTGGCAATGAGAAGGGTTATTGAAAATTATGTGCATTTTTGGAAGGGGTATGCTAAATCGAAGTGCCAGGTAGTGAAACCGTGTTGGTAATTATAAGTGGAATAGACAACTGTTCTTTCACTTCAGAAGGAGTCCGTTATTTTTGACTGATTACACTGTCTCCAGGGAAGCATCTAGGCGTACTGCAGTAAACGCCAGATACCAAAGTGAATGGTTAGATAAGGTAGGTGCCAGGCGCACAATTTTAATTCCTGGCATCTACAAGTGGCCGGAGGTATGAATTCAGTATGCATGTGCCTTGTGCAATAGTTCTTTTGTGTATATATATTATGTGCATTTCCTTTGTTAATAAATTCCTTCGCTCTATTTGTACCATTCAATCTTTAGTTCTCCACACTCTATTTGTAGCATGATGTGATGTTTCATAGAGTGTTTGAAAGTCCATAAAACTTCAAATTCACCGGTAAGTACATCATAATTGTGACATTTCCAGTTGTATATGAGACCAACTTTGAACTTGTCAGCAGATTACATGGTAGAGGTGGTTCCGTTATTCACCAGGTGGACTAGCAATATTCCGAATTAGTTGAGGATAGCGGCACTGTTTCAGTGCCTTCGTTTAAGGCAGTACCTTTGAAAAGAGAAGACACAAGAAACCGCCAGAGAGGCGCAGAAGCATATAATAGGTGTTAATAAATTAAAACACATATAACAAACATGGGGTTCATCATTTTTTCGTTTTGTTTTTCACTAAAAAAATACTATTTCCCCCTGAGGTTTTAGTGATGGAATTCTAGTCTTTCTTGCGAAAAAAAAAAGAAAAAAAGTTTGAGTGAAAAAAAGATGATAATTTTACCTACTTATATAGGTTGAATAGGAGTTAAACACAAAATTCAAAGTGCGTGAACTATGTAGAAGAAAAGCGAGGGCTTAATAATAACTACTGTTTTTCTGAAGTATACATTTAGGTGTCTTTCTGAAGTAGGGGACTCATACCATGTACTTGCATTCGGGGAGTTTGTTATTTAAACTTCAGCTTTAGGCAAATTTTCAACTTCCGTTTTTTTGATCCTCAGGTATTTTAGAGCTGTGTTTCGTTCGCCAGTTTTTCTGTATGATACCTGCTCTATTGATTGCGTAGTCACCTGGTGACATTAATTAGACTAATTATTTGATAATGCCACATATTTGATTGCATTAAATCACCCATTGATATTCCCAGAATAGTTTTAAACTGTTAATGATTGACAGAAGTCAGGTGACTATATTAAGGGTTCAGCAAATCGAGTTAATATTAATTTGGTCTCATCTGTTCGTTTCCTGTGGTCAAATCATCTCATCTGTTCATTATAAAAGTAACATGAAGAGTGGTCAAACAGAGAACACGCTTCGTTTTTGCTTTGTTGGGCTTTGATTCTCTATTTGAATGTAGGGAGTGATGAAACCTCTTCGTGTGTTTGACCGGTCTTACTCTCTTCACTTTTCATCTAGAATCCCTAGGAAACATACCTTTGACACCAGCTGCACTTTCTTGCTTTGTGTACACTTTCGTTTGGTTAACTTTCTATTGTTGGGATACGAGAGTCGGGTAGTGAACCACTACATTGTTGGTGACAGACCGCGAACTATTGGTAGCAGCAGCATGCAAACACGCTGCCATCCGGTGTGAGCATTTTTCGAAAAAAATGGCAGCCGAAAGTTGGCTTATTTACTTAAAGGGGATGGAAGAAATTCATCATATGGATGGAGACTGAAGACACTAACTCCCCTTTCCACTGACTGAGTTCATATATGGTCGCCATGGATAATTCGGTTTGAAGGAAAAAGAAAGGGGTTTCTGCGTTGCGCCGTAGTTACGGGCTTTGTGTATCCTTAGTGCCATCTCTCAGTAAACATATTATTTAAAAGGTGTAGGCGACATATTCCCCTGGCCACCATGTCTGGGTGGGCTTAGCTGCGTATGGCTGAATTTCAGCTCTAGCGAGATTAGTAGTTAGACGAAAATCACGACAATTAGATCCGGCAAGAAAACAGGCTCATGAAAATGCAGGTAACCGGCTTCTCGAGGGGTTAATGAGGACTTATTTGGCAAGCGGCAATGGGACACCTTTTGTTCTAGGCTCTGGTGAAGCAACTTAAATGCCAAGACATGCTGGACTATCAATGACAATATGCCATCTAACAGAAGACTGCTATTGCAAACAGTTACTTCTCTAAGGGACCAAAAGCTTGTCAGCTCAATTGGGGGTCATCTACTTTGCCCTTACAGGTCAATTTGTCTGTTTGGGCTGACTGAACCATACTGCGGACAGTTGGATTTTTAAGGAACAGGAGCTCAGTTACTGCTTTGTGGTAGGATAGTGTGCGTCATCGTGCTGTCGTTAATAAATGCATCTTTGAATAGCCGTAAGGGTTTTATTCCCACTTCAATAGTTGAGCCTGTATCAAGTGGACTCTGGCCATCAGGTCAGGCTACGGAGTTAGCGGGTGGTGTGACCAAAGCGCAACTATAACGGGATTTATGAACACACGACAATTGTGAGAGCCATTTTCAGTTGCAGCAAACTGGAAACGAGCTCGAAGTCGTCCAACAGCGTAACTAAACGGCTCCCTGGACTTTTAGGACAACGAGGGGGAGGGGACAAGACTTTCAATACTACAAGTACTATGAATTGTAGACTAATTCTAAGGACTCCAGAACGATAATTCATAGTCTAAATTTCGATTAAATGAAGCAAACTATTGAGTTACCTGTAAAACACAAGAAATGTGTTTGTCTAGAATATGGCGAATACAAACTGATGCAGTTAAACTGAATGTCCTCAGAAGCACCGGTAATGAGCATTATTTGGGAAAACAGTGGAGGCGTATCGAAGAAACGTCCATGAGCCCTAGTAAATTGCGTGAGAATGTAGGGAGTGAAAATAATGTTACTCTACTAACTAATGTACGAAAGCCCGGTACGTTCGAACCAGGTGACGCTTTTTGCATGTGTTTTCGTTTATATTCATTTATTGCTTACTGTTGATTGATCTTTAATAACGATGGGCCGAAATTCGAAAAAGAGTGTTCGTGTGAACACTAGTAATTTAAAAAATAGCACCAGCTCGTCTAATAACACATTACCACCCCTTATTATTAGTAGTTCACCCAACATAAAAGACTCGAACATAACTCTGACCCCTGTAATACAGGTGGAAGATGTTCTGTCTGAAAAGGTAGAGCTCTCTTACTTAACATGCATTATTAAAGAGATGCAGCTACAGATTGATGAATTAAAAACGAAATTAAGTTCATTTGAATGTATACCCGAAACTATCTCACTTATGGAAAAGGAACTGCAGGATCCTACAATCCTAAAGTTTTTTAATATGACCTCTAGAATGACGCCTACTGACTCAGAAAATGCGAAGGAGTTAGAAAACGCCATTGACTTTCTATCCAGAGAAGTTGTTAAAGGGCTGGCTTCGAAACAAAACGCTATAGTGTATAATGTACCAGATAGCGAGCCCATTAAGTCGGTCCAGCACTCATTGCTAAAGGCTGCAAATCTCTTGAGTGCACCTTGTCAGTGCATTCGCCTAAGTAAAAAAGACCTAAAGCATCCCTGTCCTATACTCTTTGGGTTCGACAGCTACACAATAGCTGAACGATTTAAGAAGGCCGAAGATCTTCTGGCTACTGCCACTAAATTCAAGACTATTAAAGTAGTCTCGGATAAAACAACTAACCAAAGGCAAGCAACCAAGAACTCCTTCGATACAAAGTTGAACACACCGAGAAATACACCTGGTGTCAGTGCTAAAGTGTCGACGGACACTGAAGCACAGCAAGTCACCTGTATAGTGTTGGAAAAAAATCGGCAAGTAAACGCGACTCAAAACTCAGTAAGAGCAGTGTCACTGGGTGCAATCCTAAAGTACATGAGAGCACATCTGGAAAACCTGCTGACATACATGAGGTTGATATTGACTCACAAACTATATCTGACCAGAAACCACTGGCAGACCACACTCAATCTGGATGCAAGCCCGAGAGTCCCGCAGTAGAAACTGCAAGAAAGACGACAAAGCCTAGAGTCCCACTCCAGACTTCGACATACCTCCCTCTCAGTAAGTCTAATAAGCAACATGTCAGTCTAAAAAAAGACAATGCAGGGGTAAAAAACCATATTCCCAAAAAAGTCTTCCATCACGTGAATGAGAACACCCCTTCCCGAACTAGGAGTAATATGCCTAGCAACGCACATAACTTGGGAATGCAACGTAGAACGGATCATCAGGATATAAGGAGCACTAAACGGGGCTCATATAGGCACCATATCAATGCATATTCTTGTCCAAACTCTCACACTATCTATGTTGAACCTCAGCAACATAATGAATATAGATCGACACTTGACCCTCTCAATAACTTCACTCACACATGTGATGTCAGCCAATATGCATACGACTATGAAAGACCCATGAGGTACAACTACCAAGGTAATCTTAACACAGGGTACCTAGGTGAAGCAAACTATATATCAACAGTAAATGAACGCAGATGCCCACCTATGGATGCTAAAAGTCAAAACATGCAACAGGATTATTTTCGGATGCAGCAAACAATAGCCCCACTCGCTGCACAATTCATCCAGGAAATAGTACACACACTGACTCTGTCTCACCTTAGAGCCCCTCCAAACATAACGTAGGGAAAGTAACAAGTAACCATGTTAACTTCTCCTCCAATAACTCTGGTTTACTAACGATTATGCTCCTGAATGCTAGATCTCTCCTTAACAAAATAACATCGCTTCGCTGCCTGGCATACATAGAACGGCCAACACTAATAATGGTGACTGAAACCTGGCTTACTACTGATGTACCTGACTCAAAGCTAGTAATAGACAACTACGACATCTATAGGAACGATAGAGTTGACAAAAGAGGAGGCGGCTGCTTAATATATGCCTCTAAATCCACTAACTCCAATACTTTCAATAACCCAACTACTGACAAACTCCCTGAATCTAAGTGGATAAGCATCCACACAAACGAAAATAAAATTCTCGTGGGATGTATATACAGACCCCCTAATAGCCCTGAAATGACTGATATAGCTATTGGAGAAATGCTAGAGCATGTAGCTGCGCTGGACTTTGACTACAAAGTAGTCTGTGGTGATTTCAACTTACCTGGAGTAGACTGGGATACCTGTACAGGACCTAGAATCCATAACGAGCTACTACAAGCTATAGACGTAGGCGGATGGAAGCAGTGCGTACGCCTCCCTACAAGAAATGAAAACACTCTTGACTTAATCCTTTGTCATGAAATAGAGCCCATCTCGTTAGAGGTAGGAAATAAACTTGATAACAGTGATCACAACATATTGTACTGCACGCTACCCCTCCGACTAACAACTAAACACACACCTAAAAATTCCCCGGTGCACTATCAGTATAGGGACTATAAGAATGCCGATTGGGAATTCCTATCAGATCTGCTGAGAAGTTCTGACTGGGAAGAATACTTCATTAACAATAACTTAGAAATATCACTTGATATTTTCTACAAAACAATTGGCTCAGCAAGAGACATAATCGCGCCCCTAAAATCTGCTCTAAAGACACCAACTCCATTTATAGACCGCAAAACGCGACTAAAACTAAAGAAATTGAAAAGGAAATACCATGTATTTAAGGAATTTACATGAAACTCTTAAACGGCTTGAAGATAAACGCAAAATGATGTCACAACTTGAAGAAAATAAAGCGCTTGTGGGTAACTCCAAAACTCAGGAACTTTGTAGGATATTGCAGAAACGTCTAAAAAGCAGTAAAGACAATACTGTAAGCAGCTTGGAGCATAAGGGTATAATATACAATGATCCCCAGGTTATAATTGAACTCCTCAATGAGTGGTTTTGCAATGACGCCAGAGTGCACCCGACCCAAAATTTCCAAATGACCTGCAAAAGTAACCACAAATTAGGCGAAATACACTTTAATATACAAAATATAGACTGAGCGATTAGGACTTGGAAGTCTAATGGTAGTACTGGAACAGATGACATACCATCTGTCATGTACAAAAATGGTAGCACGGAAATGGTAGTCTTGTTACTTAGAATATTTACTCTCTCGTTGGAAACTGGAACTTATCCTGAAGTGTGGAAAACCACATACATATTACCTAAGCACAAAGCAGGGGCCAAAACCAGTGTATGCAACTATCGACTTATCAATATAACACCGGTAATATCCCGAATAATGGAGAAAGTGGTTAAAGACCAAGTGTCAGACAACTTACTAGAACATGAACTTATCAATCGATCACAACACGGATTTCTTAAAAAAAGATCATGTGTGACCTGTCACATAGACTTTTTCAATGAAGTTACACGAAGTAGGGACAACAGAGAACTAGTAATTGTACTATATTTCGATATAACAAAAGCCTTCGACAGAGTTCCCCATAATCTGCTAGTCAGCAGGTTATGCTCACTAGGGATATGTGACTCTCTCCTGAGCTGAATAAAATCATTTCTCTGTGGCCGAAGTCAGACAACGAAAGTTGGCTCGATAATCTCAAGGCCTAAACCAGTAAGTAGTGGTGTAATCCAGGGAAGTGTATTATGTGATACAAATATTAGGCCCACTCTTATTCATAATATATATAAACAGTATCTGTGAATGCTTTAGTGTAGGTAAACCAATACTATATGCAGATGACTTAAAAGTGACGTATAAATGCAAGAACACACATCTTGGAATAACAGTAAACGCCATACAGCAAGAATTAGAAAAAATGGATAGATGGTGTGACACCTGGCAACTCCAATTTAATGTCGAAAAATGTGACTGGCTCTGCGTAGGTTGCAACAATTTAGAACTTGACCTTACAATTCAAGGCCATGCACTTCAACGACTGGAATCTGTACTGGACTTAGGGCTGAAATATTCACATAACTTATCATTTTCTGAACATATCTCCAAACAAGCGTCAAAGTAACGCAGACTTATCGGCTTTCTACTCAGGAACTTCTACAGAAATGAGTCTAGAATTCTGTTGTACAAGGTTTGTGTGCGTCCTTTATTTGATTACTGTGCATTCATGTATAGTAGCATACGCATAGAGGACAAATTGAAAGTCGAGGGAGTGCAGAGGTACTTCACGTTAAAATTACTCGGAACCGAAAATTGTGCGAACTACTCCACTAGATGTGATACCCTAGGACTAGAAACACTATGGCTAAGACGTCTGAGACTAAACTTGACACTTTACTATAAGCTTCTAAACCACTTAGTTTTTACCTCTACTAATGGCACTCGACTTTCAGATGACAATGGCTACAAACTAAGACACACTAAGGGTACAGTAGCTATCGAACAATGTAAAACAGCCACCAGGCAAAAGTTTTGCTTGATTAGGTATGCACAGATATGGAATAAACTGCCAATGGAAATGCGTCAAGCAAGTACATTGGCCTCCTTCAAAAAGGTGCTTAATGACAAGCTACAAGAGTTTGCAAACGATAGTAGTTCTAGTTCCTATCTGAGAGCCTCCGAAATTATAGGTCCATTTAATGTATAAGCTTAAATACTACACCTGTTGTTTTTTGCCTATATTTATAATTCTAGATAAAACATTAACGGTTAAGATACGTATCCTCAAACGGACAAGAAGTCTCGTTTGTAAAACTACTACCCAACACAATAAGTGGAATAAAATGGACATAAACCAACAACATGAAAAAGGTATAACTCACCACAACATCACATGGACAGATGTACGCTCGTTGGGCACCATATATCCCTCACCAACTACAACCCATCTTTCCTTAGGTAATGTGATGAACTTATATCCATAGTGTTGCTGAGCAGTTAATATTCTCAACCCCTGTCGGAACACCTGAAATTCATAAACCTTCCTCACGCTAAGAAAATACCCACAAGCAGTAGAAATCCATTAATTAATGCGTCCGAAGCTTATTTACTTACTCCCAACAATGACATTGAAGATCAAATGAGATAAACACATCACTGATTTCAAAATAACACATCAATGAACTATAATTCGAGGATTCTGCACACAACAAAGTTATGTATGAATATTTACTTCAAGCTTTATTTTTTTCCCAGGCACTTATAATCCATCCACCAAAGACCTGGTTTTTTGTTAATGCGAAGACAATACTTCTGTATTTCCTGATGTGTTGCACTCACTGACAATCTAGCAGATTTTTCCAACTTTGCACAGAAATGATTGTATATAAGTGAAAAGGCTGTTTTATACTACTGGGATTAACATTTATCAAGTGTATGTATAATCTCCAGCGAACATGTAAAGCATATCTTGCTACTGCCTGTAAATTGTGATTGAATTATATGGTTCTATTTCTGTAACAATTTGATGATGCCTGTAAACTGGCGTCCCTCATGTACTGTACTATGAGAATAAATTTATTTATAATGGGAACGTATACAGCAGATACTGTTTAACCACAGGCAGATAATCCCCGCTGATCAAATAAGACTCTGATACACTAAGTGGGATAAAGCTCAACGGATATCAATGACTCTGGTGAAAGAGTAACGGCATAGTAATGAAGAGTAAACCAATACTCTCTATATTGACAAGTAAAGTTAAACACGAAGGACATAGTAACGAGTGGTACATGGGAAAAGAGCCAACATCAGCCATCCAAAGTAGCAGTGAAACTCAGCACTTAATGGGCCATGAGTGAGCACAAGGCCCTGTCAAAACGGCGGTTATGGTCGCGAACGGCAACGACTGACTCGACTGAGATTTGCCTGGATGATTTACAGCACTGGCAGCGGTTACCCATATAGCTAAACCTGAGAGCTATTCTCAGAATATGATATTCAACTAAAGACAAGATTTGTGGCAACACCCAATGTATCATGAGAAAGCTCAGAGATTAACAGTGACAGCAGGGAAAAGTAACGCTACGAAAGTGCACTCGCATGATGGTAGAATATCGGGAAATCTAACCTCATGACATTAAAATACTTGACAATGACAGAAAAAAAATTTCCACCGGGTCGCCAAAGAATATGAGTGATCTGTAGAAGGAAACAACCAAGATACATAGGAATCATTCTGAATTGAAATTAATGAAATGGTGTAGATGGTTCTGGCAATGCGTAGAAGAAATAAAACCAGGGAAGAGTGCTGGAGCTATAGTGTGAACAATCAGTGGGACCTCGTCAGGCCTCACTTCTACTGCAACACTGATCGAACTCTTAGAGTCAGTTTCGTGTTGCCCAACTTTAAGCAACACCAGGTCCTCGTTTACGTGAGCACACCGGGCCCCAAAATACGAGTTAAAGCAAAAGCAACAAGTTGTGGCAGCAGTCCACACGAATTAGTCGATAGAAGTTGACCAAGTCATAATTCAACACACCATAATTTATCATTGGTGAAATCATACGTAGAAAGGGACTTTCTTTAGTGAGCTGATGAATGCCGTCATGGCCGTTGGTCTATACCAAACTAGTAAGAGTGACACGCGTTGGTGGATGGCAGAAGACAAACCAGCCATGTTAGACTACCTCCCCACGAGAAACCACCTTATTGTAGTCAATATACAGATAGGGCAAACAGTAGATAGCAGTGATCACATACTGGTGGTGTTTACCATAGTTTCGGAGGAACAACTGACAAAGAACAATTCTCCTGCCCGACGCTAAGGTGGGAAATAAAACTTTTATTAGATAAAAGAAGTTCTGATGCCGGCATCTTGGTCATAATGTTACTATCCATTAACAGTGGACGTTAACCAGGGATAGATGGAGTTATCAGAAAGATCACAAATGATTCGTCCACACGATAACCGTGACACTAAAAAAACTGACCTAAGAGATGTACAGACTGTCTCCCTTAGATAAGGATGTGATACAAATGGAGACTTCAAAGGGGGCAGCCACAGTGTACTATGTATCTAGCCTTAGAAGTCTGATGCATCGCCAAAGTCTAAGGGAAAAGGAGGACATTCCATGCAACAGCAAGCCTACTACAAGAATCTCTAATGACTCGTGGCCCGGAGGACAAGTTATGATCAAGAAGATTTTGTGCTGTGGGAAACCAGAGTACCGAGCTACGGGGCCCTTAGTGAGAGACAACTGGATAAAATGGGTGTGAACAAAGTGTGTATGCACCAGCAGCGCGTGGCTTATTAGAACTATGGTGCGATTACTCCTCCAAGTTTGGTTCTGGAGAACCTAGCAAATCTCACCCTAGAGAAACCTTAGCATTTGATGAGACCAGACTAGTAGTTCCAAAACTGTGTGGTGAAACTTCATGCGTTCCACCAAGTAAACTGTTGTAGAACCTTTTGAACGGACATCAGTTACCTGAGATTTAAAGCGAGCTATCATACCGCCTGTCATTAAGGAAGTGTAGACCTGTAGCTTTACTACTGTAAAAAGTGATGGACAGCTGGTTGCATGTTTCGGTTTGGGGACGGCTGGGTGAAAACTCTAAATCAAAAGCAACATGGTCTCAGGAAGAACCTGCCTTTTTGCAAAATAACTTGGCAGCTAAGGAAAACTGTAAATAAACTGTGCCGAGAACACACTAGTTTACATGTTGCCTTTAGTCCTTTCACAAGAAAAAAGAAAATTGGTATAATAAGTTCTCCTCCAGATTAATGTACGTCATCTGACTGTGTACAACTTCAGTAGGCAGGGAGACAGATTCCCTTTACTGCAAGCAGCCAAAGACCTAGAATCGTTCCAAAAACAAAATGAAATAAGAAGTTAGTAACAAGCACATCACAAAGCATGGGATATTGCATCTTTCCGTATCCGTAAAGATTTGTTTGAGAATTCTAGTTTCTTGTAATAGTGGTCTAACTATAAATACTTGTTAGATTTTGTTTAGTTTGTTAGACCTAATTTAGTCACTATTTCTAGGTAGTGCGCCATTTTCAGTTTTGTTGTCACCTTCAGTATTGTAAACTGCGAATCTGGTTTATGTAATTGCAGTAAATCATAGCGACGACAGACTGCTATTACGATTGGCCTATGAATAATTGAATTATCGCATAAAAGGTGATAAGACGTTATCATGAGTCAGAAATGGTAATTATTTTGTTTTTCACTGTGTATATTATGTATTTAATGACGATGCAGCTAACTACACCTGAAGATTTTTTTGAATATCTTAAGTTTGGGTGTTCCGCTGTGTATAAATTTTTTTCATGTCATTATGGAGTTTATAACTCATTTCTTATGTGTATGACTGCCTTATATAATAGTGAGTGTGTACAGGAACTTCGATAATGTAATGTCACGTTTAAAGTGTCTGAAAAATGAAAGTAATACATGAAACCTTTAGCTAGCTCTTAGTTGAAATAGAGTAACAGGGTATGTGTTTTTGACATTGAACGCATAAATGAGTTATATATATATATATATATATATATATATATATATATATATATACAAGGTTTTTAGGCACCTAAATAAGTTTCTCAAAATTCTCCTAGTTAATATGCATGCAGACACATTCTGAAAAATAACATCTTAAAGCTTGTTAACTGCTAGTTCACCACATGAGGTGACAGAGAAGCATCCACAAATTAGTATGTGAAATGATTGCATATGTGAAGACATGCACATGATGCTTCAGGAGTGAAAAAGGTGTATATTAGGATATTTAGGATCCGTCGTTAATATGCCACTCTTATTTGTAGACAGGACATCTTGTTACTCTGCTTAGACTGAGGGTTAGAGGCTTTTATGAGACCTTTTCATTTTTCAGCCATGATGAAAAATGATTGATGTTTCGTCAAAAGCTAAGAATTGACGCTGAGTGTTAGGAGAGAGGAAAAATTCTGAGTCGTGTAGAGCAGTGTAAATTGTACTTTATTTATGCCACTGTATTAGTAATATATATATTAAATCATGCACGCAAATAAATTTGTATAGCCCAGGCATACAGTAAACAATTAAATAATATGGTCACATAAATGCAATGTCAACACTCGTAGATTATGGTTCGCCATCAGGCTACCACACCAAAAGGGTTAGATTTTGAATAAATTGATCCAAATTGAAGGATTAAACAGAGACAGGATAGTATTTGAGTGAAATTAAACTATGATAGCCGAACTGAAGAGTTTGTCAAAAGTTGACCTTGAAGAATGAACCAGACTTAGGGAGCAATGCGAAAGTTCATTCCAAATCAGATCATACATGCCTTTTCTGATTTGTTGAGGGTAAGTACAGTATTCTACTTATACCCTACCTACTTCTTTTCTGTAAATCTATGGTCTCAGTCAGGATTAGGGTTTTTAAGGATTTATTTTAGGGTTTAAGGTTAAGGTTAGAATTACGAGTAGGTTAATGAAGTTTCAGGATTCCAGAGTACCATTATCTAAAATCACTTCGATGTATACATCTATTGCACATGGTATGATTTTCCTGTGAACTGTTGTTAGAGTAACGGGGATACATTCTTACAACACACAATTATCTAATGTAACATCATATTTGTAATGATTAGTAACACATATCTTAAGGACTATGCTACTTTTCCCCATCTGAATTCTGATTGGTTACCAAAGGTCACTGATTTTAGCTATGACAGTTTAATTTTAGCCGTATTTGATTGATGGTGTCTAACAATGCAATTTCAGATGCGCGTTTTATCCTGTTTGAGACTTGCAATGTGTAAATAATTACACTCCCAGTGAGTAATGGTATTCCAATCAAGGCTTGAATCCATCACTTTTCATGTCAAGCATCAAACTGTTATCTACTGGGTCATTGGGTCACAAGAACTACCTCTTTTCCAACACGTATCAGATGTTGTTTGACCCAGCATTTCAGTCCACTAAAAATCAATCAGTATGGAATTCAAATAGAATCTCATCAAATGAATAACATGAAATGAAGTAAAATGAAGCCTTTTGTTTTCATACCTTGTCTTCCGTGTGTATTATTAGCCTTTAGTCTCTGAAGTAGCGATGAATAAAAATATTAGCCCCACTACCTAACTTCCATCTTTTACAGGCTTACTGCTGTCTAAGCAATATTTAGAATTATGTTCACAGAGAATGGAAGATGGACCTCTTGCATAGCTGACAAGCATTCAACCACTGTATCACTAATGCACAGACTGAAACGTAGACTATACAAAGTGAAAGTATAGAAGAAATAGGGTGAGTAATATTATAGCTCAAGCTAAATACTCTTATTTCGCGGATGACTTATGTTTGATGTCACACAAGATCGAAGACTTACTAGCGAAAACCGACAAACTAGTCGAAGAAGCAGCAAAGACAGGACTCCAGGTGAACACAGACAAGACGGAGGTTATGAAAATAACCAACCAACAACAACAACAGCAGCAACATCCAGTGCCAATCACCATCAACGGGAGGGATTTGAAAGAGGTTACTTCTTTCACTTATCTAGGGAGCATTGTCTCAACCACAGGAGGAACGGACGAGGATGTCAGGTCGAGAATCGGGAAGGCGAGAAACACATTCATCAACCTGAAACCAATCTGGAAATCTTCGTCACTCACTCAACATCAACAACAAAATTCGGATTTTCAATACAAACGTCAAGTCAGTTCTTCTATACGGATCAGAAACTTGGCGGGTCACCAAGAATATTTCCAACAGTTTGCAGACCTTTATCAACAGCTGTCTTCGTTCTATACTGAAGATTAGATGGCCGGAAAGAATCACCAACAAGAAGCTATGGGAACAAACAATCGCCCAACAAATATGCAGGAGAAAGTGGAGATGGATTGGACACTGGCTGAGGAGGCCGTTGGGTGACATCGCGCGTCAGGCCAGTGCTCGAGTGGAAGCCGAAAGGGAAGCGGCGAGTGGGACGTCCAAGGGTGACATGGAGGAGATCGTGTGATGAGGAACTGAAACAGTATGGATTAACATGGATGCAAGTGAAAAGTACAGCAGAAGACAGAAGCAAGTGGAGGCGTGCAGTTGAAGCCCTATGTTCCACTAGGAACCCAAGGGAACAATAATAATATAATATAAATACTCTTAACTCCTAAATAATTAAGGATTGTGACTGTACGTTAGTTAGGTTATCTTAAAAAGAAAAAAAGAAAGACTTGAAGTTAGAAGCATCGATTGGGACTTTGAGACTCGTGTAATTCTACCTCGAGTAGACAGTTTAAACGTCACATTTATACTATTTTCAAGTCAGTAACCTAAGTACTACAAAACTTAACACATCAAAGATAATCTGTTAAAACGCGTTGTTTTGCTTTGTGTAACATGCCTATGAATTGGATAATTAATGAAGACGATATTCATGGTTCTAGAAAATAATAACCATGGTTGCGCACTTTAACATTCAAACTAAACATCAAAGTAAAATAAATGAATACAAGGTGGAAAAAATCATAATGAATTTGATCTTTAATACTGAAGTTTCAAAGTAGCAAAGTAGTGGGTTCATTCATTTACTAATACTTCTTACTATTGATTGTTAACAATAATAATAATGATATTAATAGTAATCGCTATCCTTTCTGTTTCTCCATGTTCTATTCCATGCTTAGTACGTCAGTTGTTAAGAACAGTTTTATATAAATCTCTGCAACTAGTTCATCTGACAACGAAATCTTGAAATACTACATACAAGAAGAACACGAAGAAGACAAAAACACCAGTCGTGTTAGTGGAACACTACAGTCTCGCCTACATAGGTAAGTCAATGCATATATATATTTATAAGTGGTATAAAATCGTGAGTAATATTGAGGTTTTATTAATGCATGTGTAAAACTTGGACACTATGGTAGTAAGTAATTCCATATTAGTTTGTTTACTAGATATATCACTCACAGTGAGTGGAACAGTATTATTAACTGGATGGTGTTTCGAACAAAATTTATTCTTCATAATCATATCATCAATTATAATCACAACTTCGAAACATGAGTTTTATAGTTTTCTTTGTTCTCCTCTATTTATCGTCGTAGGGGTAGTCGAATTTTCCAAATATCTGAGTGGACGGGTGTTGAATCATTCCTATTACACGTATTCTCTCTCAGTTGATTCGATAAACAAAGCTTCCGTTATCAATCTCTTCCCCCACCAGGTTGGTTAAATCAGATTTTAAAACTGTCATCCTATCCCATCCGATCGTATTGTATGGTTGTGTGTAAGGGCATGTAGTGAGTACTATAGATGAATTATTCTCTAGACCCGAATAAGATAAGAAGCCTAGAGAATAGTTCAGCTATGGCACTCACTACGTGCAACTACACACAACCACACAATATGATAGGATGGGATAAAATGACAGTTTTAAAATCTAATGTCACAGGGTGTGTGGAGGGAAAGATTGATAACAGAAGCTTTGTTCATCGAATCAACTACAAATACATGTAATAGGAATGATTCATCACCTATCCCCGATATCTGGAAAATTCTACTACCCCAACGACGACAAATAGGAGAGAACAAAGAAAACCGTAAAACTCAAGTTTCGAAGTTGTGTGATTATAATTGATGAAATGACTATGAACAATAATGAATTGTGTTCGAAAAATTGTCATCCAGTAAATAATAATACTGTTCCACTCACTGTGTGATGTATCTAGTAAACAATCTAATATGAATATTGAGTTTAAGTGTAGAATTTTAAGTAAGGAAAGTAAGTCAGTCGATGAAGTTGTTAGGGTTAATCGATCGGGATGCCTAAGACACGTGTTACCTATTCCGAGGCATCATGTTCCTGGATGGGAAATGTTGACGAAAGTAGGATTAGATTGAGAGAGAATTAGGCGTGGTCAAATCAAAATGGAATCAATCCATAAAGTTTTTGATAATTGATTTGAGCCACATAGAGGGAGGGAGAGGTGTAAATTGTCTGGTTGGAGTCCTAGGGATTCTGAGAACCAGAGACTGAGGAGTATTGGTGATATGGCATAAAATCTTTTTCAGTGATGACGCAGATCCATTCAATTTCTGTAATCTCCTGTATCCAGTATACCATTATGCTTTCTCATAACACTATTCTTTCTTCCTCACATTTCTGCTTGTATTATCGTTCTTTTGAATCTCTTTTCTTCGCTGGTTTGTCTACTTTTGTGTGATACATGGAGTGTGATAACTTGGGACTGTTACACTTCTGTTCTAACTCCTAAGTTGAAATTCAGTCAGTCAATGTTTACATGTACATGAAAAGTAATTCGATTATGTATTGCCAATTCTCTCAAGTGGCCAGCTAACTGGAATTAAGATGTAAAGATAAAAAAATTGGGCACTGTGGTGGTAGAGTATAACTCCATTATGGATAAGATTTTATTTTGATAAAATCACACAGTGTTGTTATACATTAATATTTACTGATGAATACGTTTCCAGCACAATTTATTACTGCTCATAAACATATCAAGGCACTCACTCACACAACTTTCTTGCTTAATCGTTTATATACATGAGTAAAAATTGATGATTAGACATTTGAATAAAATCAGTATAGGATAATGCACATTCAGAAATAATAATATTAGTGTTACCAATAAAATACAATCAGATGGGAACTAAGATGTTTTTATACTAAAATAAATGAATAACTTGTTAGAATGCTATAATGTGTGAATTGAAATACATTTTAACATTATTTATTATCCTCCTCTGATTTGACTGACTGGTGGTAATAATATCTTCCATGCATATCTCTGGTATTTGCGTTGAGTCACTTCTATTGCGCGTGTAGACTCTAACAAAATTATTTATTTTACTAAAAAACATCTTATTGATAACACTAATATTGACTCCGAATGTACTTTATCTTATATTGATTTTATTCAAATGTCTAATCATCAATTTTTACTCAAGTATGTAAACGAGGCAAGAAAGCCGTATGAGTGACTTGATATGGTTATGAACAGCAATAAATTGTGCTCGAAACGTTGTCATCAGTAAATATTACTTACTGTATAACACTGTGTGACTTTATCAAAATAGAATTTTATCCATAATGGTGCACACAGTGCAGTCCTTGGGAGTTCCTGTGATAACACTGTCAGTTAATCTCAAGTTGTGTATAACTAACTATCGATTGGTGGATGGGTGGTGACTAGCAGTAAAATCCAGGCTGAGCATTTCGTCCTATTTGGAACCCTTGGATGCCTCTTTTAGTCACCATCCACTACCAGTAGACTTCAAGTTACATGACCAGACATCATCGAAGCATAAAGAGGCGACATGTTAACCTGAGACTGAGTACTTTAGTACAATCAATCGATGGGATTATATATGTCCAAACCAAGTTCACTTTTAACAGTTTGAAAAAATTTGGGCATTGGGTATATGATATTCATTATAATAAAGGTTTTTGTATTTCCCAATCAATGAAAAATAAAACGATATTGTTATGTTTACTGACGTTTCGCTATTTAATGCTAATAGCTTTATCAAAGTATTATTAAACCGGAACTTACAAAATCTCAGCGTATATATAACAAAGAGTTAAGGGGTGAGTAAATAGACTTAGGTTAAGTTAAAAGGACATATTGAAAGTCAAAATAACAATGAAGTCACTAAACCAAATAACAAAGGTAATAGTACATCTGTTATGATATCAAAACAAAGTTTACTAACTTGGTCATCTTTCGTCAGTCTGGGGGCATTTTTCGTTGTCAAGTCGGTCAACTGGTAAAGATAACAAAACCAAGTGTAGATTGTTGGATTTGATCAGTGTTTAAAATTATAAAGATAGTGTGTTTACATAGTGAGCTTGCATATGACATTCGTGTTGATTTTGTCACTTCATGGGGGAGGGAGGTGTTGTAACCAGGTCAGATTCTGTTTTAGTCCATCATTCCTATTCAGGCAATTTGGATTCCACTTGATATGAAGTACTTCTGATGATATTAGGCGTTCTTTATGATTTCTGAAGTTTTTCTGGATTATTTCAATATTTTCAAAATCAATTTTGTGACCTGATTCTATAGCATGTAGACCTATGACTTGATATTTCAAGTTTTTCTAGTCCAACCGAATTTCTTGGTGGTCGAAAAGATGCTCTAGAGGTGTTCATTTCTTCTAATTTTGATTTCTCGAGATGTTTGTCCGATGTATCGCATCACATTCCAGGCATTTTATTTTATAGACACAATTAGGTAGAGAATCTTTAGGGATCTGGTCTTTTATATGGACAAGGTTGTTTTTCGTAGTGTATCTGATGTTTTGAAGAAAACTCTAATGTCGAGCTGATTGAGTGCTCTTCTGATATCATATCTATATGGAATGATGACTGTTGAGGTCCGTGTTTTCGGAATGCGTTCTCAACCATACTTAGTGTCAGTGTTGATTTTGTTGATGAAGTTCCTTGGGTAGTTGTTTTGCTTGAGAGTTTCAGTAATGTTTGATATTTCTTCTTCTTTTTCTTTCTCATCCGTTATCAGAGGGTGTGCTCTTTTAAAAAGACTTGAAACAACTGAAATCTTTGTGCTGATGGGGTGTGATGATTTGAAGTCTAAACATTTATTGGAGTGGGTTTTCTTGCTGAATATGGATGTACTAAAATGTCCGTTTTCCCTTCTCTTTACTAGGCAGTCTAGAAATGGTAGTTCACCGACGTCTGATTCTGCTTCCGAAGTAAACTGCATTCTGGGAGATACATAGTTTATTTTCTCCAGGAATGAATTGTGTAGATCTCGTTTTAGTACCACAAAGTATCATCCACATATCTTAACCATATTTTAGGAGTGAGTATGCTTGAAAAGATGTTATTTTCGAATCTATTCATGAAACGATCGGCGACTATTGGGGAGACTGGTGAACCCGTAGCAACACCATTTATCTGTCTGTGTATTACCTTTGTTATTTGGTTTAGTGATCTTCGTTGTTATTTTGACTTTTAATATGTCCTTTTAACTTAACCTAAGTCTATTTACTCACTCCTTAACTCTTTGTTTTTTGTTATATATACGTTGAGATTTTGTAAATTCCGGTTTAATAATACTTTGATAAAGCTATTAGCATTAAATAGCGAAACGCCAGTAAACATAACAATATCGTTTTGTTTTTCATTCATTGGGAAATACAAAAACCTTTATTATAATCTATGGGGTTATTTAAAATTGAATTGAATAACTATCTAGGTGTGTTTATTTAATGAATTTTTTATCTTCTTTTTCTCTGTGTTTTAATCATCATAGATATATTTATATGAAAGAACCCTTTATGATTGATTGTGTTAACAATAATGAATAATGAAATGGAAGAGACGACATTGAACTGCCTATTTGAAAAGAGTTCACTACTACCGTCGAATTTAACTGATTATCCTAATCAAATTGGTGGGCATGGACTTTTATTTGGCAACAAGTGTAAAAGTAAGTCAAGTTATTTTTTTTTTTGTAATATATCTGACACTTATTATTATTCCCTTGGGTTCCGAGTGGAAAATAGGGCTTCAGCAACACAGCTCCACTTTATTCTTTTTTTTTGCTGCTGTCCTCTTCAACTGGGTCCATAATCTCTCACTCCTCCTCCTCGCACCGATGACTCACTCGTCGATGGCCTGCATTGCGCGCGATTTCGTTCGACGGCCTCCTCAACGTATGCCCGATCAATCCACCTCCATTTTCTCCTACATATTGGTTGAGCAATCGGCTCTCACCTGTTGGTTTTTTCCCAGTCAGAGTTTCTTGTTGCTAATTCTCTCTAGCCGGCCAGCTGTCAATTCGATCTTCAGTAGGGAGCCAGCGAAAGTGGCAGCTGTTGATAAAAGTCTGCAACAGTCTGTTGGAAATACTTTTCGCTAATCGCCGAGTCCCCGAGTCATATAGAAGTACTGACTGACTTGACCATTAGTACTGACAATCCGAATCCTGTTTCTCATACTGAGTGGAGCAGAGTTCCACACGGATTTTGAAGTAATGAAGGTCTCTCTTGTTTCTACAATGCTTTCCTGGCTTCGACATCCCCATTGGTGCTGCATGATTTTTATAGTTCTCTTTACTCCTTCGCATTTGTCCTAAGTGTAGTAGAATTTCCAGATGTCCTGGATAGACAGAGTGTTGAGTCATTCTTACTGCATGCATTCTAGATAAATAAAGCTTCTGTTATTAATCTTCCCTTCAGCTATTGTATTAATTTAAGACTGTTATCTTATCCTTCCTTTCTATTGTATGGTTGTGTATAATTGCATGTAGTGCTATATTTGGGCTGTATTCTAAATTTTGTTAGGTTTTTGTGCTTATCTAATTTAACTGACCTCGTCCTATCACTTTGACCGACTAATTTTACCTCACAATCATTGCAGGGTATTAGATAAACTAAATTATTTAGTTTAGTTTAGTTGGCTCCACAGGATCCTCTAACTAACATAATTTGTTTCTAAGTGAGTTTTTATGGGTTTGAATGCCACACGTCTATTTTCTTCGCTTTGTTAAGAATCTTACTTCAGTTTTGAGAGGTTTATAATTGTATAATATGTTTTTCATGCATGTCGTCTTTATTACTATTAGTGTTATTATTAATAATGACTTTTTGGTTGGAGGATTTCATCATGAGCTGACATCAGTTAGAGTACTATTGGAAAGCATGCTGGGAGTACTGGATAGCTGTTTCGTCAGCCTAGTGTGGGACCCTTCATCAGCACGCACCCACCAGTGGGTTTCGAACCCAGGATCTTCTGCTTACAAGGCGAGCGAGCTCGTAGACCATTAAGCCACTGGGATCCGATCCAGTAGCCAGCCCATGAATTCCAAATTCTACCAATTCACGACATAGAGCGACCACTTCACAATGGTCTACGAGCTCGCCTTTTAACCGGAAGGTCCTGGGTTCGAACCCCGGTGGTGCATGCTGCCACAGAGTCCGACACTGGGCTGACGAAACAGCTGGTTGTTCAGTACTCCCAGCGTGCTTTGCAGTGGTACTCTAACTGATGTCAGCT
Source organism: Trichobilharzia szidati (assembly GCA_944472155.2). Lineage (NCBI taxonomy): Eukaryota > Metazoa > Platyhelminthes > Trematoda > Strigeidida > Schistosomatidae > Trichobilharzia > Trichobilharzia szidati. The sequence continues at coordinate 54,273,152 of OX235275.1, read as the reverse complement.
CATGATGAAATCCTCCAGCCAATCAAACAAAATCCCTACAAAACCAATACTTGATAATAATGATTTTGTTTTTACAATTTCCTGCATACTTGCTGATTAGTTTATCGGGGTGATAACAATTTTCGGGGTCTACCTTTCGCCTTCCCCCCTCTCTGAAGTGCGAAGTAGCAACACAGCTGGTCGTCCGAAGGAAATACCTTACTGCTGTTGCATCCATATTCACCTGGTGTAAGACTTCAGACCCCATCCCAACATAGTGTAAATGGCTTACAGTTTCATGATAACTGCTTTTTGTCTAACAGCTATCCAAAGTACCCTTCTGGTTGTATGGTGGGGTCTGTAGCAACATTCGTTCTAGCCAATGCAGTTACTTGGGTCAATGTTATATGCAAGCCCGACCAACACGTCAAGGTGTATAAAGCCAATGTGGAAGTCTACTCTACTCAGCATAAGGAAGTAGGATCCAGATCTTCAACACTAATGCCAAGTCAGTCAGTGCTTCTATATAAGTTCAGGGATTTGGCGCACGCGTCGCCGAAAACATTCCCAAAAGCCTGTTGCAGACTTTCATCAACACCTCCCAACCTCACTGGATACTGAAGATTAGACGGCCAGAAGGGAGGGATATGATGCCAACAAGCCAATCAAACACCTGTTGGGTGACATCACACGCCAGACAGGCTCTCAAGTGGAATCTAAGTGCGAAAAAACAAGTTAGCCATTCCCCTGACTTATGGCTAAGTTAAAGTATAAATTAGGCGCCAATCGAATGAATGTTGCTCTGAGATGACTCTGAACAAACCATCTTAATCTTCAATATCAGGTGAAGGGAAGTCTTTGTTGTATACATCAACGCGTACAGATAAATTAGGGTCCTCTAAATACAAATACACAGATCGGAGTACGGAAAGACGATTGCCTACTCGCATGATGGCGCATCTACCCAACTGAATTCAAGACACAAGAGAGTTCAGTAACAAAGCATTTTGTAGACTATAGGCGTGATATTGACACTGTCAAATCAAGTTCACTATTGTCCAGCAAGCAGAACAGAAAAAATGCTTACGTTTCTAGAGGCTTGTACATTTTTTTAAAAGCTTATAAACCACAGCCTCTGTGTGTACAGAAGGGAATGGTGATCATTTTGAATCTACCATGGTACTACTATATTTTACTTATTACCTGTTGTTATTATTAGTGTTGCGATTCCTGACATTTTCAAGTTCATTGTCTAATAACTAATTGTTTATATGAGTGATATAACTGAACTGTAATCCATTATAATCTTAATTCTTACCTGTCACACCCCTTTCCCCTCATCTGTCTGAACTTGACATGTAAAACATTCGTACCTGTCATTTCGTATGATTGATTCGTTGTAGTCTATTGACTTATCAGTAGCAAATCCTCCCATGTATTTCTGACTAATATATATATATATATATTAAAAGTCAATCTGAACGAAGAATATTCTTTTCAATAATTTCACCTCTTCAGGTTCTTACAATTATAAAACAATTATAATATTTATTGTCGTTACAATAATGATAGCGCCAGTTAGTTATGCGGCGGATACATTTTTCCTTAACGTAGAATAAGAGATTAGTAGTTATGGGGTGTCAAAATAAATAGTCGTATTTGTGCGTGAGACAAACGTGCTCTGGGTTGAAATCGATTGCAAAATATTTCAGTGAAATAGGAGACAATGAGGACGGTGATTAGTCGTCATAATAGATTTGTAGAGTGTGGCGTAGAAAAAACTGACAAGTCAGTTCAAGGTTATAAAAGGTGTCAGGTGAGTGAGTGAGTGAGTGGCTGGTACAAAGTGGTATGTATTAAACAGAAGATAGAAAGTAAGACTGCAATGAGAGGCTCATTCGTCATGAAATAACGAATGTGTGAAATGAAGAAACAGATGGAGGCATATATTAAGAAACGAGATAATATCACTACTAATAATAAGTCCGGATAGTATAAATGGAAAATTCGATATTATAGATTATGACGAATAATAATAGTAATTGTACTAATAAGCAAAGAAAGAAAAAAACCAAGAGGGTTAAGGGAGGAACAGCATCTGGACGTGTTCTCTTTTCTGAATGCACTTAATTTCCCCCCTGCTGAACCAAGCTATAAAATATAATATCTATCGTCGTTACAATTATGAAAGCCAGTTATGCGGCGAATACACTTTTTAACGTAGAATAACAGATTAGTAGTTATGGGGTGTCAAAATAAATAGTCGTATTTGAGTGTAACAAACGTGCTCTGGGCTGAAATCGATTACAAAATATTTCAGTGAAATAGCAGACAATGATAGTAATCAGTCATAATAGACAAAAGAGGGGATGGTTCCGTCAAAAGAACCATATTTGGAAAGCTAGAGACCAAAGCTCAGTATATACACTCCCCCTTAGCCTCCTACCGATGAAATGCAAACGTAATCTGATCATGTGCTTAGCGTTTAGAGCGAGCTCCATCTGTTTCGAAGCCTGTCTAGAAAAAGAACTCCAGGTCATCCGAGACATTCTAAGCGAGAAGGGATATCCGGAGAAGTTCACTACAGCCAACATAGGTTACAATAGTCGTAAACATGAACTGGCAACGGTGGAGAAAAAGCCTCTGTTTTTACGTCTCCAATTCAAGGGGGATACTCCTGCGGAGATTCTATCGCAGGGTGATCAAGAAAACTTTCTACTCTGCACGTTTGTGTCTATCCTTCAGTAGCCATCCAATGTTCACCCAGCAACTCAAAGATGTCTTACCTAACCTTAGCTCTTCTCCATGCATATACCATTTCAACTGTTCCTGTGCTTCAAGTTATATAGGGTCCACGATTAGGCAGGTTCGTCTACGGGTTTGAGAACATTTACCAACTTGATTCAGCAGGGGGAAAATTAAGTGCATAAAAAGCTCGATCCTGTCACACTTAGTCGATACTGGACATTGCATCGATGTCAACACAGCTACCGAATTCCGAAGTCGTTATCACGTACAGTTTTCTTACGTCTCCTACACATGGCTAAAGCTGTTGCAATAAGATCGACTAAACCGGAACTTTGTATCCATAAAGAGCACGTCCAGACGCTGTTTCTACCCTGGCCAAACTTTGATTGATGATTCTTCTTTTCAACAAGAGTGCCTTTTCCTCTTGACCCTCTTGATTTTTTTTCTTGTTTTGCTTATTATTACTATTATTATTCGTCATAATTTATACCCTTCATTCAAACATTCCCTCAATACTATCGAATTTTCTACTTATACTATCCGGACTTATTATTAGTGATATTATCTCGTTTCTCAATATACTCCTCCACTTGTTTCTTCAATTCACACATTCGTTATTTCATGACGAATGAACCTCTCATTCCTCTTTAATACATACCACTTTGTAGTAGCCACTCACTCACTCACCAGACACCTTTTATAACCTTGGACTGACTTGTCAGTTTTTCATACCCCACACTCTACAAATCTATTATGAAAACTAATCACCGCCATTGTCTCCTATTTCACTGAAATATTTTGTAATCGATTTCAGCCCAGAGCACGTTTGTCACAATCAAATACGACTATTTCTTTTGACACCCTATAACTACTAGCCTGTTATTCTACGTTGAGAAAAAATGTATCCGCTGCATAACTGGCTATCATTATTGGGTAACGCTAACAAATATTGTTTCATAATTGTATATATATATATATATATGTAGAGTATTCTTCCGAAGAGTTCTCCTGGAATATGATTAGCCACACTTATTGTGTGTAGGTGTGTGTGTTTGTGGAGGCTGATGATACTACAAAGTTAGGTAACCTGGGCTGGAGTTTATGGTGGTGAGGGATTCGAACTCAGGATCAGTCATTGGTGGTGGTTGAAAGGCGACTGAGTGAGTGAGTGAGTGAGTGAGTGAGTGAGTGAGTGAGTGAGTGAGTGAGTGAGTGAGTGAGTGAGTGAGTGAGTGAGTGAGTGAGTGAGTGAGTGAGTGAGTGAGTGAGTGAGTGAGTGAGTGAGTGAGTGAGTGAGTGAGTGAGTGAGTGAGTGAGTGAGTGAGTGAGTGAGTGAGTGAGTGAGTGAGTGAGTGAGTGAGTGAGTGAGTGAGTGAGTGAGTGAGTGAGTGAGTGAGTGAGTGAGTGAGTGAGTGAGTGAGTGAGTGAGTGAGTGAGTGAGTGAGTGAGTGAGTGAGTGAGTGAGTGAGTGAGTGAGTGAGTGAGTGAGTGAGTGAGTGAGTGAGTGAGTGAGTGAGTGAGTGAGTGAGTGAGTGAGTGAGTGAGTGAGTGAGTGAGTGAGTGAGTGAGTGAGTGAGTGAGTGAGTGAGTGAGTGAGTGAGTGAGTGAGTGAGTGAGTGAGTGAGTGAGTGAAGAGACTAAGCAATTAGCCTTAAAATTGATAAAAAAACCCAGCAAACCAATATTAAAACGTACTTTTTTGTAAATAAAGAGATTGAGAGAAATTACAAATAAGATAATACTCATGGTGCAATATTTTAAAGTACATAGAAATTGAAGATATTCAAACGGAATGAACTATTACAATAAGAATCATAAATTACTGTAAATCTGACTACATATTGTACTTTTTTTGTTAATTTAATTCATAAATATCACCTGATATACATACATACACACATACATCATTCATACAACCTAACAGTTGTCATATGACTCATCATTTGGCTTAAGTATTTGACTTTCAGGTGCTAATTAATGCCTCCTAAGTTCGAATCCCTTCCTATCCCATCTATTTCAGCCTTATGAGCGAGTCTATATCGTCGTTATTGTTACAATTCAGTAACCCGGAGCGCGGAGCAGACCATGAACCACCACCACCACACTTGATGTGAGACAAGGACTGGTCATACTACTACTACTACTACCTAGCAGTAGTAGCTGCCTCGACTGAAGTAAGTAGAGTGGGACTCAGACGTGGGATCCATTGAGTGTGTGGTTCATAGCCGCCTGACTCACTCAAGTAATTGAGTTGTGGTGATGTATAATAGCAGTCATCACGTGATCAAGTTTAATCAATAGTAAGCTGTGTGTGTGCGTGTTGGTGGTGGTGGTGGTGGTTAAGTGGTAGAATGCTCGTCAACCATGCACCTGGACCTGGATTCGATCCCCGGCCGATGACATGCTCCTAAACCTCGTTGAATGTGAGGTTATCAACTCCCCCCCCACACACTTTAGAAAAATTCCACTCGGAATTCAAAGAAATGGAAAAAAGGTGTGAATCACAACATATTAGCTTTTTTATTAGATATATCACACAGTGAGTGAAACAGTATTATTATTCACTGGATGACGAAGTTTCGAACACAATTTATTGCTGTTCATAATCATTTCATCAATTATAATCACACAACTTTGAAACTTGAGTTTTATAGTTTTCTTTATTCTCTCCTATTTGTTATCGTTGGGGTAGTAGAATTTTCTAGATGTCCGTGTGGACAAGTGTTGAATCCATTCATATTACACGTGTTGGTTTGCAGTTGATTCGATAAACAAAGCTAGTGTTATCAATCTCTGCCTTCACCCTGTGACATTATATTTTAAAACAGTGTAAAAAGGAAAGAAGATGGGAAGTTAAACACTAGTGTTTACAGGAAACCCACACATTCAAACAGATATTTGGACTTGCGATCACCCCATCCTGTGTCAGTGAAAATAGGATTGGTGAAATGTTTAAATAACAGAGAACAAAAACTAAGTAGTACAACGAAAAATCTAAGACAGGAAGTGAGGCATATAAGAGAAGCCTTGAAACTTAATAATTACCCTGATAAATTAGTCAGGAAATATGTAGGGAAATGTAAGAAAAATAAATAATTATAGTAGTGATAGTGATAATAATAGTAATATTAATGACGACATGCAATTCAAATGTGCGCAAGACAATACCAACAATAAGGAATGTAAATCATCAGTAGTAATTCCATACAAGGAAGGAACCTCAGAAACCTTACGCAGAATTCTTAACAAGGCAGGAATAAAAGTGGCCGGCATTCAAACCCACAAACTCAATTAGAAACAAGCTTTGTCGGTTAAATGTTGAATCATGTGGTGCCTTTAAAACAAATCAATTTAGTTTATCTAATACCCTGCTGGAATGATAGTCAGGTCAAATACATAGGTCAAAGTAGTAGAACAGGTGCAGTCAGACTAGCGGAGCACAGAAACCTAGCAAAATCTAGATTGTTTGACCCGAATAAGATAAGGAATCTACAGAATAGTTCATCTATAGCACTCACTACATGCAGTTACACACAACTATACAATAGGATGGATGGAATAAGATGACAGTTTCAAAATCTAATGTCATAGGGTGGAGGGAGAGATTGATAACAGAAGCTTTCTTTATCGAATCAACTGAGGCGAATACATGTAATAGGAATGAATCAACACCTATCCACCCAGATATCTGGAAATTTTTACTACCCTCAACGACGACGACAAGTAGGAGAGAACAAAGAAAACTATAAAACTCAAGTTTCGAAGTTGTGTGTTTATAATTGATGAAATGATTATGAACAATAGCGGATTGTGTTCGGAACTCTGTCATCCAGTAAATAATACTGTTTCACTCACTGTGGGTGATATATCTAATAAACAAACTAATATGGAATTACTTACTACCACAGTGCCCAAGTTTTACCCTACAAATTAACTCTTGAAAAGTTAGTTTTTTATTCCCTAATCTCTCAGGAACAGTCATCTCATGTGTAAATGGGTTGTTGCCTTAGCATCCACGATTATGATTTTTATCAAGTTTAGTAGTTTTTATTTAAGAATCAGCCTGCTGTATAAACACCATTAGAGATAAGTGTACAAACAAACGGTTCGGTGAAAATGCATTCACTTAGCCGTACTAGATGCAGTTACATATCATTAATTTTTGTGTATATATATAGATGTTTGTGTACATTAGGTTTGTCAACTATGAACGAAAATTAGCGTAGGTTGATTGTTTACGTCGTCATCAAAATATTTTTCAAAAATGCGACGAATAATCAAACTTTGTAACTAGGGTGGGGGCGGGTAGAGTGTGGGAGAGGGTGAAGTTTATTAAGTTTACACTAGGATTACGCAATATGAAAAATATTCAGAAAAAATTTGGATGTTAATGAAATAGCTTTGGGGACGAGTATCAAAATAAACTATGCAATATAGGTGAATGGAAGGTTGGTTAAGAAAAGGGTGTTAGTGATTGTCATACGAAAAATGAAATAAGTAGTATATACATATATTTTTTTCCTTCACTTTCCCCAGTGGAACATAGGGCTTCAAGCCAGTGGCTTGAAGTTTCTGTAGCAGTGTTTACTTTACAGGATGGGGTTGCTAGCCTCATTCCCAACCTTTCCTCTTTTACCAGCATTATTTCTGGCTTAGCGAGGTAAAGGAGTGTGTCGACCGGAGATCGAGCCCCGGACCATGTCATAACCGCTGTACCACCGACGCACCAATAGTATATATATATATTTACAGCACATATTCAGTATTGACTAGCATTGTTCCAGAACAAAATGGCTTAATTCAGCACAGAGTAGCGATTTTCTCAGCTTAATTTCAGCCCTCTCAGCAAATATCCAGCACTGATGACCATTATTTCAGACGCTGATCTTATTTTGAAGATTTTGTCGCATTAATTATACACCCAGCGCTCGTTTTAAGCACGACCAGCGTTATTTCAGTACACAGTGTGTAGATAAAATATTAGCTTACCATAAAAAGGCATGATCGACGCATAGGTTAGTATAAGTTTATAATTACTGTAAGCTTGGGATATGTGTGAATTTAAATGCATTACCGGTCCAAACTTATCATAATTCTAAACTAATTCTAACGTGCGTTGATAATGCCTTTTTATGTCTACCCAATATGTGCTGAAATAACACTGATCGTTCTTAAGAAGAGCACTGCACGCTTAATCAATGCAACGAGACCTAAAACATAGGATTTGCAGCTGAAATAATGCATTAAGTAGTGAAATAAAACTGAAAGAATCGCCACTATGTGCTGAACTAAGTGTGCGTCGGTGGCACAGTGGTTAGGACTCTCGCCGACCATGCACATGGTCCGGGGTTCGATCCCCTGCCGACTCACACCTGATATCAATGGTCGACCTGCAAAATTTGGGCTACCGATATCACATGCTGAAAATTCCATACTTGTACCAAAAATATAGAGTGTGGAATCAAGCTGTAATAAAAAAAATCAATTTGAATGTACATGTGGACGCACATACATAGGGAGGATTCATCGATCTCTGCAAGTAAGGGCTGGCTTCATAGCATATTCCTAAATGGCTCCAGAAACAAATGGAATCTTCAGAACCTATTAACGGTGAGAACAGGAGACTTATCTCCTCTATTGAGAAACATATTATGGAGACAGGACATAAAATTGACGTTAACAGATCTTTTAAACCTTTCTATAAAACGTGTTTGGTGGAGGGCGTATCGTAAAGTTCGTGGAAGCCCTAGCAATTAGAAATTTTAAGCCACCTTTATGCGATCAAAGCAACAATTCGTCATCACATTAAACCGTGCTTGGTAAATTTTGTTTTGATACCATAGCACATGTACTATTGTGGTGAGAGCTGTCTACTAGCCAAATTGTTAGACAGTAATTTACGTCAATGTTTACGTTCCCAAGATTTGTCGTGAGAAAATGTGAACAAAGATTGATTCAAAACTGACCACAGCAGACTTTGCGTAGGCGGATACAGTTAGCATATAGATGATTTGACATTCAAGAAACAGTCACAAAGAGATGAAAGATTAATTAATTAATCGGAAGACTGTGTTTGTTCGCTTAACTATCCATAGTAATGTACATGAAAATATATAAATATGCGTTGATTTCCTTAATAAATGATCTGTTGCCTGACTCTTGCCTTCTGTCGTTACACTATTACCTCTGCTTTTTGGTTTAGTGGTCTTCGTTGTTGTTTTCACCGTGAATATGTCCTTTTAACTTGACCTAGGTAGTCTATTTTCTCACATCTTACCTCTTTATTAATTTCATATATATTCCTGTGACAAGTCCGTGTGTGGTGGATCAGATTGTTCGAAATGTGTTGCGCAAATACATTACACGATTCATTCTTCTTTATTACTATTCCTTTGTCTCACACCTCTGTTTACTGTCTATATTATTATGCATTTCTCCTACTTTCTTCCCTTCCTTTGTGTGCTACATGGAGTGTGGCGACTTGAACTGCCGCACATATGTGCAAAGTTCTATGTCGAAAACCGACCAACCGACACGATTCAGACAAATTACGTCTTCTTATTGCTTTATCTAAATATATATAATTGCTATTGTAGAGCTAAGTGAATGAATTCATTGAAAAGAGACTCTTCGTTGAACTATCTGTTCGTATTTCCATATCTGAGTGGGTATTTTTCGTGAAATTATTACTATTTAATTATTCCCTTGGGTTCCGAGTGGAACGTAGGGCTTTCACAACACATCTCCACTTTGTTCTGTTTTGCTTCTGTCCCCTTCAGTTGGATCTCCGATTGCCCACAATCTCTCATCTCCTCCATGTCACCCTCTCATCGACGACGCACTAGTCGCTTCCCATTCGGGTTCCAGTCGAGGGATGGCCTACATTGCGCGCCATATCAACCAACAGTCTCGTTAAATTGTGTCTCCCATCCATTTCCATTTTCTTCTACATTTTTGTTGAGCCTTTGGCTCACCCCTGTTGGTTTGTTCATCGCCAGAGAGTTTCTTGTTATTAATTCTTTCTGATCATTTGATCTTCATTATGGAACCAGTGAACAATAGAAGGCAAGACATGAAAGTCAAGGTATTATTTTCAAGTGACCAGTAGGGTGCAGCAGGTCGGATGTGAGGACAAATACTCGCCGAAGACATTGGCTAGGGGTCGCGCTATATCGTGAATTGGCAGAAGTTAGAATTCATGGACCATTGGATTGGGTCCCATTGGCTTTATGGTATACGAGCTCGCCTTGTAACCAGAAGGTCCTAGGTTCGAGTCCCGGTGGGTGCGTACTGCTGAATAGTTCCAAACTAGGACGAAACAGCTGTCCAGTACTCCCAGGTTTTCCAATGGTTCTCTAACTAATGTCAGCTCATGATGAAAATCGTGTAAAATAATATAATTTACAAAATACCCTGCAATGACTGTGAGGTCAACTATATAGGTCAAACTAGTAGATCGGGGGTAATCAGATTTTCGGAACATAAGAATTTACCTAAGGTAAGAATGGTTGACCCCGAGAAGATAAGTAATTTAGAAAAAAGCTCAGCAATAGCGCTACATGCAATAACACACAACCACACAATAGAGTGGGAGAGGGTTAAGATTCTAAGAAGTAATCTAGGTAGGTGGAGAGAGAGATTGATTACTGAATCCTGCCTTGTTCATCAAGTCCACACCCAACACATGCAACAGAAATGACTCAATGCAAGTACCAGAGATATGTATGGAAGATATTATCACCACCAGTCAAGTCAGAGGAGGATAATAAATAATCTCAAAATTCTATTTCAATTCAAGCACATCATAACATTCTAACAAGTTACTTATTATGACTATAAAAACACTCGTCTTATTTCCCATCTAATTGTATTTGAACAATAACACTAATATTATTATTTCTGAATGTACATTATCTCATATTGATTTTTATTCAAATAACTTGAAAATCCCCATTCAGTCATAGCAAAGAAAAGAAGGCGTTCAGCGAAGAGACTCTTTTCGGCGAATTCATTCACTTAGCTGTACAATCGCATATTTATACAATTTTGTTTGTGTGTGTGTACATTAGATTTATAAAGTTTAGATAATTATGTAATATAAGTAATTTTTGGCTTGGAAACAAACGTTAAGATGGAAAATAAAATAGAATTGATTAAGTGAGTAGAATTCAGATGAGGTCAGGTTGGAAACAGTGTTAATGAGTGGTGTTTAAAATCAAGTAAGGATGGGGTTAGAGAATAATACAGTTGAAAATAAGTAAGTTAATCGGATGACGTAACTCAATTGACTATAAATTGGACGTGGGTCAAGTTAGTAACATTGTTAATGAGGGTAGAGATTACAAAAGGGTGGGGTAAACTTTATAAACTAAACTTTATAAATCTGATGTACACACACACAAACAAAATTGTATAAATATGCGATTGTACAGCTAAGTGAATGAATTCGCCGAAAAGAGTCTCTTCGCTGAACGCCTTCTTTTCTTTTATTCAAATGTCTAATCACCAATTTTTACTCATGTATATAAATGAAACAAGAAAGTTGTGTGAGTGAGTGATTTGATATGATTATCAGTGGCAATAATTTGTGCTCGAAACGTGGTCATCAGTTAATATTACTTATTGTATAACACCGTGTGACTTATCAAAATAAAATCTTATCCATAATGGAGTTATACTCTACCACCATAGTGGCCAAGTTTTATACTTATATTTCTAATATTGAAACCAGTCAGTCAGTCAATATTGCAGCGTGATCGGCAAGTATTCTACCGATTCAGATCTATTAAATCCATTAATATGTTTTTCTTCATGCAGTGAAATAACCTCCTCCTCTTGTACATTTCTCTGTATTAAAGTGTAACTAGCTTAAACTGGTTGTCATGAGATTTGTTGTGTTATAGTCTGTAACACAAATTGTGTTAGATTAATTACGTTCACTTTAGTGTTTTCTCTCTCTCTTCGCTTGAAAGCTAAGATCATGTGTTTATGGCTCTCTCACCCTCTCTCTCTCTTTGTATTTAATGTTTAAACTACGTCATGTTAATAAAAGTGTATCATTTCAAAATATCAAATTTACTATAAATAATTTATACTAATCTATTTATTATTTATCCCGTAAAAAATTGACATTTTATTTATTTTATTAAGTAGTCATACGATTGTGTATACACATGACTTGCTGACTGACTGACTGACTGAATGGTTGGCGCCAATTTACCGATTTTTCTTTTCTTAACTGCTTGTTTGAATTCTATAATCGGTAGGTAGGTAGGTAGGTAGGTAACTATGTAAATTGCACTCAAGTGTGATCCTAAGCTGACTGATATCAGTTAGAGAACCATTGAAATCCAGTAGGTGGGGGGGTACTGAGCATCGGTTTCTGCTTAGTTTGAGACTGACTCTTCGGCAGTACGCATTCATGATGCCACCCACCGCACCCACCCACTAGGGGTAGAACGCAGGATCTTTAGGTTACGAGTCACTAGACTGGAATCCATCCAATATGACTGACTCATGCATGAATTCTAACTTCTTCTTCTACCAATACCGTGATGTCATTTCGTGACCTTTACTTGTAACGTCCAATCAAATCCTGACAATAGGATGCAGCTGCCTGAAGTTCTAGCGATAAGTTGTTATCACAGAGAGGTTCACCGAGACAGATAGTCACCGATATTGTTGGAATTGTTAGGTCATTGGATTCCGTTCCAATGACTGAGTGGTTGACGAGCTTGACTTGTAACCTGGAGCGCTCATGTTCGATCTCTGGTGGATGCCAGTTTACGCCGTCTCTGGAGCAGACGCGATATCCGACTATCGACCAAAGGGCGTGTGTACTGCTCATCAGTCCGCTCCGTCCTCCTTTATGGCTTTGAGACCTGGCCATTGAGATTGGAAGACATGAAAAGATTAGCTGTCTTCGATCATAGGTGCCTGCGTTCCATCTCCCTTGTGAAGTGGTATAATAAGGTGAGCAATATTGAGGTTAGGCGGGGAAATCAGTCGACGAGACTGTGAAATTACATCGACTGAGATGGTTAGGACATTTGCTACGTATGCCTAGTCATCGCCTTCCTCGATGGGCAATGTTAGCTGATATAGGGCCAGACTGGAAAAGAGCTAGCGACGGTCAAACGAAAACATGGCACCAGTCAATGAAATCCACAACAGTTAGTTTAAGCTAGCTAGTCAAGTAGAAAGGTGTAGACTTCCTAGTTGGAGTCTTCGGGACGGTAAAAACCAATGGTTGGAAACAATTGGCTCGAAATCATTCTCAATGGCTGGTGCAGATGCATCCACTCCTTATGACTTATAATTTCCAATGAAACTATATTGTTCTTCGTTATTACTATTCCTTTGTCTCACATTCTGTTTACTGTCTATATTATGCATTTTTTCTACTTTCTTCTGCTGCTTTGTGTGCTATATTGAGGGAGTGTGGCGACTTGAACTGCCGCATATATGTGCAAAGTTCTATGTCGAAAACCGACCGACCGACCGATGCGGGGAGTGGGTCGATGGTGGTGGTGTCATAGGTGCACATAGTGCTGAAGTGTTCCCATAGTCGGACGAAACAATTTCTCCAGTACTCCCTTGTGGCTTTCAATGGTGTCAGTTTCTTGATCAAACTTTGGGACCGATGCTTCAAAATATCGTGCAGCCTAATGACATTTGGCGGCCTGCTTAAAACTTGTTGTGCTACCAAAAACTTCCATCTCTCTCCCCCCTATTGCATATATTTTCTCTCGTTCAGTTTGTTCTAATCGATTAAGATATGCCCTCTAATGGTATTTATCTAATCTTGTGTGAATTTAAAGTGGTTACAAGCTTCTGTCTGATTCACAAGTTCGTACTAAACCTGAGGAAAGGCCTGATGGTGAGTGGGAATGTGTCCCAATACATGAGAGATAACTGTTCTTCAGTTATTATGTATGCCCTTGGGTCTCAAAATATACTTCTGAACATCTCTTACAATTGGCTTTCAACTAGATCGATATCGTGGATGGATTTCTTGAAGGAACGAGACAAAGCAGATATAAATATATGTCATAATGGAATGGTTTGTGCTTCATCAGTTCAGAGACCACTGTGTGTCACAGGAAGGATATACTGTCAATTGATTAATATTTTACTTGAAGATATTGTACGAAGGGAAGATATCATGCTGTCCATATCATACTGTCCAGAATAAAGATATTATTATTAAAAAGCTTATTTAGTGTGTCAGACGATTGTTAGAGCTTCTAAAAAAGCCCTGCATATTTGAGACAGACTTTATGCTAGAGTTTGTATAGATGGATCGAATGGTTGAGTTGTGATGTCTCTACCTTCAAGACTGAGTGACTTGGGTTCAAATACCATGAGGGCATCAGTCCCTTCAAGATTGTAGGTACACCTTGCCAATAAGTGCGAGATCCTGATGGAAGGACTTCTCGCTAATTGCCTTCAACTGTCTAACATTCATGCTACAATGGTTCAGTAGAAGAATGATCACCCGCTACAGAGGTGTGGTCTAGAGTATGGATCCTAAACCGGGTGGCACAGCGGTTAGGACGTTCGCCGACCATGCACAGGGTCCGAGGTTCGATCCCCCGCCGACGCACACCCGATATCTATGGTCGGCCTGCTAAATTTGGGCTACCGATATCACATGCTGAAAATTTCATACTTGTACCGAAATACTGTGTGGAATCAAGCTGTAATAAAATAAAAAAATCTGATTTACCAGCTGAAAGTAAGTTTGGGTAGCAGGAAACGTTGGGTATCAGGCTAGTAGTCCCACATACTGTAAAAACAACATCACCATCACTACCACTGAAGCTTCAAAGTCTCAATCCTGTAGCTCCGATGTTCCAAACAGAACTTTAGGAATGACAGATAAACAGAATCTAACATTGATTGAAACTGACTGTTTATTAGAGAGGTATTTTAACCCTTGCAGCGAAGTTAAAGTATCATGGCCAAAGTCAAGATCTTTCAAAAGTTGACCTTCGGGTACCAATCAGATACAGGGAATTCTATGAAATGTCATTTCAACTCTAATCACGCCCGCATTTTTAAACTTATTCCCCAGGTACTTTTCCTTTAAATCTATACTGATAGGTAGGGTTATGACTTTTTAGATTAAGGTGTTTATTGTCTAGGGTTAAGGTTAGGTTTAACGTTTAGCAGTTAGGAGTAGGTTAAAGAATAGTGTCAGAAATACCAATAGATCTCAAAGTAGGTCATGGCCTACAGTCACCTGGATAAATGCATTTATGGCGTATGGTATGATTTCTTTATCAATCATCTGTGTAGGGAGTGGAAGACATCCTTAAAACATATAAGCGGCAACTATATAGTGTAACATCATATTCGCAATGTCTTTTTAGTGCATTTTTCAACGATCATGAGACTTTTTTTGCATCTGAATTCTGATTGGTCGTTCAAGGTCACTAGGGTTTTGGTTATTGTAGTTTAACTTTGTCTAACTTGCTTTATTGATTCCCATTTCCATATAGTTATCATTCAAGCATTCAAAATTACTCATACATTGTTAAGACTATGTATGTCACTTTAAGTGATCAATATGCACAGCGAAAAGTCCTGGAATTTTAAAGATAACTGAGATTTATGTGTCTGTTCAATGTTGTTCGCATGTCTGCAATCAAGAAAATTTAAGAATAGTCAACAAGTGGGAAAGAGACCATGAGTGACCTTGAAGCGACCAATCATAATTCCTGAAGCTACTAGTGAAGTTATGGCGGACTGATAAAGTTCATTACGAAAAATAATAAATGCTATTCAAAATTTAGGGGTAAATGGTTTAAAACTAATCCCTGACCTCAAACTCCAACTCCTGACCTTCGACTTTAGATACATCAATAACTGTGGAATGAGCAGTTGCGCTTAAAAGCTAATACGGGTCACTAAACCTGTAACTCCAAACATTAATGACTCAAACGAAGCACTCAGGTAAACGGAAGCAATGACCTTGAGCAACCTATCATACAAGCCCTCAAAAAATACGCATAAATTCAAAACTCTTTTATAGACATCAAAATAAATGTTGAAAAATAGTTATACAGCGTAACTTTCATGTATGTGTCCCAAGAAAACATTAAAATTCCTTACTGGAGTCTTCAGTGAAGGTCAAAATCTCTATTTCTGTACATAAATTCATCCAGATAAGTGTGTGTATCATGCTATTTCGTGACACATTCACTGCTCCAAGGTCTCAATCCTGTAGCCCCCCAGGTTCCACACAGAACTTTAGGAATGACAGATAAACAGAATCTAACACTGATTGAAATTCTGTCTGTCTGTCTGGATTCAACATAGAACTTGGCACCGAAGTGCAGCAGTTCCAGTTGCCACGTTCCAAATAGCACACAAAGGTAGACAAGAAAATGAGTGAAGGGAATCAATAGAGTTTTGACAAGTATGAGTGAAACAGAATGAGGAATGGTAGAAAGGAATATGAAAGATTAAAGAGACTGAATACATCTGCGTAAGCCATTAACAACGATTTTGAGCCATGTCACCTATTGTCTCTAGCCATTGGTTCTTAGAGTCCCGAGGGCGGGCCCCAACCCGGAAATCTGCATCTCCCTACCTGACTCAGTTTAACTGTTAAGGATTTCATGGATTGATGCCATGCTTTTTTGTTTGGCCACCACCTACTCTTTTCCAACCTGCACCTAGATCAGCTAGTAATGCCCGTCCGTCGGGGGAGGCGATGGTTAGGCATGCGCAGCACGTGACCTAGCCATCTCAATCTATGTAACTTTATAGCCTCTTCGATTGATTTTCCCTCTTTGCCCAACACTCTACGTCTAACGTCAACACTATTTACCTTATTATACCACCTAACGTGAGAAAGAGATCGTAAACATCTACGATCAAAAACAGTCAACCTTTTCATGTCTTCATCTCGTATTGGCCATGTTTCAGAGCCATAGAGAAGGACGGAGCGAACTGCTGAGCAGTACACACGTTCCTTGGTTGATAGTCGGATGTCACGCCTACACCCGCCAGAGATGGTGTAAGTTAACGAAAGCAGCTCGAGCTTTTTGGATCCGTGCTGAGATTTCGTCGCCAATCAATCCGTTGGTGCTGATACAACTTCCCAAATAGGTGAAGTAGTCAACATGTTCTGTCACATCACATTGATTGAAACTGACTGTTTATTAGAGAGATATTTTAACCCTTGCAGTGAAGTTAAAGTACCACTTCTTTTGTTGTTTTTTAAAACATCCTATTTCAGTATTATATTCACATGACGAATCCACCATATATAAACCAATACAACATTATCCTAAAGGACCGCATGAATTAGACTTTTATCAGCGTTTATTCGACCCGAACTGCTGTGATCCCGTTTTACTTGAATTACGTCAATTTGTACCCGACTTCTATGGTCTATATCGAGATTCCCAAGGAAAACGTGAGTTCTACCTTTTCTGATGTTGTTCTTGTTATCGTGTATATGTTTATGTGTTTCCGCCTTTTATTTTCAAGTTTTGATTACTTTGCTGACTGACATCAGCTGAAGAACCGTTGGAAACCATCAAAGAGCAGTGGAGAGAGATGTGTTTCGTCCTTGTTTGAAACTCTTCACTATTACATGCCTATGACTCCACCCAACGGGAATCGAACCCCAGGACCATTCAGCCATTGGGACTTGATCTAACAGTCAGTGTCTCGCATTTGGTGGTCCCCAATGGTTACAACTTCTCATTATAACTCCAGGTAACTTCCTTCATAGAGCTCAGTGACTGAATGGCCTATGAGCACTCCTTGTAACCGGAAGTTTCGAACCCTGGTGGATGAGTACTGAAGAAGAGTTCCGAAGCGGGATGAAACATCTTTCCAGTACTCTTTGGAAAACCAAGGAGTTCCACTGACTGATTCCAGACATTGTTTAACTCTGTTGTGTTGAGTTATAACTCTTTATTGCTTTGTTTACTTGTTGTATAAATATGTATTTAGCTCCATTTTTTTCTTATTTTCTCTTTCTCTTTTCCGTTTTTGTTTTGTGTGTGTGTGATGGATTATTCTGCCTACCTATCTACCTACTGAAATTCTACTCAAGGTAGATTTATATTTAGGTTTAAAAGATGTTTTGGCTAACTTTAAACATCCATCATTGTGTGATTTGAAAATGGGTCGACGTACTTATGCACCAGACTCATCACCATCGAAAATAATGATTGAATGTGCAAAATATAAATGGCGTGAAGAAATTGGATTTTTAGTCACAGGTTTAAGAGTAAGTCTCTCTATTTTTTTTCTTTCTTTCTTTCTTTACACATTATCCCCTTCCCTGCTTCTCTTTATTTGGACTTTTTGTTCTTCTACGTATATACTGACTGCTCAAATGACAAAAAGTGTATGTCTAGACGGTGGATCTCACTCAAGTCTTGACAGTTAAAGGTAGTGTGGCGAAATCAACATTTTAAGAGGTAGGGGTGTTTATTCCTCAAGTCTGGAGTTTTACTTTGCGCTATGGACATGAAATAACCTCATTGGACAATTTGTCTAGCCTTGAGCAGATTACCAACCAATCAGAATAATTTATTCTCCTGTGACCTAGTTTAATGTATGTGGCTAAAAATGTATAAATATTCTTTAGCCAATCACTGAGCGCGTGATTTTGGTTTACATTAGATGACATGAAATAGAATGTTCAAACATATATATTATTCTGTTGCTAATGCACTATTGAACTGTTGGAATATGTAAGAATAATATTCCGTTGGAATCTATTGTCTGTATCACACCGCCACACTCGTTCCCCCGTCAAATACTTTCAACTGAAGTAGGTTCGGTCTTCTTGTGGTGCTGGCAGCTTTGTTTGCTTGTCCTGCTGTGTCCATTTCTGGAGCTCGCTGATGTTCACCCGCTTCCCTTTGTTTGCATTTCTGATGGTATATACGTGACCTCGTCTCACGATGACCGTGTATGTTCCTTCCCACTTTGGAAGCAGTTTGCGTGACGCTGGTGTGTATTCGCCAGTGTTTTGCCTCACACTACCATATGTTGCCTTCACCCGACCTCTCAGTAGCGTTCCATGTGAAAGTCTCGTCGCTAACAGATCTTGAACGCCATTCAAATCCACAACAGCCTCGAAGTCCTTCAAGGAGATCCATATGTCTTCTTCATCAAAAACTTTAGGGCATAGGTTTTTCATCTGTTGGCAGGCAGCGAAACCAAATATAACAGCAAAAAGCAAGACACGGAAGTCAGGGTATATTTTCAAGTGCTATACTGTTGCAGCAGTAGTTTGAGTAAACCTACAGACAATATAGTTGTGGTTTTAAAGAGAGAAACTATTGATAATATTTATAGCATTAGCAATATTAAAGATTAAAGTGCGAAAATGTCATCCTCCCCTTCACAATTGCATTGTAACAAAGATAGAGTATCACCCTTCAATCATCACTGGGGAATAACTTCAACAGGTAACAAGAGATGATGCTTTGACGTTTTTAAAACGATGGATATGTTAAGCTTGACAACGTTATCTTCCACTGGGAATGAAGAGTCTCCATTAGGACGAAACGCCTGTCTCCAATTCCAATGCTAGCCACTATCAAAACAATAACATCAAGGGGTGATTGTTTGTTTTTAAATGAATTGATTTTTTTTTCACTGTAGGTTTTCAATCCAAGTATTAAAGAACACACAACATTTGATATATTCTATGGACGATCTCTGGATCCAACGACAATATACAGTAATGGTAAGACTCATGGTATTTCTACTTTATATTTCAAGGTGATATATTTATAATTTATCTTATGGTCAGTTCTCTGGTTAATTCTGATTGAAATCAAACGAGTAGGATTTGTGCTAACAGAATGAATGTTATACATCCACGTCGATTGTTGGCATGCGATCCGCTCTCGCTGTCAAATGTAAGATGATGCTACGGGTTGATCGTTGACGAAATCTTACCCGCTGTGTATGACCAGCTTCAAGCAGTTATCCTATGGTCTCTACGGTTACGCAACACTAATTCTCTCTCTTGTACCCCAAGAATCAATCAACTCCCACGGTGTGGGCAGCCAGGAAGTAACAACCGCCCACGCACTTCCAAAAGCGCACGAAATTGGAGATTATTTTTTTTTTTCACTGCTTTCCGTTCTGAGTGGAACACGGGGCTTAGAACTTGGGCTTTGATATTTCATCATTAACCCCATGGTTGCGGGTTTATGGGATCTCCAGCCTACCACGCAACCGCCTTTCTTTTTCTAAGGGTATTATCGCCTAACTAACTAGGCAATTTTTGCAGAGTGTGTTGGCCAGAAATCAAACTTCTGACCACGTTCGTGCGTGTTTCGAATGTATCCTACAGCTGAATCACCGGCACATGCCGAAGAAATTGGTTACTGTTTCTTATACTACTGATATCAAGTTTTAAGTAGTTCAAAGAAATTTGTTCAGTTTAGACGTTTGGTTTGCCTCTTTCTGAAAAGAATAACATAAAAGTAGATATTCGACATGCTGTGTTAGACTCTCCAAATACAGAACACTATACTTTACAACTTTACAACATGCCTAGTACTTTCGGACATAAAATAAAGTTCAGCGTGTGACATGTGCTTGAAATCCGTTTATTTCTGAACTATCGTGAAGTATATATGACATTTATTGTCAGTTTGTAGTAGTTTTTATCTGGTTTAACTCTCAGATTGGAATATTTCATCAGGTAATGTTTCCCGTGTATTCGAAACTTATTCTCACCTTGTCA
This sequence comes from Trichobilharzia szidati, assembly GCA_944472155.2. Taxonomy (NCBI): domain Eukaryota; kingdom Metazoa; phylum Platyhelminthes; class Trematoda; order Strigeidida; family Schistosomatidae; genus Trichobilharzia; species Trichobilharzia szidati. The sequence goes on along the minus strand of OX235275.1, from coordinate 54,252,688 downwards.
TTCTTTGTTATCAATCCTCGAGCTATAGATCTTTTGTGCGTCGTCGGTGGTTCAGCGGTAGAAAGGGCACATCAGCCATACATGTGGTCCGGGGTTCGATTCCCGGTTGACGACGCACTCCTAAACCTCACTAAGCCAGTAGTAAGGCCGATAAAGATGGAGGGTTGGGCATGAGACTAGCACCCCCCCCCCGCTACTTTGTAATAATAAAACCACTGCTGCCGAAACCTCAAAGCTCTAGATTGATGGTCACGGGAGAGAGAGAGTGTATAACACCCACGTCTTGATGATGATTAGAAATTAATTTTTTTCTCTTAAACATTATCAAACGGAATGTTTTTTGTATTCTAATCCCTTATAATTTTTAACTTTCTCTCCTTTTCCTTTTCTAAGGAATTCGTCTCTTCCTTGGCACTGATGTCAAACGTGCACAACGTTTAGCTCGACAATATGTTCTCAAGCTTAGTCAACTAGCGAAATGGTTTGAAAGTCAAACACGTTATCATTTCTATGCAAGTTCACTATTACTAGCCTACGATGATGATGTTGCTGCTGCTTCTGCTGCTGATGACGATAATGTCAGAAAGTCCAACTCATCCCCGTCAAATCATTATTCACCTCCTTATTGTAATGGATTAAGCAACAGTCATCCAATTCCTGATGATGATGATGACCTCCATTCTACATTGAATCAATCACAGTCCTCCCCACCCCCTTTATCCTCCACATCTCCAACATCATCATTCATGACAAAAGAAACTCAACCAGATGAAGGCGTTTTAGTCTATTTAATTGATTTTACACGTTGGGAAATGATTGAAGACTGTTGTAATGATATGAAAAAAGATGAAAATTTCTTATATGGTTTATACTATTTAATCGATTTGTTTAAGCGTGCATCGAATGACAACTCTTCATCTCCACCTAATAATCTGTCGACAATATTGACAAAAAATACTGTCCAATCCTAGCAGGTTTTGTTGTTTTAAAAAAAAAAAAAGAATTATAAATTATATATTTTATCACTTCATATATAGATAATATTTATATTTATATGTAGTATGCGCGTATTTTTCAAATTTTCAAACTTGAGTACATCTGACCTCCTTTTCTACTGCTTTCCTGCTCCTAGCCGCCGCCCCCCGGCAACCCCATTTTATATGATCCGCTTTCCTTAAAGGGATCGTTAATTTGATGCTTTTATTATACTGTCCCAGTCAGTCAGTCAATCAGCGCTACAGCGTCTACAACAACGATAGTGGAATACCCAACAACCAATCCCCCTTTACACCAACCACTGGGGTTTAACTCTACACCTATCGGCTGGGAATCCAACCACCTCACCTGCACTATGTATGTTTGGCGACTTGTGTATATCATCAGAGATGAAAATTTCTAGAAGAAAAAAAAGAAACTTAGTCTTTCATCATTATTTATCATATATTTTTTCTACAGTACCTTGTATCGTTTGTGATTTGTTGTGTGCTGTTTCAATCCTTGATATTGTATTGGTCTTAGTTTCTTCTTATATGTGTATTTAAAATAATTCTAACAAATAAATTGTTGTACAAGAGAAGATGAATGCCTTCTTTTTTTGTTGCTTTCTTGATTTCATGTAAATTGATAAGTAGAATGTGGGGTATCTATTAGCTACTTTTGGTATTTCAGTAGTGTTCACGAGTCAGTTAGAGAACCAGTGTAAACTAACCAGGGAGTACTGTACAGTTGTTTCGACAGCCTAGTTTGAGACTCTTCATCAGTACGCACCCACCACCAGGGTTCGAATCCAAGACCTTATGGTTACAAGGCAAGCTCGTATCGCATTCAACCATTGGGACCCGATTCAATGGCCACTGAGTGATATTTAGCATGACCACCAACCAATGCCATCGATGGGAACTCCATCCTCACTCCCAACTGGATGGAACTCACTGGTCACGACTTCTCACTGGGAGAACTCCGTCCTTTAGCAAGTTACTAGCGAGCATCAGATTAATTTTCAAGAGTTGATTTGATTTTCGAGTTCAACCACGGATTATTGTCAATTAGAGGACCATTGAAAACCAGAGATTATTGGACAGGTGTTTCACCCAATAGTTTGGGACTTATCGGCAGTACGCACTCACCCGATGAGTCCCACACTGAGATGAAACGGCCGTCCAGTACTCCCTGGTTTACAATGGTTCTCGCACTGATATCAATCCGAGGTCTAACTCGAGTTCTAGTAGTATAACTATGTATATATATCAAGTTTGATAACAGATTGATATCAGTTAGAGAAGTATTGAAGAAGACAGCACCAATCACCCCACTCGCAGGAGATTAAATGCGATGTTTAAGCTCACCTGACTATTCAACCACTGACACGGAACCCGACGCCGCATCAATTCGCGATTATTAGTGCCACTGCAAGGCAGTACCATCGAGCAGGGTTCTTCCTCACACTCGACCTAGCGGTCAAGATTTCTCACACTAGAACTCCAAGTAACTTCATCCTGTAGTCATTTAGTAGTGACCATTAGCTTAGCTTGCAGGTGTTAGTCTGCAAGGATTCGAATACTTTTAAGTTTGATCGTCGGATTTTATTAGTTCAGTGGCTGTGATGTGATATAAATCCATAAGATCTGAAACCAATCAGATCCCTACAAAATGATACTTGAAAATATATATATATTCGGTATCTATATGTTATTGAAAATTAAGGGGTACTGGCTCGACCGATAGCTGCTACCTTGACATGATGGTCGGGCTTGCATATTGCAATGACCCAACAAGCTACAACTAGCTGGAACTAATGTTCCCGTAGGTCCTACCATGTCAGGAAGATTGTTAGGATAGCGACTAGACTGAAAGCAGTTACAAGCATAATGTAGAAATTTTCTCTTACACTATGCTGGGGGTCTGTGGGTGAAGTCGTACTGCTGCGGAACAGCAGTATTAAGGTGTTTCCCTCAGATGACCAGCATGCCAGCCACTTATGCTGTCTCTCCACGCTGGAGAGAGAGGGTTCGAAAAGGTCGACCCCAAAAACTGTACATCCTGACTTACCCCACCTACGGTGGTCCGTAATCGGCGGTAAGTTTACTAATACGGAACCAATCCAAGAGACCAGTTCATACAGGCCGTGTGTGACCGGCCTCAAGCAGTTGTCCCCTGAGCTCTGTGGTCACACAACACACCCTCTTTCTGTTTCAGATACCCGAAGAATCAACCAATTTTCACGGTGTAGGCAGCTGGGAAGTAACAACCGCCCACACACATCCAAAAGCACACGAAACCCTCCTGAAGGGGTACTGGATGGCTGTTTTGTTCTAGCCTTAGGACTCCTCAGCAGTGCGCATTCATGACTCACTAGGATCAGGGAGTTGGAATTTTAATGACCGATGAATTCCGTCAATTCGCGATGTCACAAATCTATATTTTCGATGGGGATCTGCGTTTTAGCTGAGAGTTGTCTTCGTTGGTAGCCCGCTTAATTTGCCTGTCGATATAGGACAAATACATTAGAATCAATATGTCCAGATGTTAGTTTACTTGTAATCCTATACCTTAAGAATGATTTAGTAATATGTCATTAACCCTAATTTAACTGTGACGGTGAAGTCATGCCACTAGTGATTATAGATGAACTAGGATTCGGACACACGCTCCCATGAACACTTGTCAGCATGATTGTTGAACAGGAGAGAAGGCAGGACAGTCAACAGCTTATTTCTGGAGTATACTATTATTTCTAGTCATTCAATATCAACATAAAAAGTGACTTGATTTAGAGTCACGTATAATGTAAGATCAAGCAGTACAAAAGGATTTCGACTACCTCATTGGTTGTTGAAAGCGGAACTTTAGCCAGACATGAGGAAAAACTTGAATTTGGTTTATAGAAATGGTTTATTCAGTCAAATTTACTGGCATGGCTCAAGTACTAATTTTTCGCTACTTTCAGGATTTCATCATGATGAGCTGACATCGGTTAGAGAACCATTGGAAAACCATCAGGGTGTACTGGATATCTGTTTCGTCCTTTCATGGGACTCTTCATCAGTAAACACCCACCACCAGGACCTTCTGGTTACAGGGCGAGCTAGTTCGTAGAACATTAAACCACTGGGACCCGATCCAGATGGTGTCCAAGCTTGCCACCGGTCGGTGCCTACTCCTGGGGAGTCTCGAATTAAGAGGAAACATCTTGTCAGTAGCACACACCACAAACTTTACCCTAACACCTCTTGTCCTTTACCTAAATAAACCTCGATTTAATCTTTCGCAAACCTAACACCTAGAACTTAAAAACTCACCGGATATCCCCACTCATAATAATAATAATATCATAACGCTTTATTAAGCCTACTTTGTTTTCCATGATTCTAAGCCATATTTACCTTGGGTTTTTAGTCACTTGCACTAACTGAATATTTCGAAATCTCATTAGCGTGTGCGGTCGCCCACTTCTTTGGTGCTTAAAGTTTAACTTCGCTTACCATTATCGATCATGGCTACTTCGAAACCAATTCGAAGAAAAGATAAATTAATTTAACTAATAAAACTATAAAACAAGAAATACACTGGTTTTTGCAGAATAAAATGGTGTACCATCATTGCTTATTTCGTTGGCTTCTCATCAGCTCAGCTGTTTACAGGTCAAAGTCATTATTAAGTATATCTACAAAAACAATTTTAACATACTTGCACAGAGTTCATTTTAAACAAAAATCAATCAATCAATATGCACATACAGCAATAATATATATATGTATATATAACATTAAACACTATTCCGAACAATAGTAATCATACACAATGTCTGTGTCTAAAAGGCAACAAATACCTTTAACAGCACCATCACCAGGCATCTCCTTGACACGGGTCATGAGCTAAAAGAGTTCAGTTCTCCTCAAGCTTGCGAAAGTGATATCCATCAAGCGTCTGAAACCTAATTTATGCGTCCAGAAAGAAGCAGTTGTCAGTCTTTCTTTGTCCTGGTAACTGGATATTTTCACCCTCTATTTCATCTGATTCCATAATGTCGAAAGTTTCTATCGTGTATGATAAATATTGTTCGGAAGTGTTTAATTTCATATACATATTATTGCTGTAAGCATGTATTGATTGTGGATACAGAACACAAGATTGATGCCAACGAGGTTGCTTTCAAAGTCATTTACCGCATTCCAGCAGATCTCAATTTTGCCTTAAGAGTTCGATTAATAAATATTGCTGAGACTGGCCGTTGGGATCCATATTGCCTCCAAAGCCTCAGGATGGTCGGGAGTGGGTGCCTTGCACTGCGGGTTGGCCACCCCTCCACACACCTCTTGAAATGCTCCCATATGACCGGGCGTCTTACATAGCCTCTCCTGAGAAAGTCCTACTCACTGCCTTCACGTGGCGGAGGTGTTTTTCACCAAAGTGAGAGGGCGAAAGCGGATGCCCGGCACTCTTCACCGGGTTGATTGTCCATTGGATGACAGTCTAGGGGAGATGGCTAAACCCTGACTCCAAACCTCCAACGACTGGCGTATGAAGCTCACTGGAGCTCACCGGCAGACGTATGGACAAAGGGCTTGTTGGATGTCTGGCCCCATTCAAAAAGGCGTATGAACCGAACTCCGGTCACCGGCTGCCAATGGATAGTGGACTCCCTACTCCACTCCTACTGCCTTGTAGGTCACACTTGGTTGTGTAAAGGCTAGAGCTGCACTCTCAAACAAAAGGCCGAGCGATTCTGGAGACATCACTCGTACCAAATTCCCATGAAACTTCATGAACTCTCTGAGATGTTCATGAAGCCGGCTCATCCTCCCGTAGGAGATAGCCGAAGTAAAGTAAAGTATATTAACAAGCTTAATTTGTGCATCTAAAAGAAGTTAGTTCACACATTATCCTTACCCCAATGGCCATCTAGGTTTGAATGATCCTCAATTTTTGTGGAATTTTCCTAATTTTAGTTGATATTCTATTTGCTACTATATCTTTATTATTATCTAAGCATCTTTAACGAACTGTAATTCCATTGTGATCTGACTTTACAAATCGATATTATTTAAAAACACTAATATTGTTATTGACTTCTACTCTAAAATATTCTATGTATATAAACATACAGATATATGTAATTGTAGAGCCAGAAGAGGAATTTATCGAAAAAGATATTCTTTGCTAAATTATTATGTCTGAATGAATATTTTGGCTACATTGATTGATTTTTGTTTACAAATTAACTCTCTGTGGGCAAGTAAGTCTGTTAAAAGTAGTTTCTGTAGATATACTTAATAATGTCTCTGGGCTGTAAGCAAGCAGCTGAGCTGAGCTGATGAGAAGCGAAGTCAACGAAATAAACACTGATGATTGTGTACCACCATCACCTTATTATTATTCTGCACAAACCCCAGTTGTGTTGTTCTTGCTTTATTCAAATTCTTTAAATATTCCCATTTATAATATTAGAACAAGACGTATAAGCGAACAATATTGCTGTTTTCAATTAGGGCGAACAACTAGACAGCTGAACAAACGCATTAATGAGCAACTTCCTGCATGGTTCGGAAAAGGTCAAATAAAATCCATACGAAGTTCTATTTTGGCTCATTTGATTGATAGCGGTCACCAAGTGGACAAAAATAGTGCCACCTTCAAAGTTATCTATCGTATTCCATCGGGTCTTTCGAATGGAATCAGAAACCGTCTTTTACACATAGCCGAAGCTATGGGAATTCGAGACAACAATCCTAGTCTTTGCATACAAAAGAAGTTTGTTCTACCTTTGTCTCTCCCTTGCTTAGCCTAGGTGAACTGTATTCAAAACCCTCCCACCCTTTCTTATTTTTCCATCTTCTTCGTACTTTTATAATATTTATTTAAACTCTGATTATCGTTCCACTTCACCTTTTAAGATTTGACCCAATTTATTTATACACTTATATATATATATATATATATATATATATACTATCTTTGTTATTCTTATCACCTGCATAAACCTTATTATCAATATTTTGTTATCAATATAATCATCGTTATTAACTACGTTCAAAACATTTACCACATTATTATTATTAAGACTATTAAGATTATTATTTGATTCCCAAAATCACCGTCATTGGTTAAGTTGTTTTATATATAAATCTATGTAAATTAGAGTAAAGCCTGAAGATCTAATTGAAAAATAAAATATTGTTTGCTTATATGTCTTGTTCTAATACTATAAATGGGAATATTTCAAGATTTGAAATCACGTGTGGATCCCAGTGCATTGAAGGCACTCAATGAGTACTTGAAGTATAATGCCAGACTCACAGAAGCGAAAACATGTTTAGATTTTATAAATGACTGTTTCAATAATAATCGATATCCCAAAATTTACTGGAAATCTCTTCGTCGTAATAAAGTTTATCCAAATTCCCGATCACTGAAACGTTATTCAAATATTCATCAAGTAAAGGGGAATATAAATGTATGCAAAATTATAACAAAAAACACAAAAATATATATAATGATGAATAAATGTGTATGGCGAATGAGTGGGTATCATATATATGAATATGTATGATATAAATTATTGTAACTGTACAATCAAGTAGGCGTCATAAATGAGATACAAAAACCCCCCACCCACGCACACACATTCATCATCATCGTCATCAGCATAGAAGAATGTTGGAAGTTATTATAATATTATGGAATACTGTGTCTGTTTGTGTGTTTGTTGGGGGGGGGGTCTGTCTCTCTGTCAAAAAGTGAAAAATAGACAAAGTAAAACCATGAAACAATGACCAAAAAGAAAAGAAAAGAAAAAAAGATAATTGTAAGTCATTGAAAGACATTGTGTGTTGTAGTTCTGTTCTGCTTTCTACGTAAGCGGTTTTGCGTGTATATATGATGAAATCATGATAGAAACCAATAAATTTTGAGAATAAATCAAACTAGTCATCAAATAATAATAATAATAATAATTAAAAAAAAGAGAAATTAACAGAAATTCCAAATCACATAATAATAATGTTAATGGCGGGGTGAAGCAAAAAATCAAAACAAAACAAAACAACGGATTGTATCACTGTATGCGTATATGAACACTATTCAATCAATCAATCAATCATTGTTTCAAGGATAATCCAATAGCCAAGCCGATAATGAATAAAATCAAGATGACTAATCCAAGACAGATACACTTTTTACGTCGTGCTGATTTTCGATGTTTTGTTGCTGTAGTCAGTTGTTCTGTACCACTTTGAACCTAAAAAGTTAAACAAACAAACAAAGAAAATAGGATTAAATGGAGAAGGAAGGAAATCAAACGACGAGGTTGTGGAGCTACATCGATGGATTGTGTTGCACATGCCTGCGTAGCCATCCATCGCCTTCCTCGACGACGGGGAATGTTAACCGACTGACATAGGATGGATCAGTTGAAAAAGTGGTAGCTAGTGGTGGTCAAACTAAAACATGGCTTCATCAGTCAATGGAATCCACAACAGTTAGTTTAAGCCAGCCAGCCAGCCACATAGGGAGGCGTAGACTTCCTGACTGGTTGAGGTCCTCGGGATGGTAATAAAAACCAATGAAGGCTGGAGACGGCAATCGGTGATATGGTTCAAAATTGTTCTCGGTGACGGCTGGCGCAGATGAATTCACTCTTTACGACTTATAATATCCAATAAGATTCTATTGTTCTTCCATATTACTGTTCTTTTTGCTTCATATTTCTGTTGATTATCTCTCTTTAGCTTATCTCATCTCTTGCCTCGTGTGATATACATGCGGTGTGGCAACTGGAACTGGTGCACATCTGTGCAAAGTTCTACGGTGAAACCAGTCAGTCAGTCAAATGGAGAAGGGGAGAGAGAGAGAGTAAGTGTAGGTTGTTAACTGCTCGGCAAAAATGATATCGTAAGGCTGATGGAGGGTAGACTTCTGTCTTTCCACCTCCTCATGTAGTGACCATGCCTCAGTCAATTATGTAGGAATCGCTGTGACGGGGGAAGTATTCTTACACAAAAGAAAGGGCGAATACGAATGCAAGTTGGAAAAGAGTAAGTGGTGGCCAAACAAAAACATGGCTCCATCAATCCATGAAATCCTTGACAGTTAAACTGAGTCAGGTAGGGAGATGCAGACTTCCGGGTTGGGGCCCGCCCTCGAGACTCTAAGAATCAATGGCTGGAGACAATAGGCGACATGGCTCAAAATTGTTGTCAATGGCTTACGAAGATGTATTCAGTCTCTGTAATCTTTCATATTCCTTTCTACCATTACTCATTCTGTTTCACTCTTACACTTGTCAAAACTCTATTGATTCTCTTCACTCATTTTCCTGTCTACCTTTGTTTGCTATTTGGAACGTGGCAACTCGAACTGCTGCACTTCGGTGCCCAAGTTCTATGTTGAATCCAGACAGACAGACAGACACTCACCAGCCGATCTGATGGAAACAGAGAGTTATAAAACCCTGATTCCAAACCTGTGATGCACATCTGCCACATGAGCCTGTTTCAGTAACCAGTAACTCATAGGAGAGGAGCTTTCGGCACTGTTCTCTGTTGCTTCTTGGGTCAGATACTTCAAATCAGAGATTTTTTCAGCTTGAACGTTCGGACAATATCTCAGTTATCTATACCCCATGATGTATTTCTCTTGGTGTTCACATCGTCTTCAAAACCTAATGAAAGCCTAACATTATCACATACAGAAGCCAAGATGAAATAGAAAACCTCAAAGGTAAACCAATTTAATCAGTTCCATGTACATAATACAGTGAAAAAATATGATCTGTGTGATACGCGTGTAAATTAACTCGTTGGGCTAAATAAATTACATTCAAAAACGAATTAGTCTGAAGATTGATGAGGCAATTGGTTAGTGTTGAAGGCAAACTGATAACATGAGTGAAGGATAACACTCTAACACAACTATAGATTCATTCTGCAATTGTTTAATTTTATCTGTCGAATACAGATATGTACTTTTCTAAAAATTGCACAATATTAGGCTAAGTTGTATTTGTAAAATGGAGACTTCGAAATTTTCAATAAGAGATGCATTAAAGTATACCGAGACTGCCGCCTTCACACGGCAGGGGGTGTTTCTCACATAAAAAGGGGAACGGTGAAAATGAGAAAGTCTGGAGCTTACACAACTGACCTATGAGAGCCGGAAAACCATGACTCAGGAACTCGAAAGGATCGGATGAAGTATGAATCAGTTTTGGCTACTGAAATCCATCAGAACGCAGCTCCACTGCCCTATAGATCAGAATTGAAGTTGAAAGCTCAGGGGATGGTCGCTTACAACAACCACCTGATTGGGGTCTGGGCATCCGGGCAGTATCTCAAATATAATTTTTGGCCGCAATGGAATTATAATGTACCGCAGTGTACAAGTTCTATTTTTATACCAACTAACACTCATTTCTATTCGCATAACACAGCCGTAGTAAAAAAAAAGAAAAACTGAACAATATTTACTCAAAATCAATAGAATCAATAATAAATAACAATATACATACCTGTTCATAGGCTACTTCTATATTATCTCCTATTGAATCAACTAAAGTTCCTTGATCATGAATATAAGTAGCAAGTGTGGTGAATAATTCATTCACTTGAACAATATCCGATTCCAACTGTTCCATATCATGTGCTCGCTGAATATCTGCTTTAGATTCCATAGTTATCTGCTTTTGTTCTAAAGGACCTTCTGAATGTATAATATATACATGTAAGAAATAAAATTTCAAGTAGCGCTATGATCGAAACCATTTGATGTAATAAAAGTAGTGATAAGGTCTGGTAATCAATCAGTAAACATTATAGAGTTAAATACGACTGAAAATCTAATGTTTCAATTTCCAACTATTCGACAACACACCTGCTTGAAGTTGCATAGTTTAATACTGGGTTGAGTAATTTATAACTTCACTTTTTTACATGATAATGATGCCTGGAAGAGTGTAATTTTAGTTAGGGGGTTTTTCAAAGGAATCATTGACAAAACAGTTCCGAGCCAGCTATATCACAAATAGTCATCATCTGGTACTACTGGTTCTTGGTGTGCCGGTGGTGGTGGCTCAGCGGTAGGATGCTCGCCGACTATGCAAGCGGTCTGGGGTTCGATCCCCGGTCGGTCGTGAGCTCGACGACGATAAGGGAGGTTGGGCGTGGGGCTAGCAATCCCCACCTCGCAAAAAAAGATAACACCACTGCTACTGAAACTTCGACCAAGTAGTCTACAACATGGCTGGATCAGAGCAGCACTCAAAGACTCTATAGATTGATGTCAGAATTTGATTCGACAACCGCTTATTCTATTCCAACGTAATCCTATGCCCTCGGTATGATTATCATATGGGTACTATAACAGTTTAAGCTAACTAGAAAGCCTTTACAACGACAGCGTGTATTTAATCTGAAATGACTATCGTTTGCACTTTTAGATTATGAAATTAAGGTCTACAACATAAAAATGCGACTCACAAGTAGATATGAGTTTACAGTTGCCTTTGTGAAATTTAGCTGGACGCTTAGCTAAGGAGTTTAATAATAAGAATATATATGACAGTACGAATATAAGCCAAAACCAACAATTTGGCAGATGAGGCGGCGAAGACAAGATGTCAAGTGATGAAGATACCTGACCAACGACATTGTCATTGAAAGAAGTCTAAGGAAAGTCATCTCCTTCATTTATCTGGGTGGCATCCTCTAAAACTGTAGGATGTGCGGAATCAGCCAAAGTAAAAAAAAAGCAAGACAAGAGTTTATTACTCTGAAATCAGTGTAGAGGTTTACAGTTCTCATTACAAGGGAAAAGATTCAAATTTTAAACTGTCAAGTCAGTCAGTGCTTTAATATTTGTGCGAGTGTTACCAGAATTTTCAATAGTCTGCACGGTTTCATTAATAACTACCTTCACTGCATATTGAAGAGCAGATGACCAGGTAAAAAAGATTAGCAACAAGGAACTTTACAGTCAATGTATCGGTCAACAACTTAACACCCAGTAATTATTCAAAAGGAATTGAAGAAGGACAGGGCACACGCTGAAGCAACGATCAAGTGTCGTCACACGCCAGGACCTCGAGTAAGGAATGACAAACTATACATGGGTCTGAGAGTAACACAAGAGATGGTGTGAAGAGAGAATGAAAGTTTGTGAGCAGTCATAGGACAAGCTAGAAGTGATAGCAGAGAAGCGAGTGTAGTGGTGGCGTTTTGTTGAAGCCCCATGTGTCATTTGGAAAGCAGAGAATGAACGGATAGATAATAATAACTAAATGACTACTTGTATGAGTTGTACCAAAAACATCCACCTTTCAACCAAGGCTATATCACAGCTGAATAAGCAATGAAGAATGTTTAATTTGTATAAGAGAACTGCAGTAGTCAATTGTATAAAAGATACACTGATTAAAGTAAGAACTTACGACTGAATGCAAAGTCATTGACAGATGGATATTTTCCTTCACTGTTAAGTGATTCAACTTTTGTCTCACTTTTGGCATGTTGTTGAACACTATTACCCAATTTTTGCAAACGTCCAAGTTGACTTATGGCTTGAGAATTTAAAGTACGAGCTCGAGCACGCAGATCGGGAATTTGTGACCCCAGCTGAATTGCTCTATAGGAAGAACAAATGAGTTTTAACTAGTTAAAATGCGTAATATATGAAATTAGAATGGCAGTGCTTAGAAACCATGGTAAATACAATTTTGAAAACTTGCATAATTATATAAAAATAACGGTGAAATGATTGAAATATCCTCAAATTAGGATGTAGAATTAGTGTTCCCTTAGACAGTAGAGCAATAACTGACACTTAAGTGATCTATGTTGTAAAAGAAGCCAAGATGGAAGAGGCCGTTAACTCAATACACACATCTGGAATATTCGCATGCTGAACTAAGCCTGTCTGAAGAAAGTACTATCTTTTTTTTATAAATCCTTCCCAAGCCCTCAAAAATGAGGTTTGATACCAATAAAACGACACATAGGAAGTTGATATTGTAGATGACTAGCATGGATTTTGATGAACTGCAACAAGATTGATTAAAATACGTTAGACTTCATCTCACACACTGCACACAAACGTCTTATCCGTAATTCAAGGAGCAGTCTTGAGTGAAAGCATAAAGACTAAGTATCCCTACTGGTTACATGGGTCACACTGTAGGAGGATGGGCAAACTAGACCTCTACTCATTACCATATAATGACAGAAGGTAGCCTGAATATGGCTTGTCATATACCAAGTTTTTTCTACCATGAACACTAATGGGTGCTATTCATAAAAAGTACTTAGCGACCGAATTCAGATTAACGCATAGTTTGGCTAAAGACTGGAACTCTCCACAGGATTAAATGAGCTTAGTTCCTGCTACGTAAGCCTTTAGTAGTTCAGAGTTCTATGCATAGATTCTGCAAGGGTCAACACGGACTACTCTTAGTTTACTACCTTTTATCACAAAATCTAACATGAGAATCAAATAGTAAAACAAGACTAACAGTTTCTGTATAGAAGTGTTTAAAAAAAAGGACTTCAAAAAAAGATAGGGATAATAACTACTTTTGCAGGGTATCCAAATGAAAAGATAAATCCTTGGTTGTGAGGATAAGTTTGTGATATTGTTCATTGAGGTATTTAGTGTCTCCAAACCCATTGACGACACGTCTGAATAGTTCTTCAAACTGATCTATATCCGACTTTATCCTAATAATCCTTTGCTCAGTGGCGCTGAGCTCAGCAGCAGCGTTTGACGCATTCATCCGCAAAATTTCAAAATGCCCGCTCAAATGAGTTAGACCAAACACACAGACCACATTTTATCGTTATTTATAATAATTTAAGTTTTTTAAAGTAAAATATGATAATATTTACCCTTAACATTGAAAAATGAAATTCCGTGACCTTGATCTCAAGGTGCTTGGTACTGTGGAGGAGGCTAAGGTCACTTTCTGTGAGTTCGGTACTTATGGAAATCGCATGTACCGATGAAGTTAAAGTTTATAAAGATGAGGGAGAAGAGGATGAGCAGAAGAAGTCTTCAGAAAACTTAACTGAAGACAAAGTTGGTCTGGTAATTGAAGGTGAAGGCCAGGTATGTACATTTGTTTCTTTTTTCATGATCGAAACGTGGTTTAATTACAGTTTTAAAGTTCTTCAAACTGCTCATAGATAGACAAATTTGTGTATAGAGCCTGCCATATCAGTATTTCTTTGTTTTTGCAGTGCTTTCGTTCATTTTAAGAGCACTCCACTTCATGTATATATAGCAAACAGTGTACTTGATTTGCATGATTCTAGTACTGAATCTATACTTATAAAGGTACTTTGCTTATGGTCTAGCAATAAGTTCAAAGTAAATTCAATTACTTTTTGGCTTTTAATGCTTGAAAAAATTGCTGGAGATGACAGGTGTTAGTAGAGATTCACCTTCAAATTTAATTATGATTATTGTCTTGTTGAAGACTTTCTGAAAACAAATTTGCCACAATGAAAGTGCAAGTGCCTATAGTTAGCGTAGAGTTAGGATCGGATTCAACCGCTTGTGTGAATTGTAGCCTCAGCATGAAATCAAAACGTGGTTTACTAAATTACCATGGAGTACGAAAGTTAACCTGCAAGTAATGGTTGAACTGGTTTTTGGTTCCTGGTCATACTTTCCTTTTTTATTTACTCACGTCATTTACCCAGTTTTTAAGATTGTCCATAAAGAGAATGTGATTTTACTAGCATATGTAAGATTACAGAACATTAGTTCCATCCGGCATCAATCCATAAAATCTGACTGTTAGTTTGAGCCATATAGGGATGTGTACCTGCCTAGTTTGGCACCTCAAGATACAAAGAACCAATAACTGGGGAGAATTGGTGATATTGGCTGGAAGTCGTTCTCAGTGTGCACAGATACACTCACTCTGTGTGATCTCTTATATCCAATAAATCATGTTTTCCCATGTAACTACTCCTCCCATACATATCTGCTCATGGAAGTTCTTCGTAATACCAATTTCCTATCTTATCTACTCTTGCGTGCTATATAAAATATGGGAACTTAAACTGTTGTACTTCTGTGCAAATTTGTACTTTGAAACTTAGTCAGCCAGCTTTACTTTTATCCTTGTGGGTTGGATTCCCAACCAGAGACCCACCAGTTGAAATTTCAGTGCTGCAACCAATGTGCCACTCTAATCTCAACCTGTTTTACTGACTCATTCATTTTCATTAGGAAAGGCTATGAATTCCCATGTATTCTATCTCTTATGTTTCCTATTTTTAGTAAACTACCTGTTAGCTTTATTCATGTTTAGTTCTATGATTCATATGTTTTGACTACTCCTATGTGTAAATCTGTTACACGGAAAAACGGTTATCATGATTTGCTTTCTCTTAATCATCCCTCTTATTCTTGACGTATGATAATATAACAGTACTAACCAGACTTGTGTTACGTACGCCTAGTCATCACCTTCCTCGATGGACGGGCAATGTTAGCTGACTGGAATAGGATAGATCAGGTTGGAAAAGAGCCTGTGATGGTCAAACTAAAATATGGCTTCATCAGTCGATGAAATCCACAACAGTTAGTTAAAGCCAGCCAGCCAGTCACATTGGGAGGTGTAGACTTCTGACTGGCTGGGGTCCTGGGGATGGTAAAAACCAATGAAGACTGGAGACAGTTGGTGATATTGCTCAAACTCATAGTTCTCAATGGTGCAGATACATCCACTCCTTGTGACTTATCATACCCAATAAAACTATATGGTCCTGCGATATTACTATTTTTTTCCTCGTGTCTCTGTTTACTGTCTCTATTATGCA